>MU551629.1:11537-127577 GCA_024362625.1 Silurus asotus
ATATATATATATACACATATACACACACACACACACACACAGTGGAACCCGGTATGTCGATGTCCTAGGGGTCGCCAAAAGGCATTGAGGTAACCGATGATCGAGATAAACGAAAATCAAAATGGCGGCAAAATATTAACGTGCTTGAAATTTCTTTATTTACATAATGTGCGTTAATAAATGAGAATGTGCATGCACGTGTTTTTGAAGGGGTTTTTTACACAACAGCATTGCCACGATTTGTTTGATGAAGGCATGCTTTAAAAATACAGTACATGTTTATCTGTCAGGTATCAACCTGCCACGCCCCCTTCGGCCCCCTTCAGCGTGCCAGGTGATTTCTCGGCTGCTTTCTCTAAAGCTCCCGGCTTTAATCGCGTGCATATTGTGCTCGTTTATCATCATCATCATCACCTGTTGGTTCACGGCAGTCGTTGTTATTGCTCATGTGTATCCCGGTATGTGCCTTCCCACCGGCACTCGTTCAACGGCTGCTCTTTTCCTCCCAAAGCGCATCGCGGATTCCCCAGATCGTGCCGGTGTTCATTCTTTGATTTTGGATGGTTATCACACGTTCCGCGCCGCCAAGCACACGTTTCGCCTCCCGTTCATCGCATAACATTTAACAACAAAAGGCATATGTGCACTAACTAACAGCAGTGATTCACCAGTATACAATGCAACACCTGTAGCAGCTGTAAGCCTTGATTTTTCTGCCACTTCCGCGAATTCTTCTGAGGTAACCGACGTTAAATGGCAAGTTTTTCCCCCCTTGTGCTCGACATAACCGTGCTCGACATAACCGATAAAAAATGCTTAGAAAAAGCAAGAATTTGGCCGTTACACTTCACAAATGTCGACGTAATAGGGTTGTCGAGGTAACCGAGCGCGAGATAACCGCCCTCGGTTTTATATATATATATATATATATAAAAAGAGGAAAAATTGTATGTACAGGGTATGTTTATGGATACAGGGTATGCCCATGTACAGTAAAGAGTAATTACGTTGGTTGATGTGATTGTTCTTAAAGTGAACGTGTGCGGTATGGTGTGGTATAAAGTGCACTGTGCTGTGCAAGTCCACAGTTGACTGTCCAGAGTTTAAAGTGTTGTAGTGCAAAAAGAAAAATATTTGCAGCAGTGTGATGATGGCAAGAGAGTGACCTTTTAGATCCAGTTTTTAGATTCTGTGTGTTTCCTGGTTTACACTTCGAATGGCCTGTGGGAAGAAGCTCCTCCTCATTCTCTCTGTGTTCATTTCCCTGTACGCAAGAAAGAAAAGAGTCCATTGTTGGGATGGCTGAGGTCCTTCATAATCTTCGTAGCTCTGGTCCGGCACGGCGTGCTGTAGATGTCCTGCAGGTTAGGGAGCTCGCTGTGGATGGTACGTTCAGCTGAACGCACCACCCTCTGAAGGGCTCGCCTGTCCTGCATTGTGCTGTTCCCAAACCAGGAAGTCATGCCACCCGTCAGGACGCTCTCAATGGTGCAGGTGTAGTCTTTAGCACCTGAGAGGGTAGTTTAAAGTCCCTTAAGCATCTCAGATGGTACAGACGCTGATGTGCCTTCTTCACCAGGGTGTTGGTATGACAGGACCAAGACAGATCCTGTGTGATGTGAACACCTGGGTACCGGGAACTGTCCACTCTCTCCACTTGAGTCCCGCTAATGTTTAGCGGTTGGTATGACCGCTCCTGCTTCATGCTGAAGTCCACGATCAACTCCTTAGTTTTGCTGACATTCAGGAGCAGGTCGTTCTCCTGGCACCATCTCTCCAGGTTTTTAACTTCCTGTAGGTAGGCAGTCTCATCGTTGTTGGAGATCAGACCCACCACAACAGTGTCATCAGCAAACTTGATGATGGTGGTGGAGTTGGAAGTGGCCACACAGTTGTATGTGTACAGCAAGTACAGGGGGGGGCTCAGAACAAAACCCTGGGGAGCGCCAGTGCTGAGAGTGAGGGTGGATGAGGTGTGTTTTCCCACCCGTATGGCTTGTGGTCTGTCAGTCCGGAAGTTAGAGATCCATTGACACAGCGGCTGGCTGAGATCCAGGACCTTCAACTTACAGGAGTGTGGAGGGAATTATGGTGTTAAATGCTGAACTGTAGTCAACAAACAGCATCTTTGAATAATTCCCATTTCTTTAGTCCAGGTGGCTCATCGTGGTGTGGAGGAGATGATCAATGACGTCCTCAGTAAAATGGTTCTTACGGTACGCAAACTGTAATGGGCCCAGTGTGTCTGGTAGTCTCTGACCAGTCTCTCGAAGCACTTCATCACTACTGAGGTCAAGGCTACAGGGCGATAGTCGTTAAGGCAGGTGGGCTGTGGTTTCTTCGGGGACAGGAACAATGGTGGACTGTTTGAAACATGAGGGCACAACAGACTGTTCAAGAGAGAGGTTGAATATCTCAGTGAACACCGGTGCTAGCTGGTCAGCGCAGGCTTTCAGAGCTCGATCTGTAATGCTATCTGGTCCTGCTGCGATAAAAAAAGGCAGAGTAATTTTAAATCGTTTCAGTGTTATGAGGAACAAAATGCCACAAAACGTGCCTGCGCGCCCACATCAGTAATTCAAATGTTTTTACAACCCGCAGTACTTTGTGGGCTCTATTGTATTTGTATGCAGTGTGTAGTTTATATGTGCAGGTGCCATCCCGAGATTCTGGTCCAGGGCTTCCCTGCACTCAAGTTTACTAACGCCATGCCTACTTCCCTGTGGATGACGTCAGCAGGAGTGGACCTATAAAGTTGAGTAGGAAGCTGGGATCAGAAGCTCACTGACCACCTCCCTGTGTGTTATGCCATGCAGGAGTTGCTGGGTTTTAGCCCCTCTGAACTGGTGTTTGGTCACATGACTGAGTCTTAGTGATCTGGTTCTCCACTGTACCCCTCAAAATAAAACTAAAATCTTAAAGTATGTTCATACCCTTTATGATCACTTAAGACTGGCCAGGGAAACTGCTCATAAAGCTTTAAGTTCCTCTCAGGCCAATATGAATGAGTGATATTGTGACGAGGGTGACACTAATATTCGCCCTCTTAACGGCTGAAGACAGGCCGAAATTGTGTTAATTATTGAGATAGCCGACTACGCCACCTGGGGGCTTATCTGAGACCCAGGACTCAAAAGAACACCCGCATCTAATGTAAATCACTTCACACAGAGGGCTGGGCATCAAATACTGACAGTCAAGAGATGGATCAAATTACAAAGACCTTTTATTAAATACACAGATAAAAATATTTAAAAGTTGGAAATCAACGCAACATTCAATTAGAAAATAGCACACGGAGAAGTCCTTAAGAAGGATGCAGGGTGATGTTAGTCCAAAGGAGCAGTCCAATCTGTCCTGGCTCGATCAGAACAAGTACACCACTACGATTTAGTCTTGCAGTGGCCTAAGTCTCCACTGGATTTAAACAGCACACTGTAAAACAGATGAGAATAGCTGCCAGTATCTCTAGCTCACAAGTTTTACACAACACCACAATAATTACTTTCTTGTGCACACAGTTCCAAACCACAGCACAATCACACCACTCCAATAACACAGCACCCGGAATATTGCAATAAAAATTCACAAAGTGACTATAATCTAGCACACTGGCAATCATCAGTTTCTGTATTAAATGTTAAGGTCAATCAATGCAACCGGTGAAGTTCAACTGGAGTCTTTCATTCAGTGGTCTGACTTCCGGAGTATAATGGCTAAAATCGTACTCACAATAGGACCGGGTAGCAATTCCCACTACCCAGTCTACGCGAAGTCTTTTCCGCCGGGACAAACACTCCCACGCTCCACTCACAGCGTGGATTCCTCCCGCTCTCTCTCGGTGTCGTCACCACACGCCAGTCCAGCCGCACTCATCGCATAGTGTAGCCAACCTCGTCCGTCAGCGCATACACTGCACATGGATCTGCTCACGCTCGTTGCATACTGGTATAACCTCAGAGTCGATCAGCGTGTTCGCCGTTCATCCACCCGCTCACGCGGTCTCCGGAAGACGCCAACTCGCCAGGCACACTTCCGCTATTCCCACGTGACTGCCCGTCTTCCGTAAGGCGCTCTCGTTTACACAGTCTCTACAGCATGTTTTTAAAGGGCACAGTCTCCACCCCTCCCTCATCAGCTCATCATGCTGGCATACGCAACAGTCTGTTGCTCATAAAAACGCTGAGCAAGGCAATACAGACGAGGCCATTACTACATACATAAAAACAACAACGATTCTGCAGGAGATTGTCCAATTAATTAAAAAATAACATTAATACTCAGATCCCGTCACACCATGACCATAAGGCAGTTTCCTACTCATTCTGTGTTGGAGATCAAGTTATAGCTTTGTTACTAGTGCCGGGTTCCTCAATGCAGACATGATTCATTGGACCATGTGAGGTCAAACAAAAACTTAGTCCCACACTATTAAGAGCACTCCTGACCACAGGCATAAAACCTGTATCTACCATTTAAACTTACTGAAAATAGTACCTGTCTAATCTGTATGACATCTTATTAATCTGTGGTTCCAGCTGTTGCTCTTTCGGCAGAGGGTAGTGTGACCTTCTGAAAATAATAGGTAAATGATCTTCATCTTCATCTTAGAAGAAATTGTGTGCTCTCTGTTCATTTATCTGATGCAGATTTATTATGTCAAGTGCCTAAAAAAATGGGAAGTTGCTTGAAGCTTTTAAGAAAGACATCAAGGCAGTAATTGCAAGGTTACCATGTCTATTCTCCGATGTTCCCTCTCACACAACAGTTATTAAGCATGGCATCGACATAGGTAAACATTTACCTATTAAACATCATCCGTATCGAACAAATCCACTGTTCCCCTTGTATCTTGGTGCCCAAGGCAGATTCTTTCTTTAGTTTCTGTACGGATTACAAAAAATTGAATGCAATAACTAAGGTTGATTCGTTCCCGCTTCATTTTTGTTATTTAAAATCATTCCTCTGTTCATTTAGAGTATTTGATGATTAAGTGCAGACCCTTTTATTTACCAAGAGAATTCTCAGCCATTGTTGTGACTGTGGTGTACATTCCGCCGGATGCTAATGCTAAACTAGCTATGGAGAAACTGCACGCAGCTATCAGCAAACAGCAGTCCGCACATCTCGAAGGATCTATCATAGTTGCTGGAGATTTCAACCACTCCAACCTGAGCTCTGCTTTTCCAAAATTTTACCGCAAAGTCTCCTGCTCTACCAAAGGGGACCAAACACTGAACCAGTTAAACACAAACATACCTGGGGCATACACAGCCATTTCCCTCCCCCACATGGGTCAGTCTGATTACCTCCCTTTGTTCACGCTACCCAAATACACACCAATAGTCAAAACGGAAAAACAAGCTTTGAGGACAGTAAAGGTATGGACAAAGGGGGCCATTTATTCTCTACAGCAACAGTTTCAGGATACTAACTGGAACATGTTTGCCTCACAGGCCACACTGGACTCTCACATGAACATAGATATTTACACATCATCTGTTTTGGACCATATTAACACATGCATTGACAATGTCACTACTGTCAAACACGTGAAATGCTTTCCTAATCAGAAGCCATGGAAGGAACTTCAAAGTCTATCTCCTGTTGAAAGCAAGAGATGCTGCCTTTAAATCTGGCAACGTAGAGGACTACAACAGAGCCAGGGCCAACCTAAAAAGAGGCAATAGGAGAGCATATTCAAAGTCCACATAGAAGAGCACTTCCACAACTCTGACCCCAGACGCATGTGAAAAGGCATCCAGACCATCACATACTACAAACGTACAGCTCAACCAACCAGCAGTGCCTTCCAACCAGACAAACTCAATCGCTTTTTTGGTCATTTCAATCAAAGCACAGGACATTTCACCTCTAACACAGACTCTTTTACAGCTTACAGCCCACTTTCACTCTCACTGATTTTCAGTTTTCACTGATATTTTCAACCTGGCCCAAGCAACGGTTCCTACATGCCTGAAGACCACAACCATCATACCTGTGCTAGGGCACTCATCTGCCGAATGCCTGAATGACTTTCGCCCAGTTTTACTCATTCCTAGCGCTATGAAGTGCTTTGAGAAACTGGTCGTGAATCACCTCACTGCGGGCCTACCACCTACTCTGGACCCACACCAGTTTGCCTTTCATCCAAACAGGTCAACAGAGGATGCAGTTTCCACAGCACCTCATTTAGCCCTCACCCACCTGGATAAAAGCAATGACAACAACAAAGAATTGGCCTACAGGGAAGAGATCCGAAATCTGACAGCATGGTGTGCCAACAACAACCTGACCTTCAACGCCACAAATTTTAAATAGTTTATTGTGGACTTTCGGAAATCCAACAGCAGAAAACATTTACCAGTCAACATCAATGAAACTGAGGTAGAGCAAGTCTCCAGCTTTAAGTTCCTGGGAGTTCACATCTCTGAGAATCTGTCATGGCAGCAAAACACTCCAGCCCTGGTTAAAAAAGCACAACAACGCCTGCACTTCTTGAGAAGTCTCAAGAAATCTCATCTGTCCCAAGGGATTTTAACGAGTTTCTACTCATCTATCTATCTATCTATCTATCTATCTATCTATCTATCTATCTATCTATCTATCTATCTATCTATCTATCTACAGTGAGGAAAATAAGTATTTAAACACACTGCTATTTTGCAAGTTCTCCCAATTAGAAATCATGGAGGGGTTTGAAATTGTCATCGTAGGTGCATGTCCACTGTGAGAGACATAATCTAAAAAAAAAAAAACAGAAATCACAATGTATGATTTTTTAACTATTTATTTGTATGATACAGCTGCAAATAAGTATTTGAACACCTGAGAAAGTCAATGTTAATATTTGGTACAGTGGACTTTGTTTGCAATTACAGAGGTCAAACGTTTCCTGTAGTTTTTCACCAGGTTTGCACACACTGCAGGAGGGATTTTGGCCCACTCCTCCACACACATCTTCTCTAGATCAGTCAGGTTTCTGGCCTGTCACTGAGAAACACTGAGTTTAAATTCCCTCCAAAGATTCTCTATTGGGTTTAGGTCTGAAGACTGGCTAGGCCATGCCAGAACCTTGATATGCTTCCTACAGAGCCACTCCTTGGTTATCCTGGCTGTATGCTTCGGGTCATTTTCATGTTGGAAGACCCAGCCTCGAACCCATCTTCAATGCTCTAACTAAGGGAAGAAGGTTGCTCCCAAAAATCTCGCAATACATGGCCCCGGTCATCCTCTCCTTAATACAGTGCAGTCGCCCTGTCCCATGTGCAGAAAAACACCACCAAAGCATGATGCTACCACCCTCATGCTTCACAGTTGGGATGGTGTTTTTGGGATGGTACTCATCATTCTTCTTCCTCCAAACATGTTTAGTGGAATTATGACCCAAAAGTTCTATTTTGGTCTCATCTGACCACATGACTTTTTCCCATGACTCCTCTGGATCATCCAAATGGTCATTGGCAAAGACGTGCCTGGACATGTGCTGGTTTATGCAGGGGAACCTTCCGTGCCATGCATGATTTCAAACCATGTCGTCTTAGTGTATTACCAACAGTAACCTTGGAACAGTAACAGTAACACGGTGGTCTCAGCTCTTTTCAGGTCATTGACCAGCTGCTCCTGTGTAGTTCTGGGCTGATTTCTCACCTTCCTTAGGATCAGTGAGACCCCAAGAGGTGAGATCTTGCATGGAGCCCCAATCCAAGGGAGATTGACAGTCATGTTTAGCTTCTTCCGTTTTCTAATGATTGCTCCAACAGTGGACCTTTTTTTACCAAGCTGCTTGGCAATTTCCCTGTAGCCCTTTCCAGCCTTGTGGAGTTGTTCAATTTTGTCTCTAGTGTCTTTGGACAGCTCTTTGGTCTTGGCCATGTTAGTAGTTGAATTCTTACTGATTGTATGGGGTGGACAGGTGTCTTTATGCAGCTAACAACCTCAAACAGGTGCATCTAATTTAGGAAAATAAATGTAGTGGAGGTGGACATTTTAAAGGCAGACTAACAGGTCCTTGAGGGTCAGAATTCTAGCTAATAAAAAATCAAACATTGTGATTTCTAGATTTTTTTTTTTTTAGATTATGTCTATCACAGTGGACATGCACCAACGATGACAATTTCAAGACCCCTACATGATTTCTAAGTGGGAGAACTTGCAAAATAGCAGGGTGTTCAAATACTTATTTTCCTCATTGTATCTATTAATCAATCATATGAACATCCAAACAACCGCTGTCCCTGTCTACCACGCCAAACAGTTAATGCGACCACGCCAAACAGTTAATGCGACATTTGCGAGCAATCGAAAGTGCTGCGCGACGAAGCGGAAGCGCAGAATGTGAGTGGGAACTAATGCTAGGCTAAAAGCTAACCCTAGCCAGCCTGCTCTACTATCTCTACTGCTGGCAAATGTCTGCTCCCTGGACGACAAATTAGACTACATCAGACTACAACAAGCTACTTGGCGTAAGTACAAACACTGCCATTCAGCTGGACGGGCTAGCTTTGTTTTGTGCCGACAGAAATGCAGCTCTGTGTGGTAAGACTCACGGCAACGGTCAGTGTGTTTACATTAACACAGAATGGTGTAAGAACTCTGTCCTTGTTTCCACCTCCTGCTCATCGCTGTTGGATTTTATGGTTGTGAGATGTATACCTTTTTATTTACCCTGCGGATTCACTACCGCTATTGTGCTCGGAGTGTACATACCACCTAGCACTAATGCTAAGAAAGCGCTCAGTGACTCTGCGGGATTATTAGCCAACTACAAAACACACACCCTGACGGATTGTTTATTGTCACCGGAGATTTCAACCATGCAAATCTCAGGACTGTGCTTCCCAAATTCTATCACAATGTGGACTTTGCAACCAGAGGAGAAAATGTTGTTTACACATACATCTGGGGCGCATACCGGGCGAAGCCCAGGCCCCCCTCAGGTACTCAGACCACATATCTGTTATGCTGATCCCAGCATACAGACCACTCAGCAGGCGTTCAAGACCAGTTCGAAAGCAGGTGAGAACCTGGCCAGCAGGATACATGTCTGCTCTCCAGGACTGCTTTGTCTGGGACAAAGTTCAGGGAAGCAAACAACAACGATTTCATCAACTTGGAGGAGTACACGTCAATAGTGACCAGCTACATCGCATAGTGCATTGATGACGTGACCATCTCCAAGACCATCATTACACTCTCCAATCAGAAGCCGTGGATGACCGCCAAGGTGCGTGCGCTTCTAAAAACAAGAGACTCCACCTTTAGAGCAGGGGACAAGATTGCCTTAAAGACTGTAAGGACCAAACTGTCCTGTGCCATCAGAGAGGCAAAGTGCACACACGACAAGAGAATTCATGGCCACTTCCAGGACAGCGGCGACACCCGGCGCATTTGAAAGGGGAATCCAGGCGATCACTAACTACAAGACATCATTACCTGCTTGTGTCCGTGACGCCTCCCTCCCAGATGCACTGAATGACTTCTAAGCCTGGTTCGAGGTGCAGAACAACATGTTGGCATGGAAGACCATCCCTCCTCCCTGCAACCAGGTGCTCTGTCTAACCACAGCTGAAGTGAGGAAAACTCTGAGTTAACCCACAGAAGTTCAATTCAATTTATTCAATTCATTTTTATTTGTATAGCACTTTTAACAATGAACATTGTCTCAAAGCAGCTTTACACAGATAATGTGGTGATTAAACGTAAATATGTTCTTTGTAAGTATGTTTGTCCCTGATGAGCAACTGTGGCAAGGAAAAACTCCCCGAGATGGCATAAGCAAGAAACCTTGAGAAGAACCAGACTCGAGACGGAACCCATCCTCATCTGGGTTTCTGTAGCAGGATCCTGTACTTCCTGAATGGAAGACCTCAGACAGTCCGGATCGGAAACAACATCTCCAGCACGACCACACTGAGCACTGGGGCACCTCAGGGCTGTGTGCTTAGTCTACTGCTGTTCACTCTGCTGACTTACGACTGTGTAGCAATGCACAGCTCTAATCACGTCATCAAGTTTGCGGATGACACGATCGTGGTGGGTCTCATCAGCAAGAATGATGAGTCAGCATACAGAGTGGAGATGCAACGTTTAACAGCCTCAGTGGAGATTGTCAAGAGCACCAAATTTCTTGGTGTTCATTTGGCGGATAACCTCACCTGGTCACTCAATCCCAGCTTCATCACCAAAATAACCCAGCAGCATCTTTACTTCCTGAGAAGGCTGAGAAAAGCCCATCTCCATCCCTCCATCCTGACCACGTTCTAAAGATGGACCATTGAGAGCATCTTGAGCAGCTGCATCACCGCCTGGTTTGGGAACTACAACGTCTCGGATTGCAAGACTCTACAGAGAATAGTGAGGACAGCTATCAATATCCATCAGGAATAGCCCTGCCACGCCCCCTTTGGCGGCTTTCAAACCGCGGCATTCTCCAAAGCACCTCACTCCTTCTCTCATGCGTGCCCTGCCCGCACGAAGCTGCTCGCAATCGGACTTCCTAGAGATTACCTGTGGCTCATTCACACACTAATTACCTGCCTATTTAAACCCCTCACTTTCACACACTCACCGTCCGTGATTGTTTCTTACATGTGTGTAATTTCCCTGCTGTGTTTTTGCGTTACGCTTCCCTATTTTGCTCTGCTCCATGCTTCCCTTCGCACATCTTTGGATATTCCTGCACGACCCGCCTTGCATGCGGTTCAGGACTCTGATATCCACTGGATTTTACCTTTTGCAATTGTTTTGTGTGGCATTGCCTTGGTTTTACATTAAACGTTGTTTTGTTTCACTTCAGCTTCCGCCTCAGCTTCACGCATTACAATATCATTGGAGTCCCTCTCCCCTCTATCATGGGACATTTAAACCACATGCTGCATTTGCAAAGCCAACAGTATTTTGGACAACCCACACACCTGTCACACACACCCTCCTGCCACCAGGGAAGTGGTTCTGAAGCATTCAGGATGCCACATCCAGACTGTGTAACAGCTTCTTCCCTCAAGCCATTAGGCTTCTCAACAAAGAACTAAACTGAAATGTTGAACAAAGTAGCATTAGTTAGAGCACCACACGGATCATTCAGCTCTGACCACCATCAGACAGAATCTGAGACCCTACTGCGATCCACTGTGAGTTGCAGCTAGAACTGATTGAAACAGATTATTTATTCTGTTTCATATGAATATGATGACCTCAAGTCATCACTGATTTATTCTGTTACACATGAATATGATGACCTCAATATAATATAATAAGCCACATAATTGGCTTGAGGGGGCCAAGGTATCATTCATGGTTTGAATGGATCACCGCAATCTGGAGTACCTGCAGTAAGCCAAATGCCTGGGGGCTTTTCTGTGGCTGTTTCAACTTTTCCCTAGCCTACCATCCAGGTTCCAAGAATAGTAAACCTGTTGCCCTCTCTCAACTACGCTTCCCGGTGAAGAGGTCCCCCCATCTGAGCGCATTCTCCCATGTTTTGTAACAATCTGTGCTCTCTGCCTGGACATTGAAAGGAAGGTTCTTTAGGCCACTTTGGGTATGCCTGTTCCTGAGGGTTGTCCACAGCAGAGGCTCTTTGTGCCTGGTCAGCTGCGATCCTAGGTGCTTAAGTGGTGCCACAACTCTCCCCTATTCTGCCACCCTGGTCTTTTTCGGACCCTTGCCTTGCTTGAACAGCAATTCTGGTCCAACATGTGTTCCGCCTTCAAGGCCTCCCATGCAATTTGTGTCCAACCGGGGACCCCAATTCACAGCTAACATCTGGGGGGGTAATTCTATCGGCTTCTAGGGATCTCTGTCAACCTATTGTCCGGCTTCCACCCACAGACAAATGGTCAGGCAGAGAGACTTAACTAACAATTGGAGACTGGGCTCAGTGTCCTTTGCTCTGAGGATTCGTCCACCTGCATCCAAGCTCATTTGGGTACAATAAGCACATAACTGGACCGCCACTGGACTCTCGCCCTTTTAGATAACCCATGGCTACCAACCTCCCTTATTTTCTATTGAGAAAGCGGAGGCGTCTGTTCCGTCGGCCTGGACCCTGTTCCGGAGAAAAGCCCAGGCCACCCTACTCAGATCCTCCCATAATTATGCCCGCTGGGCTAACCACAAACAGTGTCCCACCACCCGCTAATGGGTAGGCTACCGGGTAGGCTAAAGTTATCAACCCTGTTGCGGTCTGCCTCAAACTCCCCAGAGTTTCCCGTCCCAAACCCGTCTCAGCCTGCACTATTGTTCCCTCCACTAGACCCGCCTGGGTTATTTATGGGGGCCCTGCATTTAGTGTGCGCCCCCTTCTGCACTCCAGATGCTGAGGAAGAGGCTTCCAATAACTGGTGGACTGGTTGACAAAGCATGGATTAGCCATACCAAAAGGTGACAGCGTAAGCGTATAAAGAGAGGATATAGACAAGTGTTCTGGGTCAACCTTATCTGGGACTAGTGATTAAGGATATCTAACAGAGGGTTATGTACCCGAAGAATGCTCCTGGGTTCCAGCCCGCCACATTCTGGACCCTGAACTCATAAGCCGCTTTCATCTGGATCACCCTGAGCACCCTGAGGGGGGGTACTGTCATGGTCTTCCGGGTTCACAGTATGCACTTCTGGTTTTGCAACATGCACTTCTGGGTTTTGGGGTTTTTCCACGCTGCCTGGTATTTAGGGACTTTATGAACTCTCCTACTCTGCCGGATTATCTCCTTTCTCCCCCTAATGTTACTGAGCCCAGTTTGCCTTCTTGTTTTTAGGAGGTTTTTTTTTTTTTTTTTGTTACTCTGTATTGTTTCCCTGTTTTGCCTTTTTGTTTTTGCCTGGATTTCTTTGCTGCATGCTCAGACTAAATAGATGTGTTTTTATGGATTTTTTGGGGGGTTTTGTTTCTTGTATTGATGGTTCGGATTTGCACAGTTGTTTTGGTTTGTGTTGTTTGTCTATTTGCCTGGTTACTCCACAGTTTGTTGATTAAAAGACTCTTCTGCATTTATGTCCCTCCAGCCAGCCTGTGACGGAAAGACCTTTTCAGATGTTGTGTTACCACTCACAAATCTTATGCGAAAGCATGTCTTATTTAAGTGGTCCCCAGAGTGCAAGGCAGCCTTTGATGAGGGGAAACTCCAACTCACAAGCTCTCTAATTTTTGCTGCTCCTGAGCATAGGCTAGTTACACCGGGGTTGGACCACCCTGTTTATTACTTTTTTAAGAAGTTAAAAAAGTTAAACTCCACTACAGTACCATTGAGAAGGAGGCACTGACCATGCTGATGGCTATACAGCATCTCATGACAGTTGTGCTCCAGTTTATGTTTTCACAGATCACAATCCATTAGTCTTCTTGCATTAAATGCGCAATAATGACCAGAGCTTGATTCATTGGGCCCTAATTGTACAAGTTTTTGATTTGGTCATCACACATAAAGGTGTGCTCAACATTGTTACTGACACTTTTTTTACGTTGCTGAAAATGATTTCGTTCTATGTTTCTTTTGGATGATGTGGTAGGTTCACATTTGTGTGAGGGGGGGTGTTACAACCCACAGTACTTTGCGGGTTGTAATGTATTTTTATGCGGTAGTTTATGTGTTCAGGTGCCATCCCAAAACTCTGATCCAGGCCTTTTCACTCTCCAGTTAACGAAATCCACGCCCACTTCCCTGTGGATGACGTCAGCAGGAGCCGACCAATACAGTTGAGTCGGAAGCTGGGATCAGGAGCTCGCTCAGCCGATGCTCTCTTAACAACATTCTAGTATTATTCTGTTCCGTGTTTTGTGTTTACCTGTTACTGACCTATGCCCGTTCTGACTCTGAGTTTGCGCTGTACCCTTTGAAGTTTGAATAGCTTACTGTAAATTGTTGATTTTCTTCCCTGTTTTTGGTAACAGAGTTAGGGAAGTGTTTTGTTGTTCCTTTGGGTTTGTTTGTAGGTGATTTGGTGTTTGTTAAAAGAGTGTTTTTTGTTTTATTATTTTGGCCTTGGTCCACCCTGAAGTCTATCTCGGTGCTGTATTATACATCTCACAAAATACCTCCCATTTTTAGGATGCTCCGGTGCAGAAATATGCCACAAGCCGAGATGTAAGATGATGAAGATCAGGTGATCAGAAACGTCTCTGTTCTTAGTCATGTTCACTTTGCTGACTCCCTCTGTCTTATCCACATTAAACCCATACTTCTTGTTGCCTTCTGTCTTGCTCATTGTTAGCTTCGTAAACTAGCCTACGTCTTTGGTGTGAATGGGGAGTCAGGAAATTATACACCCGTGAAAAATTTTATTTCACCAAATGTTTTTTTTAATTTAAATCTAAAGTAATGAGCCTGTTTAAAAAATGTAAGAAGTATAGTACACATATTTGTTAAAAAATGTAAAAAAAAAAAAAAGTAAAAAGTACTAATACCAGAAAAATGTACTTAAGTACATTGACAAAGTATTTGCACTTCATTACTTCCCACCTCTGGTAACGCCTGATCGGAGGCCATCAACTTCTTTCAACAGCACTTCACAATTATGTTAGTTGCCTTCAATTCTCTTGGTCATTCCTGAGATGTTTCTTTATGTTGATTAGACTTTATCTGTGATAAAGGTTATTGATTTGACGTGATTTAGAAAGATAGATACTTCTCTATGGAAGGCCTCACAGCTAACAATGCATATCAAAGCAAAAACCATGTCATAAGGTCAAAGAAACTGCCTGCAGAGCTCAGAGCCAGGATTATTGCAAGGCAATTGGGAGAAGGCTACAAAAGATATTTACTACACAGAAGATTTACAAGCGCACAGTGGCCTAGATTATTCTCAAATAGAAGAAGTGTGGCACAACCACAACTATATCAAGACCAAATTGCCCTGGCCAAACTTATCAATTGAGAAGAATGGCCTTAATAAGAGAGGTGACAAAGAACCTGCTGGTCACCCTGACTGAGACACCGTAGAGACTTTCAGAATATGTGGCCTGATGAAACCAAGATTTACTATTTGGGCTCAATTTTAAACTTTATATCTAAATAAAATTGTGCCCCTATTATCAACTGCCCAACATCCCAAAAGTAAGGTATAATGGTGGCAGCATTCTGCTGTTGGGGTGATTTTTTTGCAGGAGACTGTTGGCTGTTTGTGATTTTGCTGCTTTTTTATATAACTAGTGTAAACAGGAAAAATAAAGAAAGAGATTGGAATGTGTGACAACTGGCTTAAAACTAATGACTGCAGCTGTAGTGGATTATTAAGTGGGTAGACATATGAGGGGCTGCATGCCCCTATTATATAGCTAGGATTGCAGCAAATTCTGTATTGTTAGTTAGCCTAAGATGTGGAGATTTTGAATTTCATTTTGAATTTCATTTAAAAGAGGAAATCCCTGCAGAGGCTTGCAGGACTTCTCTTACTGTGAACAATAGGGATTCAAGGCATGTATTCCCATTTACATTTGCATTACATTTGTGCCTTTATGCAATGTACAAAAGTGAGTCTCAAGCAATTAATAAATCTACACTGGTACGCAAGATAACAAACTTATGATAAATCACAATACAACTCTTGATTTTACAAAGCAAATTTGGAAAGTGCTAATTTAAGTGTCTCAGGAAGAGGTACGCCTTTAAACGTTGCATGAAGATAGCCAGGGACTCTGGTGCAAAGAGTCATGAAGAGTTATTTGGAGATCTTGACCTGGATATAAATCACCTGAGATGACCAGCAGTTCTGTTTTGCTGGGTCTAAGTTTTAATTGATGAGCACTCATTCATCCATCATATGTCTATCAAGCATGCCGAGATCTAAGCAGAAGCTATGGTATCTGAGAGAGGGGGAAAAAAGTTGAGTTGAGTGTAATCAGCTTAGCAGTGGTAAGAAAACCAATACAAGTATATGACTTTACCAATAGAGTGGGTATAGAGGGAGAAAAGAAGGGGAAACCTCCTAGCCTTGTGGGACACCAGTGGAGAGTCTGCGTTGGGCAGATGTGGACCCCCTCCATATTACCTGGTATTGGTGACCTTCCCGATAGGAACCAAACCATTCCCATGCTGTTTCGCAGATACCAAGGCTCCTGAGGGTAGATAAGAGAGTCCTGTGGTTAACTGTATCGAATGCTGCTGAAAGGTCAAGGAATATAAGTACAGATGACAGCTTGGCTGATCAAGCAGCATGCAGTATTTTAGAAACCCGTTGATAATTGTGAAGATGAAGAGCAGGAGGTCTTGTGAGGTGCCTTAAGCGTAGTTGAAGGGATTGGATGAAGAGGGCAAGTGGTAGGATTGCAAGATTGGATGACTTGCAGTATCTCATCTTCTGTTATTGTTGAGAAGCTTGACAAAGAAGGAGTAGGGGATTCCTGGCTGTGTAGTGTAGTCATTGTTGGGGAGGAAGTGAAGGTCTGGCAGATTTATTTAATCTGGTCATAGAAGGACGAGTTCCAAGCATCTTCATGCAGGAACTTCTGAATCATCTGAAACGTGCAATATGCTTAAAAACATATACAGGTGCATCTCAATAATTTAGAATAACATGAAAAAGTTGATTTATTTTACTAATTCAATACAAAAAGTGAAACTTGTATATTATATAGATTCATCACACACAGACTAATATTGCAAGTGTTTATTTCTTTTAATTTTGATGATTATATCTTACAGCTAATTAAAACCCCAAAAATCAAAATTCAGTATCTCAGAAAACTTAAATATTAATTAAGACCTATATACAGTGCCCTCCACAATTATTGGCACCCCTGTTTAAGATGTGGTCGTGGACTTCTAAAAAATTCTCCTTTTTTTTTTTTTTAAACAACATAGAACCCAAATGCAAAAAAAGAGAAAAATCCAACCTTTCATTTAAGTACATTACTTTGGTGGTAAAAAAATCACACATTTAGAAAAAAAAAATAAAAAAACTTGAAATCATGTGTGCCACAATTATTGGCACCCCTGATGTTAATATTTTGTACAACCTCCTTTTGCCAACAAGACAGCACTTAATCTCCTCCTATAACATTTCACAAGATTGAAGAACACAGAGAGAGGGATTTTTGACCATTCTTTTTTGCACAATCTTTCTAGATCATCCAGTGTCCTGGGTCCTCTCTTATGCACTCTTCTCTTTAGCTCGCACCACAGGTTTTCGATTGGGTTGAGGTCTGGGGACTGAGATGGCCATGGGAGGACCTTGAGTTTGTGACTGCTGAACCACTTTTGTGTAGATTTTGCCACATGTTTTGGATCATTATCCTGCTGAAAGACCCAATGACGACCCATCTTCAGCTTTCTGGCAGAGGCCATCAGGTTTTTATTTAAAATATCCTGGTACTTCAAAGCGTTCATAATGCCATGCACCCTAACAAGGTTCCCAGGGCCTTTGGAAGAGAAACAGGCCCACAGCATCACAGATCCTCCACCATACTTCACAGTGGGCATGAGGTGCTTTTCGGCATTCTCATCTTTTGTTTTACGCCAGACCCACTTAGAGTGTTTGTTGCCAAAAAGCTCAATCTTAGTCTTATCTGGCTATTTTTTTTGTAGCCATTGCCTGACTTATGAAGGTCGACACACATCTGCCTTACTTGAATGGTGTGTTCTCTTGTCTTTGCCATGTTGACAAATGGGTAAGAGAATTAGGCCTCTGTGTCACGTCATATTTATACCCCAGGGAAACAGGAAATCATAAATTACTAATAAAAAGTCCCTAGATACCCTGACCAACCTTAGCAACTACAGAAAAAAAATAAAAAATAAAAAAAAAAATTCCAGAGAAATTGTTAGGGGTGCCAATAATTGTGGCACACATGATTTCAAGTTTTTTTTTCTTTTTTCTAAATGTATGATTTTTTTTTTTTACCACCAAAGTAATGTACTTAAATAAAAGGTTGGATTTTTTTCTTTTTTTGCATTTGAGTTCTATGTTGTTTTAAAAAAAAAAAGGAGAATCTTTAGAAGTCCACGACCACATCTTAAACCGGGGTGCCAATAATTGTGGAGGGCACTGTATAAAAGAAGATTAACACAAAATTTTGGACTACTGAAAATTATGAACATGTGCAGAACTCAATACTCGGTCGGGGCTCCCTTTGCATGAATTAATGCAGCAATGGGGGCTGGCATTCCCAGGTTGCTCTGTTAGCGGCCTTTAGCTCTTGTACATTGTTGGGTCTGTTGTCTTATTTCTTCCTCTACAGTACCCCATAGATTCTCCATGGGGTTTAGGTCGGGCAAGTTTGCTGGCCAATCATGCACATGGATACCATGGTCCTTAAACCATTTGGCATCAATGATCGTCTGTCAGATTGTCAGCAGTCTTCCCCATGATTGTGTAACCTGAACCAGACTGAGACACCATTCAAAGGCTCAGGAATATTGAAATGCACCTGTATATCAAAATAAAACCTTCATTTTAAGCAAGAATATTTAATAAACATCTAGTACTCCAAACTTTGTGAGCTTCATGCATTAAAACAATAGGTGAACCCATATAAGTAGGAAAATTAACTTTGGTAAGATGTACAAGAGACATTTCAATACACAATACAATGTAGAAAAAGTGGAAAGCAATGTTAGAAAAAAAACTGTGGTGTTAAGATTAAAGAACTTAGATGTTTAAACTACAATTTATTGAAGCCAGGGTGTAAAAAACGAACAATTTGGGGTATCAAAAAATATCTAAACTATGTAAAAAAAAAAGGAAAAAAGTAAACGAGAATTCCAGGAAAAAGGAAAGAATTACTACAATGAGCGTAAGTAAACAGAAGGAGTATGCAAGACCTTTTAAAATGGAGAACGAAAATTGTATTAGAGGGAATATGTAAATATCACAAGGTGTAGAGAAGAAAAAGAAGGGATTTTTTTCCCCACTTGATTTTGCACTTGCATGTGACAGCTGACTTGTGCCATTACTCTTTATTGGGTTTAAGGCCTCCAAAGAGGCACCTCAAGCCAAGATTATGCCAGAAACAAGCCTTCACCACGGGTGGAAGAGTCGGACTCCTTCAATGATTAGCTCAAGCCAGGAGGACATGGTGTGGCCTGCCCCTATGCTCATGCAAGGGGTGCAACAGCACAACTCCCTTATATTACTAGCTGATTCCAGGTGGCAACAATGTGGCCTTCTTCCACAACCTTCTCATTCCAGGGGGTGACAGTGTGTCTTCCCGCTTCGCTCTGCTAATGCCAGTTGGCACAAAATACTGCCACAGACTTCTTCATTTTATGGTCAGTTTTCATAGCCACACATAGTATTCATGTAATGTCTCATTCCATCTTATTATTGGTCCTCATGTGCATGTGTCTTCCCAGTCACAGATGTATTCATTTTGGATTTATGTGTGTATACTGCTTTGTGTGTCTTTTGTTTAAAAGGTTTTGAAAACTCATTCAATTCACTGAGCCTTTTATTCATATGTTTAGTCTGCCTCGATTACTAAAACCTTTCCATGTTTTCATGTTCACTGTTTCTCTTCTCTTTCAGTGCTGATTTCACTTATACAAATGGCACATGTTGAAGGTGATTACCTACAGTATTTTTATATTCAACATGTTTTTCCTTTTTATTACAACCCCAATTCCTACAAAGTTGGGACTATGTGCAACATTTAAATAAGGAAACAGAATGCACTGATTTGCAAATCTCATAAATCCATATTCCATTTGATTATGATTGACAGGTGACTCCCCCTATAGTGTGGCAGGAGAGAGCCAGAGACAAAACACAAGGGGTGGTGGAAGATCAAAAAATACACAAAATACAACTGTATTGTTGTTTTGTGTGTCTTTAATTGTCTTGCTCAAATATGCATAGACTTCCCTGAAAATTATGTTTTCTGGATGTAAGCATTTGTTACTCTAAAACATGTACATACCAATTAGCATTGATGGAGCTTTTCTAAATGTGCAAGCTGCCCATTCCACAGATTCTAATGCACTTCCATACCATCAGAGATGTGGCTTTTTGAACTAAACACTGAAACAAGCCAAATGTTTCATCTCTTCTTTAGTACGGAAGATGTGGTGTACATGTTTCTAAAATAAATTAACATAGAACAGTTTTTCACTTTGCCACAGTACATTTTAAAGGAGCTTTGGGCCAGAAAGGACAATGGCATTTTCGGATCATGTTTACATATGCCCTCTGAATTATTCAGAAATTGTCCTACATCTTTAATTGTGAGAGGTTCTGCCTCTCTAAGATAAAATATTTATACCCAATTATATATTTATACCCCAATTGTTAATGAACCATCTTTTTTAAATTTTTTTAATAACACTTACTTTTTCCAGAGCTGTTGCAGCCATTATATTTAAAATTACTTTTTTTTCTTAAAATTGTACATTTCCTTAGTTTAAACATGTAATGTGTTCTATGTTCTGTTGTAAATAAAACATGGGTTTATTAGATTAACAAATAACAGCATTCTGGTTTTTTTTTTTTTACATTTTTTACAGTGTCCCAACTTTTTGCTGTTGTACATGTCTGATTTTAAATGAATGTTAGCAGGTCCGTTTTGTACATTACCCTGCAGAATTTTTCAGTTTCTGTAATCAAAACAACTCTTTAAAAAAGTAAATATGGCAGAAATTCTATGTAATAGAAGTAACTCTTGCTTTTAGGTTTAACTTTGGTGAATTCTTAAAAATGTGTAGCTGCTTCTTTTAATGATTTATCTGTCCATGAGGAGTTTTCACCTCTTTCAATACAGCTTTGAAATATAGAGAATCATTCATAAAGATATACACAGTTATTTAGGAAGATCTATAAATATATAATTAAAAATATATTTGTCATCTGTAGATGTTGAAATGCTGTGGATGTTGAGATGCAGCGTAAAACAGCTGCGTGTGTGTTTATTGGGGAGAAATCTTTCTCATATTTATTATACAGAAAATTGCTAACAGATGATTCCACTTATTTAATACACCACACAGTGACACACCAGAAATACAAATACACAACTCAAAAGATAAGAGAAATTAATACATTTCAAATGTCTCATCTAATGACTTAGCCTAATTAGGTTTTTAATTCATAATTAGTATTTTTTACTATTCCTTACACCTTACATGATGTTCCTGACATGACAAAGTTGTGTATCAAGTAAATAAAATACAGAATTAAATATAATTTTTGTATTTCCTGTGTAACAGAGAAACCAAATCCAGTACTAAGTGTATCTCCACAGAACTGGCTGACTGAAGGAGACTCAGTGACTCTAAGCTGTGAGGTTACAGACTCCTCTACAGACTGGACATTCAGCTGGTACACAGTTGTTCCTCACAGTCAGTTTCTTTTTTTTTTGTTTTTTGATGAAGCTTTTGAACTGAAGCTCCTCTCAGACAGCAGCAGAGGATCTGGAGGCTCCTACACTCTCAGTCCTGTTGCTCTTAAACACACAGGAGTTTATGCCTGTAGAGGAGAGAGAGGAGAACCTGCTAGTCACACAGAGTACAGCAAACCACAGCCTCTGTGGATAACTGGTGAGGAAGAAAATAACAAATCTTGTGTGTTGGAGTGTTAAATTTGGATGCACAATTACAATATTATAACAAAAAAAAAATACACAGCATTTATATTAAATGTAGAGAATCACAGTCTGTGTTAATGTTTGGTGTAAAACTCTATATTCACCGTTTTGACTGAGAAATGTTTAAGGCCTAAGGACAGTGAAAAATACACAGAGTCATTTACACAGAGTACAGCAATGAACAGCCTCTGTGGATCACTGGTGAGGAAAAAAATAACAAATAATGCAGTGTTGAATAAAGCTGCAAACATATAATATATTAAATAAATAAAATACACAGCATTTATTTTAAATGTAGAGAATCACAGCTGTGTAAATGTTTGGTGAAAAACTTTATATTCAGTTAGACAGGCAAAAGATTTTTCTTATTTAAACAGTACTGTTTAATTAAATGATGGTTGTAAATGTGATCAATGCAATTTGTGCAGTAAAACACAACAATAATAATACATGTGACATCATGAACTATAACATTTTGTGTTTAAGGTGAATCTCTTTCAGTGTCTCTGATCATCAGTCCCAACAGAACTCAACACTTTACTGATGACTCTCTCACACTGAGCTGTGAGGACCAGAGTAACTCTACTGGATGGACAGTGAGACGATACACAGGCAGTGAAGGAGTGTTAGATTTTTTCTTGTGGGATTCATTTACAGAATCTACATTTGAAGTCAACTCCCTCTCCTCAGCCCACACTGGAGTTTACTGGTGTGAATCTGAATCTGGAGAAAACAGTAATCCTGTCAACATCACAGTTTATGGTGAGTCTTTATGTAGTGAAGAAAAGTTTTAAGTTTAATTACAGAATATTTAGAATTTTGAATTAAAACATGGAAAACTGATCAAAAAGAGACATTTAGCTGGATTATCTCATTAATTTTATGAAAGTTGTGAATGTTTTGTGATTGTTATATTACATTAATTATATTATATTATTATATTACACACCATAAACTAAAGAAATTTAAATAAAATCATTATTACAGAATTTTATTAACCCAGCCATTAGGGAGGCACAAGCCAGTGCACTCTTATTGCAGGTCCCAAGCCCGGATAAATGGGGAGGGTTGCGTTAGGAAGGGCATCCAGCGTAAAACATGTGCCAAAACAAATATGTGGGTCACGATTAAGAAAATCATACCGGATCGGTCGAGGCCCGGGTTAACAACAACCGCCACATGTATCATTAGCCAACAGGGTACCGGTGGAAATTGGGCTACTGTTGGCTGAAGGAGGAGAAGGAGAGGAGGAAGACGTCTACAGAGACGGCAGGGAAAGGTGCAGTGTAGGAGAGTAGAGGTTAGAGTTGGTACTTTAAATGTTGGCACTATGACTGGTAAAGGGAGAGAGATAGCTGATATGATGAAAAGGAGAAAGGTAGATATGTTGTGTGTTCAGGAGACCAAGTGGAAATAGAGTAAGACCAGGAACATTGGAGGTGGGTTTAAACTGTTTTATCATGGTGTGGATGGAAAAAGAAATGGTGTAGGGGTGATTCTGAAGGAAGAGTACAGTAAGAGTGTAGTGGAGGTGTGAAGTTTCTGATAGGGTGATGAACGTGAAGCTGGAAGTTGAAGGGGTGATGATAAATGTCATCAGTGCCAAGCTCCACAAGTTGGCTGTGAGATGGAGGAGAAGGAAAAATTCTGGAGTGAATTAGATGAAGTGGTAGATGGTGTACCTACAAATGAACGATTGGTGATTGGGGCAGACTTTAATGGGCATGTAGGTGAAGGGAACAGAGGTGATGAGGAGGTTATGGGTAGGTATGGCCTAAAGGAGAGGAATGTGAAAGGGCAGATGGTGGTAGATTTTGCTAAAAGGATGTAAATGGCAGTGGTGAACATATATTTTAAGAAGAAGGAGGATCATAGGGTGACGTATAAGAGTGGAGGAATGTGCACACAGGTGACGTATATTCTACGTAGGAGATGCAACTTGAAGGAGATTGGAGAATGTAAGGTGTTGGCAGGGGACAGTGTAGCTAGACAGCACCGGATGGTGGTCTGTAGGATGATTTTGGAGGCAAAGAAGAAGAGGAGGAGAGTGAGGACTGAAAGAAGAATAAGATGGTGGAAACTGAAGGAGGAAGAGTGTAGTGTGGGGTTCAGGGAAGAGGTCAGACAGGGGCTAGGTGGTGGTGAAGAGTTGCTGCATGATTGGGCAACTACTGCAGGAGTGATGATGGTGTTAGCTAGAAAAGTCCTTGGTGTGACATCAAAGGAAGAAAGGAAGACAAGGAGACGTGGTGGTGGAATAAGGAAGTGCAGGAAAGCATAAGGAGAAAGAGATTGGCAAAACAGAAGTGGGATAGACAGAGTGATGAGAAAAGCAGGCAGGAGTACAAGGAGATGTGGCAGCAGGTAAAGAGAGATGTGGCAAAAGCCAAGGAAAAGGCATACGAGGAGCTGTATGAGAGGTTGTACACTAAGGAAGGAGAAAAGGATTTGTACCGATTGGCCAGGCAGAAGGACCGAGCTGGAAAGGATGTGTTGCAAGTTAGGAAGGAGATGAAAATGTGTTGACTATTGAGGAGAATGTGTTGAGAAGATGGATGATGTGGATTTAGTAAAGCAGGAAGTGGATAGGATTAGTAAGAAGGAAGTGAGAGCAGCGATTAAGAGGATGAAGAATGGAAAGTCAGTTGGACCATATGATATACCGGTAGAAGCGTGGAGATGCTTAGGAGAGACCACAGTGGAGTTTTTAACCAGATTGTTTCCCAAGATTCTGGAAGGTGAGAGGATGCCTGAGGAATGGAGAAGGATTGTGCTGGTACCGATCTTTAAGAATAAGGGAGATGTGCAGACCTGCAGTAACTACAGGGGTATTAAGTTGATCAGTCACACCATGAAGTTATGGGAAAGAGTAGTGGAAACCCGGCTGAGAGAAGAGGTGACCATCTGTGAGCAGCAGTATAGTTTCATGCCGAGGGAGAGCACCACAGATGCATTATTTGCTTTGAGAATGTTGATAGAGAAGTATAGAGAAGGACAGAAGGAATTGCATTGCATATTTGTGGATTTAGAGAAAGTGTACGACAAGGTGCCAAGAGAGGAGGTGTGGTATTGTATGAGGAAGTCAGGTGTGTCAGAGAAGTATGTGAGGGTGGTGCAGGACATGTATGAGGACAGTGTGACAGCAGTGAAGTGTGCAGTAGGAACGACAGACTGGTTCAAGGTGAAGGTTGGATTGCATCAAGGATCGGCCCTGAGCCCTTTTCCTGTTTGCAGTGGTGATGGACAGGTTGACGGACATGGTCAGACAGGAGTCTCCCTGGACTATGATGTTTGTGGATGATATTGTGATTTGTGGTGAGAGTAGTGAGCAGGTTGAGAAGAGCCTGGAAAGGTGAAGGTACACCCTGGAGAGAAGGGGAATGAAAGTCAGTAGGAGTAAGACAGAGTACATGTGCATAAATGAGAGGGAGGACAGTGGAGTGATGCAGTTGCAGGGAGAAGAGTTGGAGAAGGTGGTGGAGTTCAGGTACCTGGGGTCAACAGTGCAAAGTAATAGGGAGTGTGTTAGGGAAGTAAAGAAAAGAGTGCAGGCAGGGTGGAGTGGGTGGAGAAGAGTGACAGGAGTGATTTGTGATAGAAGATTATCTGCAAGAATGAAAGGGAAAGTTTATAGGACTGTGGTGAGACCTGCGATGTTGTATGGATTAGAGACAGTGGCATTGAGTAAAAGACAGGAGGTGGAGCTGGAGGTAGCAGAGCTGAAGATGTTAAGGTTTTTGTTGGGAGTGACGAGGATAGACAAGGTTAGAAATGAGTTTATTAGAAGGACAGCGCATGTAGGATGTTTTGGAGACAAGATAAGAGAGGTGAGATTGAGATTGTTTGAGACATGTGCAGAGGAGGGACATCAGTTATATTGGTAGGAGAATGCTGAGGATGGAGCCACCAGGAAGGAGGAAAAGATGAAGGTTCATGGATGTGGTGAAGGAAGACTTGCAGGTAGTTGGTGTGAAAGAGGTAGATGTAGAGGACAGGGTGGTATGGAGACGGATGATCCACTGTGGCGACCCTAATGGGAGCAGCCGAAAGAAGAAGATGATTACAGAATATTATTATTTTATTTATATATATATTTTTATTTTTATTTACATCAAATATTAATAGTGATCTTTTAAACTTATCTGCTCATCTGTACGATTACATGTACTTGTACATGTACTATAATGCTTCTAGAAAAATTGACATTAGCAGAAAGTAGATTTACAAAAATGGATATAAATGTTAAATATAAAATATATTTCTATAAATGTATTTCAATTTATTTCTATCCTCTTTTAAAGATTTTAGAGAAATCTGGATCTAATGTTTTATTGGAAAAAAAGGAAAATTGATGTTAAAAGTAAATTACTATTGCAATGATTAAATCAGCAATGGTTGTGCAGAAAAAAGAAACTCTGGGTGATTACATGAAGGAGAATTCTTGAGAGGAACCAGGCTCAAAAACAAACAAATTCTTATCTGGGTGACAGACACTAGTGCTCTTATAAATCATTCCTTTCTAAAAATTAATCTTGAATTATATCATATTAAAAAGTATTTGTCATTAGTTGATAGTGAGATGTCAGTAAAAACAGCTGAGTGTGTCAAATGTGAGATACAGTCAAATGATTCCACTTACTTGGTAAAAGGACTGGCCACCAGTGATGTCAAGAAGAATTAAAACATGTCTAAAAGCTTATCTAACAATTTGCTATAATTACTATTATATCTGTATTTACTACTATGGACTCCTTACACAATTTTTTTAGACATGGCAAGGCAGTTGTGTATAAAGTAAATAAAGTGCAAGATAAAGTATAAATTTGTATTTCCTGTGTAACAGAGAGACCACAGGCAGTACTGAGTGTATCTCCACAGAACTGGCTGACTGAAGGAGACTCAGTGACTTTAAGCTGTGAGGTTACAGACTCCTCTACAGACTGGACATTCAGCTGGTACACAGTTGTTCATTACCGTGGATTTGATTATCAATCTGTTGAAGTGAAGCTCCTCTCAGACAGCAGTAGAAGATCTGGAGGCTCCTACACTCTCAGTCCTGCTGCTCTTCATCACACAGGAGTTTATGTGTGTAGAGGAGAGAGAGGAGAACCTGCTGGTCACACAGAGTACAGCAAACCACAGCCTCTGTGGATAACTGGTGAGGAAGAAAATAACAAATCTTGTGTGTTGGAGTGTTAAATTTGGATGCACAATTACAATATTATAACAAAAAAAAAATACACAGCATTTATATTAAATGTAGAGAATCACAGTCTGTGTTAATGTTTGGTGTAAAACTCTATATTCACCCTTTTGACTGAGAAATGTTTAAGGCCTAAGGACAGTGAAAAATATTATTCTTATTCAAACAGTACTGTGTATTTAAATGATTGTTGTGAATGTGTTGCAATGAAAACACAACCATAATAATACATCAACTATAATATTCTGTGTTTAAGGTAAATCTCCTCCAGTGTCTCTGATCATCGGTCCCAACAGAACTAAACACTTTACTGATGACTCTCTCTCACTGAGCTGTGAGGACCAGAGTAACTCTACTGGATGGACAGTGAGACAATACACAGGGATTGAGACAGTGTTTTATTTTTTCCTGTGGGATTTAGTTACAGAATCTACAGTTGAGGTCAACTCTCTCTCCACAGCCCACACTGGAGTTTACTGGTGTGAGTCTGAATCTGGAGAAAACAGTAATCCTGTCAACATCACAGTTCATGGTGAGTCTTTATGTAGTGAGGAAAAGGTTTAAATTTGATTACAGAATATTCAGAATTCTGAATTAAAACATTTGGAGAACTGATCAAAAAGAGACACAGCTGGATTATCACAGTAATTTTATGAAAGTTGTGTATGCTTTGTGATTGTTATTTTACCCAAACACACCAAAAAACGGCACAGAATATAAGTACTGTGAATAAATGTGTAATTATATTACACACCATAAACTAAAGATATTTAAATAAAATCATTATTACTGAATTTCTAAATGTATTAATAAATATTCATTTAATCTCTTTCACTGTATATATGATGAATTATCCTCGCCGGCTCGTGAACATGCAAGCGCAGCTGCACCACGATTCTGGGAGGGCTCTGCCCCGGCGTTTCCCTGAGCGCTCCACTCTGCTCCAGAGTTTTTAGGAGAGCTCCGCTCCGCTCCAGAGTGTCCACGAGAGCTCCGCTCCGCTCCAGAGTGTCCACGAGAGCTCCTCTCCGCTCCAGAGTGTCCACGAGAGCTCCTCTCCACTCCAGAGTGTCCACGAGAGCACCTTTCTGCTCCAGAGTGTCCACGAGCGCTCCGCTCGGCCCCAGAGTTTCGGTGAGCGCTACACTCCAGGGTTTCTACAAGCACGCCGGCCTGTTCCGGGGTTCCCGTGGGCATGCCGATCCATCTCAGAGCGTCTACGAGCGCCGCCTTGTCTCAGAGCGTCTACTTGCACGCCGATCTGCCACAGAGTTTGAACGAGCATGGCGCTCGGCTCCAGTGTCCCACCGAGTGCGCCGATGCATCGCCACCTGGTCGCGATGAGGACGTCGTACCATGCCTGGCCACGGAGGGGATGTCGTACTGCGCCAGACCACGATAAGTAGGCCGTATCCCCACCGGACCGCGACACGGACAAAACGTTGTCGCCAGACTCCTTAAAAGGTGACATCAATTCCATCTGAAGGCAATGTCACGCCTTCCAGTCCATCTGAAGAACAAGTCATGCCTCAGAGTTCTCTGCAAGGTGACGTCTCTCCTCCGAGTTCTTCTCCAGGCGACGTCACACCTCCGAGTTCTTCTCCAGGCGACGGCTTGCCTCCAAGTTCCCCACAGGGTGACGGCTTGCCTCCAAGCTTCCCAGAAGGTGACGTCACTCCTCTAGTTCCCCCAGTCACGCCTCCGAGCCTCTCTCCAGATGTTGTCATGCCTCCGGCGATGTCTCTCATCCAGGCCCCTATAGAGGACGACAAAGCACTCCCGAGTTCCTCTAAAGGCGTTATTACAGCTGAAAGCCCCGCCGAAGGTGTCACTATATTCCTGATCTCCGCCATGGGCATTGCATGGCCTCTGGATTCTGCCGTGGGCATCGCACAGCCTCTGAACATTGCAGAGGACTGCGCTCTGTTTCAGACCTCCACTGAGGACGTGGTTCTGTCCCAGGTCTTCAGGATGGGCATTGGTCGGTTCTCGCTCTCCACCGGGGTTGTCACTCTGCATCGGGTCCTTCGCGTTTTTCCCCCGGTTCCGCAGCGATTTTAACCGGGTCCCCTTCGACCCTGGATGGACGGGGTGGGTTTGGGGTGTCGGGGGGGGGGAGCGTTGTGTGTGTCAGGAATCCACCTGACACTCCCTCTTTGGTGGCTGTCATGCCTTCCTTCTTTCTGGAGCTCCCAGCTTAATCACACACACCTGGGACTCATTCATTACTCATCCGCAGCTCCTACATAAACTCTTCGTTCACACGCACTCCTTGTCCATTATTGTTCGTTGTTACATGCATGACTCTATGCGTTCCATTCCATCCGGACTCCACTATCCTGTACTGGCTGCGCTTTTTCTCCCAGCACATCTCAGATCAGCTGCACTTCTCCCCAAGCCCACCTCAGACTCTCTCAACATCAAAGGACTGCAGCGTGTGTGTTTGTGTGTATCTCTCTCTCTCACTCGCTGTATTAAACGAGCAAGCTGTACTCCGGTTTCCGCCTCCGTTTCCTTCGCCCCCTGACAATATAATTTAACTTTTTTTTTATTTATTTACATCAAATATTAATAGTAATCTCTTATACTTATCTTCTCATCTGTACAATTACATTTACTTGTATTAGTACAAGTAAATGTACCTCTCACCTTGCAGAATCTTGTTAAACAATCTGGTTAAAAACACCACTGCCATCTCTCCTAAACATCTCCATGCTTCTACTGGTATATCATCTGGTCCAACCGACTTTCCACTCTTCATTCTCTTAATCACTGCTCTCGCTTTCTCCCTACTAATCCTATCTACATCCTGCATCACCAACTCCACATCATTCAACCTTCTCTCTTTTAGATTTTTCTCATTCATCAGCTGCTCAAAATACTCCCTCCACCTTCTCAACACACTCTCCTCACTAGTCAACACATTTCCCTCTCCATCCTTTACTGCTCTAACTTGCAGTACAAGTTCGGTGCCTCTGCCTGGCCAATCGTTATAAATTCTTTTCTCCTTCCTTAGTGTCCAACCTCTCATACAGCCCCTCATATGCCTTTTCCTTGGCTTTTGCCACATCCCTCTTCATCTTATTCACTCCAGAAACTTTCCTTCTTCTACATCTCACAGCCGACTTGTGGAGCATAAGCACTGATTACATTTATCATCATCCCTTCAACTTCCAGCTTCACGTTCATCACCCTATCAGAAACTCTCATCACCTCCACTACACTCTTACTTTAGATTCACCCCTACACCATTTCTCTTTTCATCCACACCATGATAGAACAGTTTAAACCCCTCCAATGTTCCTGGCTTTTCTCCCTTTCCACTTGGTCTCCTGAACACACAACATATCTACCTTTCTCCTCTCCATCATATCAGCTATCTCTATTCCTTTACCCATCATAGTACCAACATTTTAAGTACCAACCCGAACCTCAACTCTCCTACACTTCTCCTTTTCCTGCCATCTCTGTAGATGTCTTCCTCCTCTTCTTCTCCTCCTTTGGCCACCTGTAGCCCAATTTCCACCGGTACCCTGTCGGCTAACGATACCTGTGGCGGTTGTTATTAACCCGGGCCTCGACCGATTTGGTATGAAATTCTCTTTTGTGTTCCGCATATTTGATTTGGCACATGTTTTACACTGGATGTCCTTCCTAACGCAACCCTCCTCATTTACCCGGGCTTGGGACTGGCACTGAGAGTGCACTGGCTTGTGCATCCATAATGGCTGGGTTTTGTTCTTAATCAAACAGTACTTTGAAATTAAATGATTGTTGTGAATGTGTTCACTGCAGTGTATGCAATGAAACACAACCATAATAATACATGTAAATTACAACGCTTTGAGAAAAATTGACATTAGCAGAAAGCAGAATTACAAAAATTGATATAAATTCTAAATACAAATTATATGAATGTATTTAAATTTATTTCAATCCTCTTTGAAATATCTTATAGAAATCTGGATCTAATATGTTCTATAAAAAAAAAAAAAAAAAGAAAATTAATGTTAAATGTAAATTACTTTTCAATGATTAATCCAGCAATGGTGGTGCAGAAAAAACAAACTCTTAGAGATTACATGAAGGAGAATTCTTAAGAGGAACCAGACTCAAAAAGGACCCAATTCTCATTTGGTTGACAGACATTAGTGTTTTTGTAAATCATTCCTTCCTAAAATCAAACTTGAATATATCATATTAAAAAGTATTTGTCATTAGTTAAGAGTGAGATGTCAGTGAAAACAGCTGAGTGTGTGTTTATCAAGAAAAGATTCACTGTCAAATGTGAGATACAGTCAAATGATTCCACTTATTTGGTAAAAGAAATAGGCCACCAGTGATGTCAAGAAGAATTAAAACATGTCTAAAGTTGGTTTTAAAGTTGGTCTAAAGTTGGTTCCAAGATGGCGGCGCGGCAGTAGCTCGCAGCGGCCGCTCCGGACCCAAAATAGTGTTATTCTGCAGCCCGCCCTACACAACACATGGACATCGGAGCAACCGGTGTCCCTGTGTACAACAGCAAAACATTGAAAGAATTTAGAAACAACCCAAACAACACCATTAATGATGACCTGCGGCAGAAGCTACGCGACCTCAGCGTGCTCCAAGAACCAGGCCTCCAGACCTCCAGACCTCGGCATCGCCTGCAGAGGAGGACGGACGGAGGAGGGGGAATCGGAAGCGCTGCGCAAGGAAGCAGAAACGCAGAAAGCGAGCGGGGTGCTAATGCTAGGCTAAAAGCTAACCCTAGCCGGCCCGCTCTACCATCACTACTGCTGGTAAATGTCTGCTCCCTGGACAATAAATTAGACTACATCAGACTCCAACAAGCTACTCGGCGTGAGTACAGACACTGCTGCGTTCTTGTGTTTACTGAGACGTGGCTGAGAGACAGAGTTCCGGACGCCGCCATCCAGCTGGACGGGCTAGCCGCGTTTTGTGCCGACAGAAATGCAACTCTGTGCGATAAGACTCGCGGCGGCGGTCTGTGTGTTTACATTAACACGGAATGGTGTAAGAACTCTGTGCTTGTCTCTACCTACTGCTCATCGCTGCTGGAGTTTATTGTTGTGAGATGCAGACCTTTTTATTTACCCCAGGAATTCACCACCGCTATTGTGCTCGGAATGTACATACCACCTAGCGCTAATGCTAAGGAAGCGCTCAGCGTGCTCTACGGGACCATTAGCGGACTTTAAAACACACACCCTGACGGACTGTTTATAGTCGCCGGAGATTTTAATCATGCAAATCTCAGGACTGTGCTTCCCAAATTCTATCAGAATGTGGACTTTGCAACCAGAGGAGAAAACACGCTGGATGTTGTTTATACAAACATCCGGGGCGGATACCGGGTGAAGCCCCGCCCCCACCTCGGGTACTCAGACCACATCTCTGTTATGTTGATCCCAGCATACAGACCACTCAGCAGGCGTTCAAGACCAGCTCAAAAACAAGTGAGAACCTGGTCAGCAGGATCCATGTCTGCTCTCCAAGACTGTTTTGAATGCACTGACTGGGACATGTTCAGGGAAGCTGCAACCAATGGCGATTTCATCAACTTGGAGGAGTACACGTCAACAGTGACCAGTTACATCGGCAAGTGCATTGATGACCTGACTATCTCCAAGACCATCACTATACGTTCCAATCAGAAGCCATGGATGACCGCCAAGGTTCGTGCGCTGCTAAAAACAATAGACTCTGCCTTCAGAGCAGGGGACAAGACGGCCTTAAAAACAGCAAGGGCCAAACTGTCCCGTGCTATCAGAGAGGCGAAGCACGCACACGCCAAGAGAATCCATGGCCAATTCCAGGACAGCGGAGACACCTGGCGCATGTGGCAGGGCATCCAGGCGATCACGAATTACAAGACCACATCACCTGCTTGTGACCGTGATGCCTCCCTTCCAGATGCGCTGAACGACTTCTACGCCCGGTTCGAGGTGCAGAACAACGTGGTGGCAAGGAAGACAATCCCTCCTCCTAGTGACCAGGTGCTCTGTCTAACCACAGCTGAAGTGAGGAAAACTCTATGCAGAGTTAACCCACTGAAGTCTGCTGGACCTGACAACATTCCTGGCAGAGTGCTTAGGGAATGTGCAGAACAACTAGCAAATGTCTTCACTGACCTCTTCAACATCTCCCTGAGCAGCGTCACTGTTCCTTCGTGCCTCAAGACGACGACCATCATTCCTGTGCCGAAAAAGTCGTCTGTGTCCTGACTTAATGACCATCGTCCCGTTGCACTCACACCCATCATGATGAAGTGCTTCGAGAGGCTCGTCATGAGGCACATAAAGGCCCCTTAGGGCTGTGTGCTCAGTCCACTGCTGTTCACTCTGCTGACTCACGACTGTGCACCAACGCACAGCTCGAATCATATCATCAAGTTTGCTGATGACACGACCGTGGTGGGTCTAATCAGCAAGAACGACGAGTCAGCATACACAGAGGAGGTGTAACGGCTAACAGCCTGGTGTGGAGCCAACAACCTGTCTCTGAACGTGGACAAAACCAAAGAGATGGTTGTTGACTTCAGAAGAGCACAGAGTGACCATTCTCCACTGATCATCGATGGATCTTCAGTGGAGATCGTCAAGAGCACCAAATTCCTTAATGTTCATCTGGCGGATAACCTCACCTGGTCACTTAACACCAGCTCCATCACTAAGAAAGCCCAGCAGCGTCTCTACTTCCTGAGAAGGCTGAGGAAAGCCCATCTCCCTCCCCCCATCCTGACCCTGTTCTATAGAGGGACCATCGAGAGCATCTTAAGCAGCTGCATCACTGCCTGGTTTGGGAATTGCACCGTCTCGGATCGCAAGACCCTACAGAGGATAGTGAGAACAGCTGAGAAGATCATCGGAGTCTCTCTCCCCTCTATCATGGACATTTACACCACACACTGCATCCGCAAAGCACACAGCATTGTGGACGACCACACACACCCGTCACACACATACTTCACCCTCCTACCATCAGGAAAACGGTTCCGAAGCATTCGGGCCTTCACATCAAAACTGTGCAACAGTTTTTTACCGCAAGATGTCAGGCTCCTGAACAAACATCTGGACTGAACTCTCTCTCTCACACACACCCACACACTTACACACAACGGAGTGACTGATCTGTACAACCGGACTCAACACACATACACTTCACACACCCAGGTTTCAGCACCATTCACACCTCTCATTATAGCAAAATGTTTACATGTCGTTTGTTGCTGATCTCCGGGACTTGCTCTTTTTGCACAATATTCTGTCAATCCTTTGGTCACTGATCACTTTATTTTGATTGCTGCTATCATCATTTTACACTATTATAGAATTGCTAAATTCTGTTTAAATTTCTGTTTACATTTCTGCTACTGTGCACCTTATCCTTTCCCGACAGGTTTTACTGGCGGAGCTACTGCTGTTTTTATTTTTATTTTTTATATTTTGTGTATTGTGTGTTGTCCTGCACTGTCCTGTGTTGTCTTGCACTGTCTTGTGTTGTCTCTTGCACTGTTTGCACCAGTTGCACACATGCACTTTATGTGGCGAGGATCTTAGTTCCTGGCCCTGTGTTCTTCTGTTCTGTGACTGTTTGTTTTATGTTGTTTTATGTAGCACCTGGGTTCAGGAGAAACGTTGTTTCATTTCACTGTATACTACATCAGCTATATATGGTTGAAATTACAATAAAAGCTTCTTGACTTCTTGACTTGAAGTCTTATCTAACAATTTGTTATAATTAGTATTATATCTGTACTTACTATTCTGTACTCCTTAAACATTTTTTTGGACATGGCAAAACTGTTGTGTATAAAGTAATTTAAGTGTAAGATAAAGTATAAATTTGTATTTTTTTTGTCTTACAGAGAGACCACAGGCAGTACTGAGTGTATCTCCACAGAACTGGCTGACTGAAGGAGACTCAGTCACTTTAAGCTGTGAGGTTACAGACTCCTCTACAGACTGGACATTCAGCTGGTACACAGTTGGTCCACACAGTCAATTATATTTTAATTCCTTTGAAGAAGATTTGGAACCAAAGCTCCTCTCAGACAGCAGCAGAGGATCTGGAGGCTCCTACACTCTCAGTCCTGTTGCTCTTAATCACACAGGTGTTTATTTGTGTAGAGGAGCGAGAGGAAAACCAGTCATTTACACAGAGTACAGCAAATCACAGCCTCTATGGATCACTGGTGAGAAAAAAATAACAATAAAAAATGTACACAGCTATATTTGTGATAATCCTCATATTCACCCTCCTGAGTAAAAGATGTTGAAGGCAGTTGTATATAGTAGAGGATTTTTCTCATTCAAATAGCAGTGTATAATTAAATGAGGATTAAAAATGTTATACTGTCAGGGATTCCCCTGCCACGCCTCCCTCGGCCGCTGTCAGAGATTCACCCTGCCACGCCCCCCTCAGTAGCTGTTAGATATGCACCCTGCCACGCCCCCCTCGATAGCTCTCATGGTTCCTCGTTATCCCGTGCCTGTCTGAAAACGACCGACACCTGTGGCTCGTTACGGATCAGACTATATAAACTCACGTTCTCGAGTCACAGGCTGTCGGTTCTTGTATTGTCATGCTGGTCAGCTCCTGCTCGCGCGACCGCCAGCCTGCCCGCTGCCTCTGTGCCCAGACTCTGTGCCCAGACTCTGTGTCCATGTGCAGATTACTCGTTGCCGGACTCTAAGTTTAGTTTTGGATTACTCGTCTCGAGCGGATATTTTTGTTTGTGTTCTCGCCAAGGCAACTGTTTGTTTCTTTTTGTTGAACTGATTTTGATTAAAGACAATGATAGTTATTTCCGCTTCCGCGTCTTTAGCCTGACATATACAATGAAAACAATCATAATACATTTAAATGATAATATTCTGTGTGTAAGGTGAATCTCCTCCAGTGTCTCTGATCATCAGTCCCAGCAGAACTCAACACTTTACTGATGAATCTCTCTCACTGAGCTGTGAGGACCAGAGTAACTCTACTGGATGGACAGTGAGACGATACACAGACAGTAAAGGAGTGTTAGATTGTTCACAGTGGGGATCAGTTACAGGATCTACATGTGAAATCGACTACCTCTCCACATCAGACACTGGAGTTTACTGGTGTGAGTCTGAATCTGGAGAAAACAGTAATCCTGTAAACATCACAGTTTATAGTGAGTCTTCATGTAGTGTGTTTACTGTTAAAGAGAAAAAGAAATGTTTCATTATAGAAAATTCAGAACTTAGTTTCTTTTTTGTTTCCAAGTGGGAGAACTGTTTAACAAGATACACTAAACTTTAGTTTTACATTTGTTATCTAAAAAGATTTGCTCCAGTTCAATACCACAGAACATAAAACACACTGAGTTTTATTCTGAAGTTGAGCAATAGTGTAAAACCTGTGTTCTAGATGGTGATGTGATTCTGGAGATTCCTGTTCATCCTGTGACTGAGGGAGATCCTCTGACTCTACGCTGTTTATATCGTAAAAAATATCCATCAAACCTCCGAGCTGATTTCTATAAAGATGGATCAGTCGTCCAGAACCAGACTACAGGAGAGATGATCATCCATAATGTCTCAAAATCAGATGAAGGTTTCTACCACTGTAAACACCCAGAGAGAGGAGAATCACAGAGCAGCTGGATCTCAGTCAGATGTGAGAAATCCATTTACATATACAATGATTTAAACTCGGTGTCTCTATATAATTGTAAGCTATAATCTGTATACACACATTATTTATATTTTATATATATATATATATAAAATAAATTCAATTCAATTCATTTTTATTTGTATAGCGCTTTTAACAATGAACATTGTCTCAAAGCAGCTTTACACAGATAATGTGGCGATTAAAAGTAAATATGTTCTTTGTAAGTAAGTTTGTCCCTGATGAGCAACTGTGGCAAGGAAAAACTTCCCGAGATGGCATAAGGAAGAAACCTTGAGAGGAACCAGACCCAAGAGGGAACCCATCCTCATCTGGGTTGCACCAAATGTCCATTTGAAGCAGATATACAATGTTGCGGGGTGCAGTGATGAATGCACACCTGATATAGGGTGTTGATGTCATTAGACCACACCCCTTCTCATTACAGAGATGCACATCACCTAATATGCTTAATTGGTAGTAGGCTTTCCAGCCTATACAGCTTGGAGTAAGACAACATGCATAACGAGGATGATGTGGTCAAAATACTCATTTGCCTAATAATTCTGCACTCCCTGTATATATATATATATACATATATAAGTTTGACTACAGAATAGTTTTTACATGCTATTGTGTGTATTTATGAGTGAAAATAAATGTGTTTATGCTGCAATTTTAGCTAAAAAGTGCAAACAGTTTATTATTATTGTTATGAATTATTATTGTATTCTGTATCAGGTCCATCATGTGTAGAAGCTCCATTCTCAGTGCTTATGATCATCAGTAGTGTAGTGACGGCATCTCCATATCTGCTGGCCACCATCATTCTGCTAGTCAAATGTTACAGAGCTCGAGGTAAGAACTCTTTTAGTACATTTCACATAATGAGCAGATAAACTTCATTTTAGTATTAGTAATATTCATTTAAAAAGTGGCAAAAGAACATGAGCATTTACAGTAGAATTTAAAAAGAAGGATATAAAACACAGCATTTCTGAAGGTGAACCTACAACCTCAATTTTAAAACATTTGAGACACTGTAAAATGTACATTTGCAAATCTCATAAACTCATATTTTATTCACATTTGTTGTTATGCAGTGGTAGACATGGCCCTGCGTAAACCTTAGTTCTGGCCTTCAGATTCAGAGCTACAACATTTTGTTTTTATTAAAATATGGGTTTATAGGATTTGCAGATATGTTTTTATATATACTTTACAGTTATATACACTTTAGTACTTTTTTGGAATTGTACATGGGTCAGTCATGTGACAAAACATCTCATAAAATTACATTTAACCTATTTCAAAAATAATAAATTTCTTGATCCATTATTTTTATTTAAAATATATTTTAACTAATATGACAGAATCTGATAAATATGGTGGAATTAAACAGAAATATCTCTGTAGTTCAGTGGTATAGGAGGCTACTGACTAACAGGCATGAGATAAAATATTTTAGTTAACATAAAAAAAGCAACATTTTTAATAGCACAAAAAATGACAGTTTTATAGGTAATAAAATGGTTTTAATACTTAAGAAACTCTGAGCTACATTCTGCATTTTGCAAAATTATCTTTAAAAAAATGACCTTTTTATTTTCTTCAACAGCTCAAATTGATGAAGAGAACTGAGAGTGCAGTCACAGAGGAGTGAACAAAGTTCAAGCATAAAAAGAGGATATAATGCTATATTTTGTTTCTTTTGTTTTCTTTACAGTTTTTTTGAGGATTTTATAATAATGCTGTTGCGCTGTTTATATCACAGTATTTTACACACAGTTTGATGGTTCTGACCTGATTTTTGTGAAATGAAAGAATGCAGATGTTGCTAATGCAAAGTACAGAGATAAAATTAGCAAGTAAAATATTTTCATATAAAAGTAAAAAAGAAATAAATACGCTTATAGTTTGATGCAGTGTGTGAGGATTGTGCTTCGCTTTTAAACCTAAATTCTTAAATGATTTTTCACATTATAACCTCAATACATTTCATGTAACATTACCAATAATCCTCTTGGTGTGCATTGTTCAGATCAGATTCAAAGTGTGTATTTTATATCTAGTATTTTAAATGCCTTTTTTTTTTTTTAGCTGTGTGAACTTCAATTGTAGTGTGAGGAGATTTGTAATTTGAGTGTTTATATAAAATGCATCATTCACTGACTTTCACCTGGTTGCAATAACATATATGAACTACATGTAAACACTGAACAACTACTTCTGTTTTATTTTAAATCTCACCATTTATAATTGTATATGATTATGTATTGCAACTTAAACTTTTGCCTAAATAATAAACATTTAAACAAGACAATGTGTACTTTGTTTCTGTTGCTACAAGTAGATTATTGGATCCTACAGTATGGCTACACACAGCTACAGTGATGTACAGGACTAACATAAGACTGAAAATGTCCAAAACAAAACAAGAAACGGAAGTCTTTTTGTCCTGGGGAGGAATGAAAATATCCACATAAAAACATTGATCTATTCCAGTTTCTGTCTCACCAGACTTTAACTGTTGCTAGCACACTTTGTTACTCAGGCATTCCTTTTGTTTTGACAAAACTATTGCATTTGGCAGATGCACTTATCCAGAGCGATGTATAGTTTACTACAGACAGTGTAAATGACCACTAGCAGTGTTTTATTTTGATTATCCTGTTTCATACTTTTATTTTATGTGACTTTTATTTTGACATCATGCTACCTGCAGGGGGGGATTAATCTCTCCACTTACACACTTACGCTCACGCTCTCACCTGTTTAATAGAAGGCACGTGAAGTCATGTTATAAGATGATACATGTTTAGAGCCAGAGATTGTAAAATATTACACCTCTCAGTGCTCGATTTGTTTGGGAGAAATATTTTAAGAATAACTTATAAAGTTTCTAGCTAGATCTCCAACGTCTAAGTTAAGTAAATGGCGGCAGCTTTCTCAGGATTACCACTCTCTCGCACCCTTTGATATGCGGAGCGAGGTATGTGATTCATGTGTTATTTCATGTTAATTAATTTCATATTAGCAGCTGTTACCTGCTATTCTGTAATTTATGTGATGCTAAAGTGCATTTGTAAAAGGATTATTTTGTATCTGACTAAATTGCCTTTCTTATTTTCCTTTTAAGTTTTCACGGTGTTGGTGCTATGCACACTCGTTTCAATTAAAGTACACCCGTCTGGAAACACTCCTAAGCCTGTTTATTCCAAGTTGAAGGGCTGCTACAGACAGCACACATTATCTATTCCATTAATGGAGGCCCTGTTAATAGGTTGGATAATGGATTGGACAATGCATACAAAACACACTTTTGGACTTTAAGAGAGTCAAGTCAAAAAGCTTTTTACTCTCATTTCAACCATATATAGCTGATGCAGCACACAGTCAAATTAAACAACGTTCCTCCAGAACCCAGGTGCTACATAAAACAACAACCACAGAAAAATTTTAACAGAATATTGTGCAAATGAGCAAATAGCAGCTATCAAGATAAAGTGAACTGTGGCAAAAAATGTAGATAGAATATTACGCAAAAGAACAAAATAGCAGCAATCCCGGAAGATGTGCAGAAAACGGCATGTAAGCATTTTGCTGTAATGATTAGTGTGAGTGGTACTGAATCATTGGTGTGAGAAGTGTATGATGCGTGTTGAGTCCAGTTTTTCAGATCAGTCACACGAAGTGAGTATGAGTGTGTGTTGGGTCCGGTTTGTACAGATCATTCACACAGTTGTGTGTGTGTGTGTGAATGAGAGTTCAGTTGAGTTGTTTGTTGAGTAGCCTGATGGCTTTAGGAAAGAAACTGTTGCATAGTCTGGATGTGGCGGCCCGAATGCTTCGGAACTGCTTCCCTGCTGGTAGGAGAGTGAAAAGTGTGTGTGACGGGTATGTGTGATCGTCCACAATGATGTTGGCTTTGTGGATGCAGCGTGTGGTGTAAATATCCATTAAAGAGGGAAGAGACACTGTAATGATCTTCTCAGCTGTCCTCACTATCCTCTGTAGGGTCTTGCATTTCGAGACGGTGCAGTTCCCAAACCAGGCAGTGATACAGCTGCTCAGGATGCTCTCAGTGGTCCCTCTGTAGAACATGGTCAGAATGGGGGAAGGGAGATGAGCTTTCCTCAGCCTTCTCAGAAAGTTAAAACACTGTTTGGCTTTTTTGGTGATGGAGCTGGTGTTTAGTGAAGTCAACAATAAGTCTCCTGAAGTCTACAACCATCTTTTTAGTTTTGTCTACATTCAGAGAAAGGTTGTTTGCTCCACATCAGGCTGTTAACCGTTGCACCGTCTCTCTGTATGCTGACTCGTGAACAGCAGTGAACTGAGCACACAGCCCTGGGGGCTCCAGTGCTCAGTGTGGTGGTGCTGGAGATGTTGTTAACGATCCGGACTGACTGAGGTCTCCCAGTCAGGAAGTCCAGGATCCAGTTACAGAGGGAGGTGTTCAGGCCCAGAAGGCTCAGCTTCAGGTGCTGAGGGACAATCATGTTAAATGCTGATCTGAAGTCTATGAACAGCATCCTTACATACGAGTCCTTGTTGTCTAAGTGGCTAAGGGCCAGATGAAGGGTTGTGGAGATGGCATCGTTGGTGGAGCGGTTTGGATACGTGAACTGCATGGGGTCCAGTGCGGGTGGAAGCTTGGTCTTAATGTGCGTCATGACGAGCCTCTCAAAGCACTTCATCACAATGGGCGTGAGCATGACGGGACGATAATCATTGAGGCAGGAGACTGTAGACTTCTTCGGCATGGAAACGCTGGTCATAATCTTTAGGCACATAGGAACAACGTTGCAGCTCAGGGAGATGTTGAAGATATCTGTAAAGACATCTGCTAGCTGTTGTGCACATTCCCTGAGCACTCTTCCAGGAATGTTGTCTGGTAAAGCAGACTTCCATAGGTTAACTCTGCATAGAGTTTTCCTCCCTTCAACTGTGGTTAGACAGAGCACCTGGTCACTGGGAGGAGGGTTGGTCTTCCTCACCTTCACATTGTTATGTACCTCAAACCAGGCATAGCAGTTGTTCAGCGCATCTCTGAGGGAGGCGTCATGGTCACAAGCAGGTGATGTCAGGAGAGGCAAAGAGGCAATACAAACTGTTGGAAAACGAATGCACTTCCCTTAAAAAGAGCATAAAAAAGCAAAAAGCAGAAAAAGAGCAAAAAACAAAAACAACAAACCAGGAGCAGGGCAGAAGAGACCAAAAGAACACAGAAAACAATAACATACAAACATCCAAAAACCGGCAGGAAATCGAAAACCGTCGGCAGGAAATCAAAAACCGCTGGCAGAAAAACCAGGGGAAAAAGAGAGATTCAAAGTGAAAGCTGAAAGTCCTAAAAAACTTACACAAAACCAAAAGACAATCTGGCAAGGAATACCAGGAGCCGGCATCTATTTATACACACAAAAGATGACCTCCACGTCATGCCGGATGACGCTGCACCGAAAGCGGAAGTTGGACTACCAGGGGCGAGTGGAAAGCCACGCCTTTTGACCAACCTGCTAAAGGGGCGCAGGACGGCGCCTCAGGTTGGCCCAGTGAGCATAACTCCAACTGAGTCGACAGCGCCAAAACTGATCCAATGCAGATGGGACAGAATCCTCAGCCTCCTGGGTAGAAAATAGAGGGGGTTGATAATCATAAACCGTCTGAAAGGGAGATAATCCAGTGGCGGCAGTAGGTAACAAATTATGTGCGTACTCAACACAACAGCTTGGAATAACATGAGGAGGCATCTTGGGCGCAAAGGACATGGAGTCCGGTCTCTAGCTCCTGATTGAGCCTCTCAGTCTGGCCATTGGTTTGCGGGTGGAACCCAGAGGAGAGGCTGATCAAGACCCCTAGGAGGCGAAAAAACACGATATGAATGACTGTGCTTCCGGCGGAGGGTGGGGGGCAGTTACAAAATCCAGGACGATGTGAGACCAGGGGGCGTTTAGGCACAGGAAGTGGACGTAGTAACCCCACCGAACGGCCCTTCGGATTCTTGTGTTGCGTGGAGGTGGGACCGGCGGCAACAAATTCACGGACATCTTTCCAGAAAGTGGGCCACCAGAATTGTGCCGGAGGACAGACAGAGTTAAAGGAAACCCGGGTAGGCAAAACAGAGGTGAGCTGTGACACCACTGGAGGACTTTGGACAGCAGCTACTCGGGAACAAAGAGTCTGTTAGTTAGTCTGGTCCATAGCGGCAAGTGTAACCCTAGCCTCGAGGTCAAGGTCCAGGGCATGCACGTTAACTGAAAGAGGAAGTATGGATGTGAATTTGGGATCTTCTTCTTCCACAGGGGAGTGTAACCTGAAAGAATCGTCAGGCTTCCCATTTATATAGCCCAGGTGGTAGGAGAGAGAGAAACTGAACCTGTCGAAAAAAAGTACCCAGCGAGCCTGGCGAGGATCGAAGCGCTTGGCGGTGCGTAGATACTCCAGGTTTGTGGTGATCAGTCCAGACAAAGAAAGGGGTCTCAGCCCCCTCTAATTAGTGATGCCATTCTTCCTGGCAAACTTGATGGCCAAGCGCTCCCGCATACCAATGGGGTAATTACGTTCAGCTCGGTTAAGACGGCAGGAGAAGAAGGCGCAAGGGTGCAACTTGTTATCAGTAGTGCCCCTCTGGGACAGTACAGCGCCTACCCCTAGGTCAGAGGCATCGACTTCCACAATGAACTGGCGAGAGGGATCGGGAAAAACCAAGACTGGGGCAGAGGTGAAGAGGACTTTGAGTCTGATGAAAGCTTGCTCCGCCTTGGGAAGCCATGAAAAGGACCGGCAGGAGGAGGTCAGTTGGTGAAGAGGGGCAGCAACAGAACTGTAGCCACTAATAAGCATCCAGAAAAAGTTGGAGAACCCCAGGAACCTCTGCAGCTGCTTCCTATAGGAGGGTGTGGGCCATTCCTTGACAGTTCTGATCCTGGCAGGATTCATACTTGCGCTCCCCGCGGCAAGAGTGAATCCCAGGAAGGAGGTGCTAGAGACATGAAACTCGCATTTCTCCGCTTTGACGTACAGACCATTCTGGAGGAGGCGCTGGAGTATCAAACGTACATGGCCGACATGCTCATGCAGAGATCGGGAGAACACCAAGATGTCGTCCGGATATACAAAAATGTATTAGTTCAACATATCACGCAGCACGTCATTAATAAGAGCCTGGAAAACCGCTGGCGCATTGGTGAGGCCAAACGGCATGACCAAACACACATAGTGACCCAAAAAGGTGTTGAAAGCCATCTTCCACTCTTCCCCTTCCCGGATGCGAACGAGATGGTATGTGTTCCTAAGGTCCAGTTTAGTGAAAATGAAAGCTCCTTGGAGCTGTTCCAACGCCGTGTCCATTAAGGGGAGTGGATAGCGGTTCTAAGGAGGAAGCTTGAGCCTTGCTAAATACCTGACCTAGGTCATGATACTAAGAGGGAATTAAATCAAGATCCAAGGTCTCAAAAGAACCAGAGGCTGATGGCTGAACTAAACAGTGGGAATGGCAAAAGTTTCCCCACTCTAAGACTTCACCCGTGGACCAATCCAGGTGGGGGTTGTGTTTCTGCAACCAAGGAAAACCGAGCATGACTGGGGTGCGAGGAGAAGAAATGACCAAAAAGGATAGCCACTCCTGATGTTCATTGGCAATGGTGACCCGGAGGGGCTTTGTGCAACAGGTCGCCTGATAAAGGGGATGGCCATCGAGGGCTTAAACTTAAAGGGTGGCTGGCAAGGTTTCGGTCTCAATCCTCAACTGCTAAACTAGATCCTGATCCAGAAACTCTGATTCTGCCCCTGAATCCACAAAAGCCGCAAGCTGATGCTCCTGTCCCCCAGAGAGGATGTGGATGTCTAGGAGTGGTTTGGATAGGGCAGGAAGGATTTGGCTCAGTGAGGACCTCCCCATCAGCGACGAGCCCGGTATTTTACTGGGCAGGAAACCGCAATGTGTCCAGCCTCCCCGCAGTAGAAACACAAGCCTCTGGAGCGAAGCCTCTCCTTTTCATTTGGGGATAGGGGTTAGCGGGCAATTTCCATAGGGCGGGGTGGAGAGTGGGGTTTTTGTACAGTAGTGTCACAAGGTAGTGTTCGACGACGGTATTGCGGCGGAAAGCGGTGACGATCGGAGCGCGGAGGGGTGTGCTCCAAACGCAGCTCCTGCAGGCGTCTGTCAATTAGCATAGCGAGGGCAATAAGGCCATTTAAGCCCGATGGAAGTCCCCGGGCGGCTAACTCATGTTTAACTTCAGCAGCCAAACCACGATAGAAGGCATCATAGAGGGCAGTGGGGATCCATCCGCTATCCGTGGCAGCGGTGTGGAACTCAGCATCAAATTCTGCCACCTTGAGTGGCAGAAAACAGCAAGCGAGCCGCATCGTGACGAGGGGAGTCGAAAATGTTCCCGGAGTTCGTCGGAGAAGGGGGAGAAAGACATGCAGTGGGGGGTCTGGTTCTCCCAATCAGCAGTGGCTCACTGAAGAGTGGGACCTGATAGCAGGGAAATCACATAGGCCACCTTGGCTACTTCGATGGGAAAAGAAGAGGGTTTAAGTTGAGACATAATGCCGCACTGAGTGAGGAAGGGGCGGCAGTGTCCCGGTTCCCAGGAGAAACATGCTGGTGACATTAGGTGAGGCTTACGGGAACTAACCACGACCGGAGCAGGTTCCATCTCGGTTGATTGTGCAGGTGAGGCGACGGGTGTGGCTACAGCTGAGGTACTGGGATTTTAAAGGGGCGCGCTGCATGAAATCTTGAAGTGCCAAACCAGTCTCACGTAGCTACCAATCATGGGTAATGCAGATTTGCTTCAGAGATTCTATACTCTCCCTTAAATCCTGTGCATCCATAGTTGGCCAGATTGTTCTTTCAGGAGCGCAAGAGGAAGGACCCAAATGCAGGACACAGAAGAAATTCAAGAGGCAGTCTTTAATTGGGGGAAAAAAAAAAAAAAGAGGCAATACAAACTGTCCAAAAATGAATGCACTTCCCTTAAAAAGAGCATGAAAAAACATAGAGAAGAAAAAGGGCAAAAAACAAAAACAACAAACCAGGAGTAGGGCAGCAGAGGCCGGAAGAACACAGAAAACAATAACAAACAATCGTCCAAAAACCAGCAGAAAATCAAAAACTGCCAGCAGAAAAACCAGGGAAAAAAAGAGAGATCCAAAGTAAAAGCAAAAATAATCCACAGAGAAAAAAAAACAGCAAGAGAGTCCCAAAAAACTTACAAGAAGCCAAAAGACAATCTGGCAAGAGATAACAGGAGCTGGCGTCTATTTATACACACAAAAGAAGGCCGCCACGTCATGCCGGCGCTGCATTCGAAGCGGTAGTTGGACTACCGGAAGTGTGCGCGCTGTCGGCTAACAGGTGATGTCTTCTAGCTCGTGATAGCCTAGATCGCCAGATACGCTATGTGTCTCTGCTGTCCTGGAACTGGTCATGGATTTTCTTTGCGTGTGCATGCTTCGACTCTCTGATGGCACGGGACAGTTTGGCCCTTGCTGTTTTTAAGGCTGTCTTGTCCCCTACTCTGAAGGCGGAGTCTCTTTGTTTCAGGCGCGTACGCACTTTTGCAGTCATCCATGGCTTCTGGTTGGAGTGTGTAGTGATGGCCCTGGAGATGGTTACGTCATCAACGCACTTGCTGATGTAGCTGGTCACTGATGATGTGTATTTCAAGTTGATCGGCCTTCAGCCCCCCTAAACATGTCCCAGTCAGTGCACTCAAGAAGAGCAGAAGTGGCTCCTGCTGGCCAAGTTTTCACCTGTTTCAGAACCGGTTTAGAGTGTCTGACGAGCGGTCTGTATTCTGGAATTATTGTGGGGCCGAGATGGGGCGGGGATCCCCATGATACACATCGGGAATGTTTGTGTAAACAAGATCCAGTGTGTTCGCTCCTCTCATTGCAAAGTCCACATGCTGACAGAGTTTAGGGGGCACAGTCTTGAGATTTACATGGTTAAAATCTCTAGTGATAATAAACAATCAATCAGGCTAAGCATTATGCAGGTTGCTAATAGCACCGTAGAGTTCACACAGGGCCTCCGTAGCATTTGCGCTGGGGGAATGTACACTCTGTTAATGAAGACAGTCGTGAATTCCCGTGGTAAGTAAAATGGTCTGCATCTTACAGACTCGAAATCCACTAGTGATAAGCAGTAGCATGAGAAAAGCACACAGTTTTTGCACCATACTGTGTTGACATAAACACACACGCCACCACCGCGAGTCTAACCACACAGAGCTATGTTTCTGTCGGCACGTAATGTGGTTAGCCTGTCTAGCTGGATGGTGGCTTCTGGAACTGATAATGATCTATTGTACAGTTGTGTGAATACATGTAAAATATTCCACTTGTCTCATCAATATACCACCACGTTGTGTTATTTTATAAAAATATCCATTCTAAATGAATCCCAAGCTAGTTTCTCTGTGTGGCCTAACCCTAGAGTGGTTAGGCCACACACACTTAACATTCCCAACATTCATTTTCGTAACTGAAATATTATATATTGTTTTGTATACTAGGTCTTGTGAAGTCCATGCTTTGATGGGTAAGATCATGCTTTGAAGGGTTTGATGTGCTGTTTGTTCACACATCAAATGTGTAGAGTGGCTAATTTACTGACTTTAGTTTTCCTGTCAGCTTGGATCAGTTGACCACAGGACCATTAATTCCTTTTTTGTTTAAAAAAAAATGTGTTCATGTTTTAAACTTTCACAGTACGATCATGTTGTAAAATCAAAGAAGATCAGCAGTCAATCACCTGTAGGACTTGATCTAAATCAGCATAATTTTATGCATTTTGCCGTATACTTAAAATTCTCTCTCTCTCTCTCTCTCTCTCTCTCTCTCTCTCTCTCTCTCTCTCTCTCTCTCTCTCCCCCCCTCTTCTCTTTCTATCTTACTAGAGGAAGTGGTAAGGCCTTAACATGCATCATTTCTCTGTCAGTTTGTCACTCAGTCAGTCATTAGAAGGAGAGGATGGAGCTCACTTCACTTCTTTTGATGTTCTGTAAGTAAATGTTCTCTTTGTTCCTTCAGTAGGTTGAGTGTTTGGGTATAAATTTCTATCATCTATAGATTGAACAGACTGACTGTGCTGATTAATGAGTTTGTGATTAGGATGTTGGGTGTTCACAAAACTTCAGCTTGATCATTTTATTACTATTATATTCTGTGCTGAAAATTACAGGACAGCAAATTTAATTGTATACATACTAATACCAACCTATTAAAGATTTTGTATTTATTTTTAATTAGTAATTATTGATTATTTGGATAAATAAACACTAAAGTGCAGTTTTAGGGTGTTGGTTTTTGTAGTTCTGCTGGTATGAGTGCAGGAGAAAGAGGTGTTAATGTGTCATAAGTGACATAACACTACATACTATGGTGAATATTAAGCCAATTTGAAAATCGTACTGTTCACAGCACTGTTGTACAGCTGTTCTTAAGTAAGACTGACATTTGTAGGTCTTATTGAGAGTCTTATTTTGAACAGTAGAGTCCACTCCTCATGCTACTGTGTGTAAATGTTCTCTTTGTGACTTCATTAGACTCAATGGTGGTTTATAGTGTTATTCATTTGCAGTCTACATTTTCTGACTGATAAGTTTATTTTGTGATTTAGACATTAAATTTTTTTTTCAGACACTGGGTTTAAATAATCTAATGAATGTAAATAAATCTGTATTTTTGTTGTTTGTACTCAATCTTCTGTGTTCTGCAGTCATCTGCTGCTCAGTGACAACTTCTTTTAATCATTTGTTCTGCTAACAGAAAAATGACTGCATGAGGCCATGACTCACTGAAATGTTTTTAGCTGATGTGATGATGAAATCATCTTGGCTTGACTTGATGACTGTGGTGTTTCCTGTGCACATCATTTTAGTATTAATAGAATTTACGTCTTTTTCACTATTGTAGTATGTGGAGAGAAACAGATCACAGCAAGATCAATCTTACACACGCAAACACCAAACTACTTCATACTGTAGCACTTAAAAATAACTTAGCAGTATTTATTAATCTATGTTGAAATAATAGTAATTAATGTGCAGAAACAAAAGCTTCTCATTAGTCCTGCACACATACAAAGCAGTGATACTGTAAAAGAACAGAGGCTGGTTTGCCTTTTTTTTTTTTTTTTTTAAAAGTTTTTTTTTTTTTTAAATGTAGAGGTGCCAATTAAGCAGTGAAGAGCTGGAAAGGGCGAATGTGCATGCAACAATTAACTTCTTGACTGCTGGAGAAATTGAACTTCACTGGTGCTCATGTCAAGTCTTTGCCTTTCTCATTTAAAGTCTATATACACTTCGCTTCACTAATATTGCCACCCTCAGTATATATGAGCAAAAAAGCAATTATTGTCACCTCATGACATAAGAATTAAATATATTCGTTATATAACCCTAAATTCAAATTACTTTGGACACTGTGTAAAATGTAAAGTAAACAGAATGCAATGGTTTGTAAATCTCATAAAACCAGATTTTATTCACAACAGAGCATTGAAAACATATCAAATGTTTAAAGCGTGGAAATGAACCATTTTAAACAAAAATAAGGTAATATTTAATATGATGGACCCAACACCTCAATAAGTTTAAGGCAGCACCATGTTTACCACTGTTTAGCATCCCTTCTTAGGGAACTGAGGAGACCATTTGCTGGATTTTTGCAAAAGGAATGTTGTCCCATTTGCTTTCATGCCACACCAACATTTGTTCAAAATGTCTCTACTGCAGGTAGGCCAGTTTAGCACCCAGACACTTCTACTATGAGGCCATGCTATTGCTAAAGATGCAGTATGCAGTTTAGCATTGTCTTGCTTAAATATGGAAGGCCTTCCCTGAAGAAAGATGCCATCTAGACAGCATCATGGTGCCGTCCCAGATGTGTATGCTGCCCATTCCATATGCTCTAATGTGCACCTTATACCATCAGAAATGCAGGCATTTGAACTGATTCCTCTCCTCTTTAGTCTGTAGAATGTGGCTTTCATGGTGGCCAAGAAAAATTTCAAATGTACATTTTATTTTTTGACCACAGAAAGTTTTTAATGGTTTAATGGTTTACATTGCTCATAATGATACAGTTTAGTATATTGTTTTCTTTACACGTGTTTAGTTTTCTTAAATATCTGCTGTTTTTAATCATGCACTGAATCTTGACCATGTTCTCTGTTTCTGTTTTTTCAGTGCTGATTGTACTCTTAACAATGCCCCATGCTGAAGGTGATTATGGTTATATATTATTTATTGAAGTTACACAAAATAAATAAATGTAAAGTATATGTGTCTGATTTAGATTGGAGCTGAGCAGGAATATATTTGCACATTAATATGCAGAATTTTCTATTTCAGTTGCTTTCAGGATATTTCTCTCATATCAGTTAATCTCATATTCAGTTTGAACTCAATTTGGATTCTGACACTCTGTTGCAACGAGAAACCAGTTTCATTCACACAGAATTGTGTTATTAGAAATCATTACTCTTCTAACAGCATACAATCGAGAGCGTTAAACATGACTAATGGCACCCTGTAGTGAGAATGAAACTATAATTTAATTAATGAAGTTATCAACTGTTCAAAATTGAGAGTCTGAGATTTTATGATACTCTATGAACTAAACCGTTCATAACATTTAGGTTATCTCGTTATCTCCCTGTCTCGTGCTGAATCCTTCATTACTTAAATAAATAGTTAACTTTTTGTGTTTATTGATATTAATTAATATATTGATTGATTGTAGGGACACAGAAAGCTGTGTTGTCCATTCGACCTGATAAACAAGTGTACAAAGAAGGAAATGTTACACTTAAATGTGACATTCAGAGAGGAGGAGACACTGTGTGGAGATACATCTGGATGAAGGATAATAAAGTCTTTTCAAACAGCACAATGCCAGAGATCAATATTAACTCTGTTAATAAGTCTTCCACTGGTAACTACACCTGCAGAGGGCAGAAAAATGACTCTCAGCATTTAGAGCTCAGTGATGCTGTTACACTGAATGTATCAGGTGAGTCTGTGGTAACACCAGGATGTTAACCAGATCATTAGAACATAATTTGTAAACATAATCATTTTTTATTACTTTTTTACCACAACATTAAAACAAGATTACAAATTTACTTATATAATTGTATTTTGTATTTACTGTACAACAGAGAAACCAGTGCCAATACTGAGTGTATCTTTAAAGAAGTGGCTGACTGAAGGAGACTCAGTGACTCTAAGCTGTAAGGTTAAAGATTCCTTTTCAAACTGGACATTCAGCTTTCACAAAGTTGTTCCATGTAAAGTCAATGACGGTCGCATCAAGTACAAGCCGCTGTTCCTCTCAGACAGCAACAGAGGATCTGGAGGCTCCTACACTCTTAGTCATGTTGTTCTAAATCACACAGGACTTTATAGGTGCAGAGGAGAGAGAGGAAACCCAGCATTTTTAACAAAGTACAGCAGTCCCAAGCCACTATGGATCACTGGTAAGGTCACATAACAACACTGGTGTGGGAGTGTTAAATGTAAATGCATGAATAAAAAGAAATCCACAACATTAATACTGTAAATAAAGAATCTGAGCTGTGTTAATGTTTAGTGTAAATATCTTTATATTCACCCTCCTGAGTGATGAATGTTAAAAGCAGTTGAAGAGCCCTGAACAGTGGTAGAGGATTATTCTTATTCATATAGCACTGTTTAATTAAAGATGGTGTAAATGTGTTCACTGCAATTTATGACATAAAAACACTCTAGAATTCTACAATTCTAAAAATGCATATGAATTATAATATTCTGTGTTTAAGGTGAATCTCCTCCAGTGTCTCTGATCATCAGTCCCAACAGAACTCAACACTTTACTAAAGACTCTCTCTCACTGAGCTGTGAGGACCAGAGTAACTCTTCAAAAAGATGGACAGTGAGACGATACATGCAAAAAATCAAACTGGCAAATTGTTCACAAGGGGATTTAAGTTTAGGGTCTACATTTAACATCAGCTTCCTCTCCACATCAGACACTGGAGTTTACTGGTGTGAGTCAGAAACTGGGGAAAACAGTAATCCTGTCAACATCACAGTTCATGGTGAGTCTTTGTTATTTGATTATTGTTAAAGGAAAACAGGGAAAGGTTTAATTACAAAATTTTCAGAACTCTGGAATTCTAACTGGGTTGAATTAAGTTTAAAATCTTACATTTTGCTCTTTCCTAAATCCCAGGTTCTAGATCCGGAACTGGTACAGACGTTATGGTTATTGGACTGAGTTTGGCTTTTTTGTTCATCATTTTATTTATTGTAATGATCCTGCTGTGGTGCTGTAAAATGAAGAAAGGTCTGATTATTGTTTTATTAAGATAGAATAGAATGTAATGCTTACTTTAAGTATAAACAAAAGACAATAAATCACTGATTTATATCAGACGATTAACTTTATAAAGCATTAAATTAATATGCCCTGCGTCCATATAACAGTGTAAATGTTGATTATGTGATTAATATACAGTATACAGTGAGGAAAATAAGTATTTAACCCGCCCTGCTATTTTGCAAGTTCTCCCACTTAGAAATCATGGAGGGGTCTGAAATTGTCATCGTAGGTTTATGTCCACTGTGAGAGACATAATCTAAAAAAAAAATCCAGAAATCACAATATATGTTTTTAAACTATTTATATGTATACAGCTGCAAATAAGTATTTAAACACCTGTCTATCAGCTCAAAGACCTGTTAGTCTGCCTTTAAAAATGTCCACCTCCACTACATTTATTATCCTAAATTAGATGCACCTGTTTGAGGTTGTTAGCTGCATAAAGACACCTGTCCACCCCATACAATCATTAAGAATCCAACTACTAACATGGCCAAGACCAAAGAGCTGTCCAAAGACACTAGAGTCAAAATTGTACACCTTCACAAGGCTGGAAAGGGCTACGGGGAAATTGGCAAGCAGCTTAGTGAAAAAAGGTCTACTGTTGGAGCAATCATTAGAAAATGGAAGAAGCTAAACATGACTGTCAGTCTCCCTCGGACTGGGGCTCAATGCAAGATCTCACCTCGTGGGGTCTCAATGATCCTAAGGAAGGTGAAATATCAGCCCAGAACTACAAGGGAGGAGCTGGTCAATGACCTGAAAAGAGCTGGGACCACAGTTTCCAAGGTTACTGTTGGTAATACACTAAGACGTCATGGTTTGAAATCATGCATGGCACGGAACGTTCTCCTGCTTAAACCAGCACATGTCCAGGCACGTCTTAAGTTTGCCAATGACCATTTGGATGATCCAGAGGAGTCATGGGAGAAAGTCATGTGGTCAGATGAGACCAAAATAGAACTTTTGGGTCATAATTCCACTAAACGTGTTTGGAGGAAAATAAGTATTTAACCCGCCCTGCTATTTTGCAAGTTCTCCCACTTAGAAATCATGCAGGGGTCTGAAATTGTCATCGTAGGTTCATGTCCACTGTGAGAGACATAATCTAAAAAAAAAAATCCAGAAATCACAATATATGTTTTTAAACTATTTATTTGTATACAGCTGCAAATAAGTATTTGAACACCTGTCTATCAGCTTAAAGACCTGTTAGTCTGCCTTTAAAAATGTCCACCTCTACTACATTTATTATCCTAAATTAGATGCACCTGTTTGAGGTTGTTAGCTGCATAAAGACACCTGTCCACCCCATACAATCAGTAAGAATCCAACTACTAACATGGCCAAGACCAAAGAGCTGTCCAAAGACACTAGAGTCAAAATTGTACACCTTCACAAGGCTGGAAAGGGCTACGGGGAAATTGGCAAGCAGCTTAGTGAAAAAAGGTCTACTGTTGGAGCAATCATTAGAAAATGGAAGAAGTTAAACATGACTGTCAATCTCCCTCGGACTGGGGCTCCATGCAAGATCTCACCTCGTGGGGTCTCAATGATCCTAAGGAAGGTGAAATATCAGCCCAGAACTACACGGGAGGAGCTGGTCAATGACCTGAAAAGAGCTGGGACCACAGTTTTCAAGGTTACTGTTGGTAATACACTAAGACGTCATGGTTTAAAATCATGCATGGCACTGAACGTTTCCCTGCTTAAACCAGCACATGTCCAGGCACGTCTTAAGTTTGCCAATGACCATTTGGATGATCCAGAGGAGTCATGTGGTCAGATGAGAGCAAAATAGAACTGGGTCATAATTCCACTAAATGAGTTTACTACTGTAAAGCATGGGGGTGGTAGCATCATGCTTTGGGGGTGTTTTCTGGACATGGGACAGGGCGACTGCACTTTATTAAGGAGAGGATGACCGGGGCCATGTATTGCGAGATTTTGGGGAACAACCTCCTTCCCTCAGTTAGAGCATTAAAGATGGGTCGAGGCTGGGTCTTCCAGCATGACAATGACCTGAAGCACACAGCCAGGATAACCAAGGAGTGGCTCTGTAAGAAGCATATCAAGGTTCTGGCATGGCCTAGCCAGTCTCCAGACCTAAACTCAAAAGAGAATCTTTGAAGAGAGCTCAAACTCTGTGTTTCTCAGCAACAGGCCAGAAACCTGACTGATCTAGAGAAGATCTGCATGGAGGAGTGGGCCAAAATCCCTCCTGCAGTGTGTGCAATCCTGGTGAAAAACTACAGGAAACGTTTGACCTCTCTAATTGCAAACAAAGGCTACTGTACCAAATATTAACATTGACTTTCTCAGGTGTTCAAATACTTATTTGCAGCTGTATCATACAAATAAATAGTAAAAAAATCATACATTGTGATTTCTTTTTTTAAATTATGTCTCTCACAGTGGACATGCACCTATGATGACAATTTCAAAACCCTCCATTATTTCTAAGTGGGAGAACTTGCAAAATAGCAGGGTGTTAAAATGCTTATTTTTCTCACTGTAAAAGTAGGTGTACTTTAATCCTAACAACATGAATCCCAATCTAATGTTAGTATTTATTAGCATTTTATCCATAGTTGTTATTTATAACTATTCCTCACTGTTCAGATTTTGACCCTATTTAGATGTAGACTTTTTCTCCCTCTGTAGAAAAGCAGAAAACCAATCAAACATTGGAGCAGAATCAAATCCAGTCAGGAGCTGAAGACTTTCAGTCAGGGGACACACCACTTCAGGCTGGTCAGACTCTGTTTCTGTGAATGTGTTTTTCTACCCCTGGTCAGTAAACATATTTTTTATATATTTTCTGATTTTCTATTTTTTTTTTTCTTCATTCTATTTTCTGTAGGAAGTGTTAATATTTATGCCACTGTGGATCAGGGAGATACGAGTGGAACAGGTAGATTATATCAGGCATTTCCACTTAGCATTCAGAAGCTTAATTATACAGTAGATTAATACTAGAGATTGAAGTAGAGAAGTGTTTAATGATGATTAACACTCTGCCCTGTGCTCAGATGAAACAGCTGAGAGCATCGATGCCACTTATGCACAGGTCATGAAGAAAAAGAAGAATGGTAGTGTTTTTTTAATGCCACAACAATTTATATACACAACTTGTTTAATTATACAGTAGATTAATACTAGAGATTGAAGTAGAGAAGTGTTTAATAATGACACTCTGCCCTGTGCTCAGGTGAAACAGCTGAGAGCATCGATGCCACTTATGCACAGGTCATGAAGAAAAAGAAGAATGGTAGTGTTTTTTTAATGCCACAACAATTTATATACACAACTTGTGGGGCAGACTCCAGTATACACAGTCATTTATTACATTGATCATCACTGAAGAAATGCTCCATGCTGAATGGCAATGAAATTACTGCTACTAAAGAAACAAGAATAGAGACTTTATCAATGTGTTATAAGCTGGTGATCATTGTGATGGTGTTTTCTCCGCAGATGTTTATGCTGAATCCACTAGTGTTGATGTGACTTATGCTGAAATAGAACTAAAATCAAAGAAAAAATATGTGAGAAAAAAAGGTACAGATATAATTAATGAAATTGATTGATTGTTTTTCTTTTCTTCTTGAGATTAATTCAAATTATTTTCTTTTTAGAAAAAGCCAGTGGTGATGCTGACACTCTTTACTCGGAGCTGAAGGTTAACATGAAGGTACAACTGATTACAACAAATTGTAATAAAGCTTAAAAGAAAAACAAAATGAAGTAAGAAATATGTATTGGATAGCAGTTCTGCTCTAGTGGTTATGAGGTGAACTACAAAACATTGAAATAATCTTGAATGAATATTCTTGAATAAAATGTTGCAGTTCACGTCTTAACCACCAGAGCAGAAATGACCACACTGAGAAGTTTGTTGGGGAGCAACTGGACTCTGAGACTGGACTGTGGTGTGACAGAATAATGTCTTGTAGTCTGATGAGTCCAGAAGTATGTTGTTCCAGAGTAATGGGAGCATCAGGGTAAGAGGAGAGGTGGATGAAATGATGTAACCATCATGCTGAGTGACTACTGTACCACCTGCAATGGCAGTTTTATGATCTGGTGTTGCTTTAGTTGTTCAGGTCTATGGTTTGTATGCATGCCATAATCAAAACAATCTAATAAATGATAATCAGAGAAAAAGCTTTGAGATCATTTCATGTGGGAGAAGTGATAGCTTAGTGCTAAAGATGTTGGACTTCTGATTGGAATTTGCCACTTCTGGTCATTTGAGTAAGGTCTTTAACTCTCAACTGCATTAATCCTCAAGTTACACTGGATAAGGGCATCTACCAAATGCCATAAATATTTATTTATTTCTCCGAAGTAGTAAATAAATTGTTTATGTACCTTAACCTCCAAAAGCAAATTAAACAATCTTAATTTCAAAAGGTTGTATGAATGCTGTGCAAGATGTAAATACATTGCATTGATTTCCATTATAGAATTATAACTGTTTTGAATGCAGTGCCTCCAATATTGATTTTCTCCCTTCAAACATGCACACAGATTTCTCCAGATTCACTGATACTATTGATATTATGTACTGTATATGATAAGAGATTCAACTGTTTTAATGTTACACATTATTTTGAAATTGTTCTACAATTTTTGGAAGTCTTTCACAGATTGGCCAAACTCTGCCAGTCTAAGATACACTGTGTATACCCAATCATCGTACTGACCTGTTGATAATTAAATGAATTAGTTGCAAAATATTTTAGATCTGTTTAATTTTAATAACACTTACTTTTTTCAGACTTCAGTTGTCCAAACTTTTGAGATTGTTGTGTTGCAGCCATCAAATTCAAAATGACCTTTTTTTTTGTTAAATTCCCTCAGCTTTTGGAATGTTTTCTTTGTTTTTGTTCTGGATAAAATGTAAGTTAATGAGATTTGCAAATCAGTGCATTCTGTATTCTTTTACATTTTATAGTGTCCCAACATTTCTGGAAATGGGGTTGAAGAATCGGAAGGAATCTGTTTTTCTCCCTGCAGTGAGCCATGTATCCAAGTCTGTGAATAAGACACATGGGGACCACTGGGTATGGAGGATGACATTACTTCTGTACAGCAACAGTGAAATACGTTTTTGGCAAATTCAGTAGCACAGCTATACAAGATGAAAGAATAAAATAAATACGTAATGTTCTGTAAATCTTTTTATTGGGCTTCAGATTTACCAATTTGTTTAAAATGTCTTTAAAATTTGTAGAATGGACTTTTGCCAGCTGAATTGCAACTGTTGCATATATAATCTAGTTTCAGCTTTTCCTTAGCTCATCAAAAACAAAGCTCATTAGCCCCATTCTTATCCTCTCTAAATATGTTGAATATTCATTCTACCTTCACTTCTGAATTGTTCTCATGACATTTAAACTCATATCTTAGTAAAGGTCATTGTGTATATCCTGATATAGCAGATCACTGCCTGCTGCAGTTTTAGTATAATACAGATATACAGTGAAATGATGTGACCAGTGTAGTGTGTTTGCAGCAAATTTTTATATTAATGCTTGTTATTAATTAGTTCACAATTATTTAATAGAACACGATTGTATATATTTTTTGCTTTAACTTTTCAATAAATTTTTTCTATACATTGGAACCCACTTATCTCGACCTCGGTTAACTCGCCAACCCTATTAAGTCGACGTTTTTGAAGTGGAACCGCCAAATTCTCGCTTTGTCTTAGCATTTTTTATCGGTTATTTTGATTTTTTTTTATGTAGCTGTTTTTTAACATTTGCACTGAAATTTGCACAAACGGGGGCGAATTTGCCACTTAACGTCGGTTATGTCAGGTATCCCCCTGCCATGCCCCCTTCGGCGGCGGCATTCCCCGAAGTACCCTGCTTCTTCTCCCGTGCATTCCTCGCAGTCATGCTGATCACACACACCTGACTCTCATTCACTCACTTATCCCATCTCCTATTTAAGCCCCTCACCACCACGTTTATCCGTTGCTGCCCAGCGCTGCTCTTTCCATAGCGCGGATCTGTGGATTCTCTACACGAACTGTCTCTGCTTTTACAGAACTTCGTAGATCGTGCTCCCGGAGCGCACCACTGGATATTACTGCTTCGCTTAAAGTATTGGTGGATTATCTCCTATATTCCTTTACCATATGTAACTTGTTATATTAATTATGATTGTTTTAATAATATTAATATTATTAATGCTTTTGTAATAATGTTTAGCTGACACATTCGGTCCAAAAGGAAAAAAGAATAGTACTGTATTTTTATGTCTGCAATAATTAAGGGGACGTTGATTAAAAATGTGCTAAAGTATAAAGTTACTCAAAATAAAACAGTTGTTTATTCGACTCGTTTTTTTTTGCATTGGGTTGATTGCACTTAATTTAACAAAACATCACAGGTTTAAACACAGAAATGTGGGTTAATTTGTTCGATTAGATTCTGCTTATTTACAGTAATATCTAAAACCATTTTATATGATGCCATCTCACAGCTTCAACTAACGGGACCGAACAGTATAAACATTTATTAAACACACTGATATGCATTAGGGGAACAGGGGCTAGACTGTCTCACACAAACAAGAGACAATCTGGCAGAGTACATGAGGAATCTGCATCTATTTATACTGAGGGAAGATTTCTTCCCGAGTGGGATGGGTCCCTAACAGGCTGAACAGCCTTGCCCTCAAAATTGGTCCAATTTTCTATGAATCCAACATTGTTTTTGGAGCACCAACCAGACATCCAGCAGTTCAGCGACCATAACCTGCTGTAAGCTACATCCCCACACTGCATTGGGATGGGGCCAGAGCATGTTACTCCATCGGACATTGCCTTCACTAATTTACACACCTGTATTATGTTACTTATAGTAACCTTTGACTGTCAAATGTGTATATCATTAGCTCCTGTGTGAAACCAGGTGAGAACCTGTGCTTTCCTAAAAACCCTAGCTGACCTACTATGTCCGGCACCCTGGCCCCCGGTATACACCTCCGCAACTGGTCAGTGCAGGTTCTCAGAAATCTGTGATGCCACCTGGTCCGTTGCCTTCCCAATTTTCATTCAGTATGCAGCAATTAATGCTAATAACAGAGTTGGCACTAATAGCACAATAATAATTGCCACTATTAGCACTGCTAGTTCCATTAGCACTGAACTGCAGCTGTGAAGTAAGTGTAGATGTTAATTTTAAATTATAATCTGTTAAATTTCTGAGTTCCTGCCAGAGGTTTCTAGAGCCACTTTGCTTTGACAGTGTCTACCTGAAGTGCAATGAGGAACACTCAGTGTTGTGTTTAGTAAAGGTAAATTACAGATTTTTCTTTATCACAGTTAATTGCATGTGTGTGATGCAAGTTTACCAAGCATTATTACACTGTGATTCTGTCTTTCTCACCAAATATGAGAGTCACTGCCAATTTGACTCATCTCCAAACGCAATGCACTTTTGAAACCAAAATTGTTTAAATAGCTTTTATTCTTATTAACAGTCAGTACACTCCCCATAATTAATAAATAAATAAATAAATACATAAATAAATAATCACAAGGATTTAGACCCTTTACCCATGATTCTACAATCTTTGTACTTTTACTGTAGATCAGTGGATTTTCTGTCTTTCTTAATTGCAAATCTTCTCAAGCTGGACACTTTTAACTCTTTCCAGAGTCAGGGCTCTCTCTGGACCACTCAAGGTGTCAGGAACCCACCTGCCACGCCCCTTTCGGGGGCTGTCATGCTGCCGCTTTATCTAAAGCTTCCAGCTTCAATCACACACACCTGGGACTCATCCCTGGCTCCTACATAAACCCCACACTCACTCCCTGTCCGTTATTGTTTGTATGTGTTTGCATATCCCTACACGTTCCTTTCCGTTTGCTACAGCTGCACTTTTCCACAAGCGCAAATCAGATCGGCTGTGCTTTTCCCCAAGCGCACCTCGGACTACTCCTTCCTCCCTTTTGCTTATTCCAGGATTGTGTGGACGTCGACCCCTCCAGGGCGTACCATGGCTATACTCTCTCTATATCCAAGGACTGCTGTTTGTGTGTTTGTGTCGAACACTCAAATAAACCCGAGCGAGCTGTACTCCGGCTTCTGCCACCGTTCATTCTTAGTTTCAACGAGCGTTCTGCTCTGCTCCAGGGTTTCTACGAGCACTTCGATCCAGAGTTTCCATGAGCGATCCGCTCCACCCCACAGTTTCCATGAGCGCTCTGTCCCAAAGTTTCCACAACCGCGCCGCATGGGCCACGTTTGGGCTCAAAGTTCTCCTGAAGGCAAAATCACGCCGCCAAGTGCCTCAAAGGACGAAGTCTCGCCCCAAAGTTCTCTGCCTCAGGACTCAGCTGAAGGTGAGGCTTTTCCTTAGAACTCTGTCGAAGGCACAGCTTGGCCTCTGGACTCTGCTGTGTTAGCGTTGCTCGATCTTTGTTCTCCATCATGGGTGTCGCTCTGCCTCCGGTCTCCACCGAGGTGGTCGTCAAGCCCATCCAATTCATTAAGAGCTCCACTCAGTCTCCGGTCATTGCCAAGGATGTCGTGCCGATCTGGGTTTCCGTGGTGAACTTAGCTCCGTTCCAGGCTTTCGTGGGGGTGTTGCTCCGACGTCGCTGTCTAGAGACTGTAAAACACTTTTTTTTAAACTCCCCCTGCCTTTCTCTGCCTGTGTTTTTTTTTTCTCCCCATCTTTGCAGAATGTCTGTGTATATATATGCTACCTAAGTAGTAAACACATTCTGATTTAACTTTGTGTGGGCCGGTTCTCTCAGTTGCTGGTGGCTCAAACATCACAGTTGTTAAATAAAGCCTATGCTAGTGTGGGAATCCAGACATTTCCAGAACAAATGCCCCTTGAAGGCAGTTCCTGATCAAGCTGGGATGTACCGTATACTTAGAATAGCTCCGTTCCAGGCTTTCGTGGGGGGTGTTGCTCCGCTCTCCACCTCCGCTGAGGACGTCGCTCAGCCTCCGGCCTCCGTCGAGGGCATCACTCTGTCCCAGGTCTCCCTGGGGGACACCCCTCTACTCCAGTCCTCCATTGTGGGCATCGCTCCGCTCCAGACCTTCACGGTGCTTCAATTTTAGGATGGTTTCCAGCATGAGTGGTGCCACTCTGCCATAAAACCTTGATTGGCGGAGGGCTGCAGTGATGGTTGTCCTATTCTACACAGGATCTCCATAGCTCATTCAAAGTGACCAAGGACATCATGGTCACATCATTTACTCACACACGCACATGACTTTAAAGACAATTGGATTGATCAGACCAGGCCATCATCTTCCATTGCTCCTGATGCTCATGTGCCTATCGTTGCCACTTTGGGTGGTGGACAGGGGTCAGCATGGGCCCCCTGACTGGTCTGTAGCTATGCAGCCCCCATACATAGCAAACTGCGATGCACAGTGTATTCGGACATGTTTCAATCAGAACCACCATTAACTTCCTCAGCAATTTGAGCTTTAGCAACAGCTGACCATGCGAATGACCCTGTCATCAGAGAGAGAGAGAGAGAGATCACAGGATGTTTTGAGAGTTTTACACCTCTGCTCAGACAGTTAGTCAGCCAGTCATTAAAAGGACAGGATGGAGCTCAGTCCACTCCCTGTGATGCTTTGTGAGTAAATATGTTTCTTTGTGTGACAATGTGTTTCTTTGTCAGACTAACAGAACAGAAACAAAGATAACAAAACAATGTTATTATTAACTAGACTTCCTGACAAAATGCAGGTTTAGATAATGTATTTACTGCCTAAATACCATCTAAACCTGCAAAATATGGTATAAAAGACAGGGCTACCTGGTATAACGGTCTGGGCTAACCTGAACCCTCATATGCTTGGATCTTTCAAGTCTACACAGGGAAATAGGGTATGGTATGGTATAGATGGTATATACTGCCTAAAAAGTCGGTAGGAGTAAGATAGTACATGTGCATGAATGAGAGGGAAGGCAATGGAGTAAATATTTTGTGTCTTTGTTACAGTGAGTGGTGTTGTATAAAGTTGATTATTTGAAGTCTGAATGCGTGTTAATAACTGAATGTCCATAGCTGCTTAGGTGAGGCACCGGTGCCTTTTTTCCAAACACAGAACCATATCATGAATTGAATATTTTTAAACCAGTTCTGCTTAGCTAAAGAGGAAATGAGAATGACACCTGTGAAGAAAACATGTAGAAAATAAGTTGCAATACAACCCACATGTTTCAGGAAACTGTCTAAAGACTGTAAAACACTTTTTTTTAACTCCCCCTGCCTTTCTCTGCCTGTGTTTTTTTTTTCTCCCCATCTTTGCAGAATGTCTGTATATATATATATATATGCTACCTAAGTAGTAAACACATTCTGATTTAACTTTGTGTGGGCCGGTTTTCTCAGTTGCTGGTGGCTCAAACATCACAGTTGTTAAATAAAGCCTATGATAGTGTGGGAATCCAGACATTTCCAGAACAAATGCCCCTTGAAGGCAGTTCCTGATCAAGCTGGGATGTACCGTATACTTAGAATAACATAAACTAGACTTCCTGAAAAAAAAGCCTAATGAACTGTATTTCTTTTTTTATTACTTCTTTGATCTGTGCAAGTAAACATCTCAGTACCACAAGTACACAATAAAACACACTAATGCCATCTTTATTCAAAGTGTTTCAGTGCTAGAATGCTTTTGTGAGTTTGGTGTGAGCAGTTGGGAAAAAGGAGGGGGAGGTGGTAATGTGTGATAACTGGCTTAAAACTAATGACTGCAGCTATAGTGCAATAATATAACAATTATACTTTTTGTTGTTCAATTAGAAGACCATCTTGCCACATTTTACAATTAAAGGAAAAAGCCAGAGTGTGTTGTTTAATTGGGGTATTGGAGATAAAGTGTGTGCGATAGTTTTTTCTTCATTTATCATTGTCATGATCCAGTTCCAATCATCAGCGTTTCATTCACAGCTCATTTCCTTATCAGACAACAGCATATAAAAACCTCAGTCTTTCAGTCGCATATTTCCATATGCCCTATCCATCCTCCTCAGACAGAATAACCCATAGCTCCAGACCCGGATCCCCCAAGCCCCCCTCAATTAGAGCACTTAGGACAACATCTGTAGTTTCTGTGCCACCTGGAAATGGCCCCTCACTGCACTGCTTCATTCCACCAATCACAAGTATTTTGTAGACCACCACCAGAGACCTGCACCTAAGTACCAACCTGGGCAGAAGTTAAAGATGTTGCTAAAGACACCCTGCTCAAAACCAGCTCCAGGAAGATCTCACCTTGTTACCTCGATCCGTTGAAAAAATTATTATAAGTTATTCAAGTTCACAAGAGTCCATATGAGTTGCTTGGAAGTGTGTAAGTCTTACAGTGTGAGTCTTAATCCAGCTTTAATTTGAACAATGACTAAAGAGGATCTACCAAGTCTGTGACACATTTTGAATACATTTTATATGTGCATCTCTCTCTCTCTTTCTCTCTTTCTCCATGAGAACACAGGAAGTGAAAATGCTTTAAGACCACTGCTTAGTCAGTCAGTCATAAGAGGAACAAGATAAAGTTTAATCCTTTCTCTGTGATATTCCGTGAGTGAAATTGTTCTTTGTGTCTTTGTTAAAGTGAGAAGTGTGGTATAAAATTGATTATTTGCAGTCTGTCTTAAGTACTGGTCTGCTGCTCAGTGACAGTGATCAGATAGTGTTTGGAAGTCATGGCAAGCTTAAGGATTTCAGTGTTTGATAAGGGTCAAATTGTGATGGATAGACGACTGGGTCAGAGCATCTCCAAAACTGCTCTTATTGGCTGCAGTGGTCAGTACCTATCAAAATTGGTCCAAGAAAGAACTGTTGATGTTGATGCTTGATAGGTCACGACTGTTTTGACAACAAAAGGAGACCAACACAGTATTAGGCAGGTGGTCATAATGTTACGCCCAGAGGTGGCAAAAGTCCACACATCCTTCACTCAAATATTAGTACAGATACTCATGTGTTAAAGACTCTGGTAAAAGTTGAAGTACTGAGTACACTTTTTTACTCAAGTTAAAGTAAAGAACTTTGGGCTCTGACATGTACTTCAGTAAAAAAGTAGTATTTATTATTACCTGTTTTAGTGTCACGCTGGCAACTGAAAGTCACACTGTCATATGTTATATTACAATTAGGGCGCACCCGCATCAGTAATACAAATGTTGTTACAACACACAGTACTTTGTGGGTTGTATTGTATTTGTATGCGGTGTGTGGTTTATATGTGCAGGTGCCATCCCAAGACTCCAGTCCAGGGCTTCCCTGCACTCCAGCTAACTGAATCCACACCCACTTCCCTGTGGATAATGTCAGCAGGAGCCAACCTATAAAGCTGAGTTGGAAGCTGAGATTAGGAGCTCGCTGACCACCTCCCTGTGCCTGATGCCATGCAGGAGTTGCTGGGTTTTAGCCCTTCTGATCTGGTGTTTGGTCACAGGGCCCATTAAAAGTCTTACTGATCTGGTTCACCACTGTACCCCTCAAAATACAACTATCTTAAAGTATGTTCATACCCTTCATGATCACTTAAGACTGGCCAGGGAAACTGCTCATAAAGCCTTAAGTTCCTCTCAGGCCAATATGAAGGAGTGATATGACCGTAAGGCAGTTTCCCACTCATTCTGTGTTGGAGATCAAGTTTTTGCTTTGTTACCAGTGCCGGGTTCCTCACTCCAAAAAATGATTCATTGGGCCATATGAGGTCAAACAGAAATTTAGTCCCACACTAATTAGAACACTCCTGACATCAAACTTAAAACGAGTAAATTCTAGTTAAGTATAAGCTACTCAAGTTCACAAGCATCCACGACTGAAGAGGATTTACCATGTCGGTGACAAATTTAGAATAAATTTTCTCTCTCTCTCTCTCTCTCTCTCTCTCTATCTTTCCCCCCTTCTCATAAGAATACAGGAAGTGAAAATGCTTTCAAACCACTTAGTCAGTCAGACATAAGAGAAACAAGATGGAGTTTAGTCCACTCTCTGTGATATTCTGTGAGTAAAATTTCTCTTTGTGTCTTTGTTAGAGTTAAAGTGTGGTATAAAATGGATCGTTTGCAGTCTGAATGTCTTAAGTGATGAGCTGCTTAGTGACAGCGATCAGTCTGTGATGCTGCTGACATGTTATCGAAGCCCAGGTTTCTCTAATAGAGGCCTTTAGCTCTTCTACGTTGTTGGGTCTGTTGTCTCATATCTTCCTCTTTACAATACCCCATAGATTCTCCATGGGGTTTAGGTCGGGTGAGTTTACTGGCCAATAAAGCACATGGAAAAGCACCAAGCTCCTTAAAACATTTGGCAGTGTTGGCAGGTGCCAAGTCCTGTTGGAAATTAAAATGATCATCTCTTCATAAAGCTGGTCAGCAGAGGGATGCATGTAGTGCTCTAAAACATCCTGGTGATGGCTGTGCTGACCTTGGACCTGATATAACACAGTTGACCAACATTAGCAGATAACACGACTCCCCAAACCACCACTGACTGTGCAAACTTTACACTGGACCTCATGCAGTTTTAATTCTGTGCCTCTTTTTTCCAGACTCTGGGACTTTCATTTCTAAATAAAATACAAAATATTTCATCTGAAAAAATTACTTTGGCCCACTGAGCAACAGTCCAGTCCTTTTTGTCCTTTGCCCAGGCAAGACACCTCTGACATTGTCTCTGGTTCAGGAGTGTCTTGGCACAAGGAATGAGTCAGTTGTAGCCCATGGATATGTCTGTGTATGGTGGCTCTTGAACCACTGACTTCAGCTGCAGTCAGCTCTTTGTGAATCTCCCAAAATTCTTGAATAGGCTTTGTTTCACCTTTTTCTACCACATTTTTTCTTTTTTTTTACTTTTCATTAATGTGCTTGGATATGACACTCTGTGAACAGCAGTTTCTTTAGCGATGACCATTTGTGTCTTACCGTCCATGTGCAGGGTGTCAATGATCGTCTGTCAGATTGTCAAGTCAGAAGTCTTCCCCCATGATTGTGTAGCCTGAACCAGACTGAGACACCACTTAAAGACTCAGGAAACCTTTGCAGTTGTTTTGAGTTAATTAGCTGATTAGAGTGTGACTCCACTTGTCTCCAATATTGAACTTTTTTACAATATTCTAATTTTCTGAGATACTGAATTTTGGGTTTTCATTAGATGTAAGCCATAATCATCAAAATGAAAACAAATAAATACTTGAAATATATAAACTTTTTAAATGATATTCTAATTTATTGAGATGCACCGGTACAGCAGAATATAAACTTTACTTTAAGCAAGAATATATAATGAGCATCTAGTACTCCAAATTTTGTGAGCTTCATGCAATAAAACAATAAGTAAACCCATATAAAGGAGGAAAATAAACTTTGGTAAGATGTACAAGAGACATTTCAAAACACAACACAATGTTGAAAAAGTGGAAAGCAACTTTAGAAAAAGAGCTGTGCTGTTAAAACTAAAGAACTTAGATTTTTAAACTAAAGTTTATTGAAGCCAAGGTGTTTGGGGTATGCAAAGATATGTAAACTATAAAAAAAGAAGGAGTTTGCAAGACCTCTTAAGATTTCTGGAGAACGAAAATTGTTAAGGAGGAGATATTGGAGGGAATATGTACATTTCACAAGGTGTAGATAAGAAAAAGAACCATTTTTTTTCACTTGATTTTGCACTTGCGTGTGACAGCTGACTTGTGCCATTACTCTTTAATGGGTTTGAGGTCTCCAAAGAGGCACCTCAAGCCAAGATTATGCCAGAAACAAGCCTTCACCATGGGTGGTAGAGTTGGACGTCTTCAATGATTAGCTCATGCCAGGAGGACATGGCGTGGCCTTCCCCCTATGCTCATGCAAAGGGTGCAACAGCACAACTCCCTTAAATGACTAGCTGATTCCAGGTGGCTACAATGTTGCCTTCTTCCACAACCTTCTTATTCCAGGGGTGACAGTGTGTCTTCCCTCTTTGATCTGCTTATGCCAGTTTACAGAGCACTAGCTGACACAAACAACTGCCACAGAGTTCCTCATTCTATGGTCAGTTGTCATAGCCACATGTGTACATTTTCATTTATGTAATGTCTCATTCCATCTTATTATTGGTCCTCATGTGTATGTGTCTTCCCAGTCACAGCGGTATTTACTTTATAGTTTATTTATGTGTGTATACTGCTTTGTGTGTCTTTTGTTTAAAAAGTAACTCATTCAATTTACCAAGGCTTTTGTTCATATGTTAAGTCTGCCTTAATTACTAAAACTTTTCCATGTTTTCATGTTCACTGTTTCTCCTCTCTTTCAGTGCTGATTTCACTTATACAAATGGCACATACTGAAGGTGATTACATACCGGATATTTATTTTTTACATTTATTTCTTTTTATTACAACCCCAATTCCAAATAAGTTGGGACTATGTGCAAAATTTTAATAAACACCAGAATGCAATGATTTGCAAATCTCATAAATCCATATTCCATTTGATTATGATTGACAGATGACTCCACCTATAGTATGGCAGCAGATAGCCAGAGACAAAACACAAGGGGTGGTGGAAGATCGAAAAATACACAAAACACAACTGTCTTGTTGTGTTGTGTGTTTTTAATTGTCTTGCTCAAATATGAATGGCCATCCCTGAAAAATGTTTTCTGGATGTAAGCATTTGTTACTCTAAAACCTGTACATACCATTCAGCATTGATGGAGCTTTTCTAAATGTGCATGCTGCACATTCCACAGACTCTAATGCACTCCCATACCATCAGAGATGTGGCTTTTTGTACTGAGCACTGAAACAAGCCAAATGGTCCCTCTCTTCTTTAGTATGGAAGATGTGGTGTACATGTTTCTATAATAAATTCAAATTTTGATTAATCTAAACACAAAAAAGTGTTCCACAGTACATTTTAAACGAGCTTTGGTCCAGAAAGTACAGTGGCATTTCCGGATCATGTTCACGAATGCCTTCTGAATTATTCTGAAATTGTCCAACATCTTTAATAGTAAAAGGTTCAGCCTCTCTAAGATACAATATTTATACCCAATCATATATTTATACCCCAATAGTTAATTACCCATACATTTTATTTATTTCTTTTTTTAATAACACTTACTATTTCCAGCCTTATGTTGCCCAGCCCCAACTTTTTTAAGACCTGTTGCAGCCATTATATTTAAAATATTTTATTTATTTTTTTTACATCTCTTTAAAAAGGTAAATATGGCAGTAATTCTAAAAAATAGAAATATCTCTTGTTTTTAGGTTTAAAAAGACAAGAGAAATTAATACAGTTCAAATGACTCATCTAATGATTGAGCCTAATTAGGTTTTTAATTTATAATTAGTATTTTTGTACTTTTTTTTACACCTTACATGATGTTTCTGACATGACAAAATTGTGTATCAAGTAAATAAAATGCAGATTTAAATATAATTTTTGTATTTCCTGTGTAACAGAGAGACCACAGGCAGTACTGAGTGTATCTCCACAGAACTGGCTGACTGAAGGAGACTCAGTGACTCTAAGCTGTGAGGTTACAGACTCCTCTACAGACTGGACATTCAGCTGGTACACAGTTAATAGACAGAATCAATTTTATTCTTATTTTTTTGATGAAGAGTTTAAACCGAAGCACCTCTCAGAGAGCAGCAAAGGATCTGGAGGCTCCTACACTCTCAGTCCTGTTGCTCTTAATCACACAGGAGTTTATGTGTGTAGAGGAGGAAGAGGAGAACCAGTCAGTCACACACTGTACAGCAATGAACAGCCTCTATGGATCACTGGTGAGAAAAAAATAACAAATCTTGTGTGTTGGAGTGTTGAATATAGATGGAAACATATAATATAATAAACAAATAAAATACATAGCATTTATTTTAAAAGCAGAGAATCACAGCTGTGTAAATGTTTGGTGTAAAATTCTATTTTCACCCTCTTGTGGGACAGGTAAAGGATTTTTCTTATTCAAATAGTACTGTTTAAATAAATGAGGGTTGTAAATTTGTTCACTACAATTTATGCAATGAAACACAACCATAATAATACATGAACTATAACATTTTGTGTTTAAGGTGAATCTCCTCCAGTGTCTCTGATCATCAGTCCCAACAGAACTCAACACTTTACTGATGACTCTCTCACTCTGAGCTGTGAGGACCAGAGTAACTCTACTGGATGGACAGTGAGACAATACACAGGCAGTGAGACAGATTTTTTCCTGTGGGATTTAGTTGCAGAATCTACAATTGAGGTCAACTCCCTCTCCACAGCCCACACTGGAGTTTACTGGTGTGCGTCTGAATCTGGAGAAAACAGTAATCCTGTCAACATCACAGTTCATGGTGAGTCTTCATGTAGTGAGGAAAGGTTACAAGTTTGATTACAGAATATTCAGCAGTGCGATTTAAAACATTTGGAGAACTGATCAAAAAGAGACACTTAGCTGGATTATCACAGTACGTTTATAAAAGTTGTGAATGTTTTGTGATTGTTATTTTACCCAAACACACCAACAAATGACACAGTATATAATACTGTAAATAAGTGTGTAATTATAATACACACCATAAACTAAAGATATTTAAATAAAATCATTATTACAGAATTTTATTACTGAATGTATAAATAAATATTTATGATTAATCTCTTTTACTGTATATAATTCAACTTTTTTTTATTTACATTAAATATTAATAGTGATCTTTTATACTTATCTGCTCATCTGTACGATTGCATGTACTTGTATTAGTATAATGCTTCGAGATAAATTTGCATTAGCAGAAAGCAGATTTACAAAAATGAATAAAAATTTGAAATACAAAATATAAAATATTTCTATAAATGTATTTCAATTTATTTCTATCCTCTTTTAAAGATTTTAGAGAACTTTGGATTTAATTTTTTATTGAAAAAAAGCTAAATTAATGGTAAATGTAAATTACTTTTTCAATGATTAAACCAGCAATGGTGGCGCAGAAAAAAAGAAACTCAGGGAGATTCCATGAAGGAAAATTCTCAAGAGGAACCAGGTTTAAAAAGAAAGCACGTCTTATCTGTGTGGCAGACACTAGTGCTCTTATAATTCAAGATTGATTTTAAAAAGGGATGATTTACATTAATTTAAAAAGTATTTGTCATTAGTTTATAGTGAGATGTCAGTGTGTCAGGCAAAAGAATGTGCCAGAAACCAAAGTGAAATCCATGAGGAATGAAGAACAAAAGGGCAAGGCAAAAAATGGCAAACCGCAACAAAACTCCAGGTTAACTAACCCTGGTGAAAGCTGTGACTAGACAGTTGCAACTAAACACACAGAATCCTGTAAACAAAGAAAAACCAAACAGTGTAGCTTGGGTAGTCCGACAGTGTTCCTTAGCCTAAGCTGTAGAACAGACAATGAGCCGGTGGAGGAACGGAGGTTATGTAGCGTGAGAACTGATGAGGGCCAGGTGTAGATGATTAGTAAGGAGGAGAGCTGCTTGAAGTGATAGGTGGGTTAGGTGAAGGTGTGGCTGGTGAATCCCTGACACAGTGAAAGCAGCTGAGTGTGTGTTTATCAGGAAAAGATTCACTGTCAAATGTGAGATACAGTCATATGATTCCACTTACTTGGTAAAAGGACTGGCCACTAGTGATGTCAAGAAGAATTAAAACATGTCTAAAAGCTTATCTAACAATTTGCTATAATTACTATTATATCTGTATTTACTACTATGGAGTCCTTACACAATTTCTTTGGACATGGCAAGGCAGTTGTGTATAAAGTAAATAAAGTGCAAGATAAAGTATAAATGTGTATTTCCTGTGTAACAGAGAGACCACAGGCAGTACTGAGTGTATCTCCACAGAACTGGCTGACTGAAGGAGACTCAGTGACTCTAAGCTGTGAGGTTACAGACTCCTCTACAGACTGGACATTCAGCTGGTACACAGTTGTTCATTACCGTGGATTTATTTATCAATCTGTTGAAGTGAAGCTCCTCTCAGACAGCAGCAGAGGATCTGGAGGCTCCTACACTCTCAGTCCTGCTGCTCTTCATCACACAGGAGTTTATGTGTGTAGAGGAGAGAGAGGAGAACCTGCTAGTCACACAGAGTACAGCAAACCACAGCCTCTATGGATCACTGGTGAGGAAGAAAATAACAAATCTTGTGTGTTGGAGTGTTGAATGTGGATGCACAATTACAATATAATAAAAAAAAAACTACACAGCATTTATATTAAATGTATAAAATCACAGTCTGTGTTAATGTTTGGTGTAAAACTCTATATTCACCGTTTTGACTGAGAAATGTTTAAGGCCTAAGGACAGTGAAAAGATTAATCTTATTCAAACAGTACTGTGTAATTAAATGATTGTTGTGAATGTGTTGCAATGAAAACACAACCATAATAATACATGAACTATAACATTTTGTGTTGAAGGTGAATCTCCTCTAGTGTCCCTGATCATCAGTCCCAACAGAACTCAACACTTTATTGAGGACTCTCTCACTCTGAGCTGTGAGGACCAGAGTAACTCTACTGGATGGACAGTGAGACGATACACAGGCAGTGAGACAGATTTTTTCCTGTGGGATTCAGTTGCAGAATCTACAATTGAGGTCAACTCCCTTTCCACAGCCCACACTGGAGTTTACTGGTGTGAGTCTGAATCTGGAGAAAACAGTAATCCTGTCAACATCACAGTTCATGGTGAGTCTTCATGTAGTGAGGAAAAGGTTTAAGTTTGATTACAGAATATTCAGAATTTTAAATGAAAACATTTGGAGAACTAATCAAAAAGAGACACTTAGCTGTATTCTCACAGTAATTTTATGAAAGTTGTAAATGCTTTGTGATTGTTATTTTACCCAAACACACCAAAAAACCGCACAGAATATACGTACTGTAAATAAATGTGTAATTATATTACTGTTAGATTTTTATCATGCCCAAACGAAACTTAATTCTTGGAGAGGTTTTCCATACGACCTGCTATGCCCGTGGTGCCTTTCTGATATCAGGAAAGAAGAAATACACAGCACACAGAATGCATGTTCTTCTTCTTCTTCTGTTTATCGTATATATATAGAAATACAGAGAAAAGGCTGTCCTGTTTAGACAAGAGAATATACTAGCCGAAGATGTGTTAGCCCAGATAAGGACTCCCTGTTTACCTTACAGACTAACATCGTAAATATTCTATAGACACTGAACAGACAAAGGGATGTGTGTGAGATAGTGTGAGAAACATCTTAACACTAACAATTACACACCATAAACTAAAGATATTTAAATAAAATCATTATTACTGAATTTCTATTACTGAATGTATAAATAAATATTCATGATTGAATCTCTTGTACTGTATATATATATATATGTTAGGAATCCACCTGCCACGCCCCCTTCGGTGGCTGTCATGCCTCCGCTCTCCCTGGAGCTCCCGGCTTAATCACACACACACACCTGGGACTCATTTATTACTCATCCCCAGCTCCTACATAAACTCCTTGTTCACACACACTCCTGTACGATTACATGTACTTGTATTAGTATAATGCTTCGAGAAAAATTGACATTAGCAGAAAGCAGATTTACAAAAATGGATATACATTTTAAATACAAAATATAAAATATATTTCTATAAATGAATTTCAATTTATTTCTATTCTCTTTTAAAGATTTTAGAGAAATCTGGATTTATTATGTTTTGTAAAAAAATAAAAAATAAGAAAATTAATGTTAAATATAAATTACTTTTTTAATGTCATTAGTTTAGAGTGAGATGTCAGTGAAAACAGCTGAGTGTGCGTTTATCAGGAAAAAATTAACTGTCAAATGTACAGTCAAATAATTCCACTTATTTGGTTAATAAAATAAGCCACCAGTGATGTCAAGAAGAATTAAAACATGTCTAAAGTATTGTATCTGTATTTACTATCATGTACTCCTTACACAATTTTTTTGGACATGGCAAGGCAGTTGTGTATAAAGTAAATAAAGTGCAAGAAAAAGTATACATTTGTATTTTCTGTGTAACAGAGAGACCACAGGCAGTACTGAGTGTATCTCCACAGAACTGGCTGAATGAAGGAGACTCAGTGACTCTAAGCTGTGAGGTTACAGACTCCTCTACAGACTGGACATTCAGCTGGTACACAGCTCAAACTAATGAAGTGAAGCTTCTCTCAGACAGCAGCAGAGGATCTGGAGGCTCCTACACTCTCAGTCCTGCTGCTCTTCATCACACAGGAGTTTATGCATGTAGAGGAGAGAGAGGAGAACCAGTCAGATACACAGAGTACAGCAAATCACAGCCTCTATGGATCTCTGGTGAGGAAAAAATAACAAGTCTTTTGTGTTGGAGTGTTGAATATGGATGCACAAATATAATAAAAATACACAGCATTTATTTTAAATGTTTAATGTTTAAGTCCTAAGGACAGTAAAAAGATTATTCTTATACAAATAGTACTGTGTAATTAAATGATTGTTGTGTTCACTGCAGTGTATGCAATGAAACACAACCATAATAATACATGTAAATTACAAAGTTTTGTGTTTAAGGTGAATCTCCTCCAGTGTCTCTGATCATCAGTCCCAGCAGAACTCAACACTTTACTCGTGACTCTCTTTCACTGAGCTGTGAGGACCAGAGTAACTCTACTGGATGGACAGTGAGACGATACACAGACAGTGACAATTCATGGTGAGTCTTCATGTAGTGTGTTTACTGTTTAAGGAAAAGGCAGAATATCCAGAAGTCTGCATTGAAAAATTTGGAAAACTGATCAAAAAAGAGACTCTTAGCTGGATTATCTCAGTAATTTTATGAAAGTTATATATGTTTTGTCACTGTTATATTCCTGAAACATAATAATAAAATAAATGGCACAGTATGTAAGTAAATAAATGTGTAATTATATTACACCCTATACACTTAAGATATTCAAATAATCATTATTACGGATTTTCTTTCTTTTATTACTGAATGTATAAAGAAATATTCACATTTTAATCTATTTTACTGTATACAATTAAAGTTAAACTTTTTAATTTACATCAAATATTACTAGTAATCTTCTATCTGTAAAGCTACATGTACTTGTATTAGTATAAAGCTTTGAGCAAAATTGGCATTAGCAGAAAACAGATTTACAAAAATGAATATAAATTTTAAATATAAAATATATTTCTTTTAACGTATTTCAATTTATTTCTCTCCTCTTTTAAATATTTCATAGAAATCTGGATCTATTATAAAAAAAAAATATAAAAGATAATTCATGTTAAATGTAAATTACTTATTTAATGATTAAACCAGCAATAGTGGTGCAGAAAAAATATATACTCTGGGAGATTAAATGAAGGAGAATTCTTGAGAGTTACCAGACTAAAAAAGGACCCAATTCTCATCTGGGTGACAAACACTAGTGCTCTTGTGAAATATTCCTTCCTAAAATCAATCTTGAAATGTATCATATTAAAAAGTATTTGTCATTAGTTGAGAGTGAGATGTCAGTGACAACAGCTGAGTGTGTGTTTATCAAGAAAAGATTCACTGTTAAATGTGAGATACAGTCAAATGATTCCACTTATTTGGTAAAAAAAAAAAAAAAAAGGCCACCAGTGATGTCAAGAAGAATTAAAACATGTTTAAAGTCTAACCTAGCAATTTGCGATAATTAGTTTTATATCCATATTTAGTTTACTGTACTAATTACACGATTTGTTGGACATGGAAAGACTTGTGTATAAAGTAAATAAAGTGCAAAATGAAGTATACATTTGTATTTCCTGTGTAACAGAGAGACCACAGGCAGTACTGAGTGTATCTCCACAGAACTGGCTGACTGAAGGAGACTCAGTGACTCTAAGCTGTGAGGTTACAGACTCCTCTACAGACTGGACATTCAGCTGGTACACAGTTGTTCCTGGTGTACAATTTCATTTTAATTTCCTTGACGAAGATTTTAAACCAAAGCTCCTCTCAGTCAGCAGCAGAGGATCTGGAGGCTCCTACACTCTCAGTCCTGTTGCTCTTACTCACACAGGAGTTTATGTGTGTAGAGGAGGAAGAGGAGAACCAGCCATTTACACAGAGTACAGCAATGAACAGCCTCTCTGGATCACTGGTGAGGAAAAAATAACAAATCTTGTGTGTTGGAGTGTTGAATATGGATATGTAAATAAAATACTGCATAATAAAAAATTTACACAGCTATATTTTAAATAGGGAAATAAATAGAGGATCAGAACTGTGATAATTATTGGTAAAAATCCTCATATTCACCCTCCTGAGTGAAGAATGTTGAAGGCAGTTGTATATGGTAGAGGATTGTTCTCATTCAAATAGCAATATATAATTAAATTAGGTTTTAAAATGTTATACAATGAAAACAACCATAATACATGTAAATTATAATATTTTGTGTAAGGTGAATCTCCTCCAGTGTCTCTGATCATCACTCCCAGCAGAACTCAACACTTTACTCATGACTCTCTCTCACTGAGCTGTGAGGACCAGAGTAACTCTACTGGATGGACAGTGAGACGATACACAGACAGTGAAGGAGTGTTAGATTGTTCACAGTGGGGATCAGTTACAAGATCTAAATGTAACATCAGCTTCCTCTTCACATCCTACACTGGAGTTTACTGGTGTGAGTCTGAATCTGGAGAAAACAGTAATCCTGTCAACATCACAGTTCATGGTGAGTCTTCATGTAGTGTGTTTACTGTTAAAGAGAAAGAGAAATGTTTTATTACAGAATATTCAGAACTTAGTTTATTTTTAGTTTCCAAGTGGGAGAACTGTTTGACAAGAGACACTTAACTTACATTTGTTATCTAAAAAGATTTGATTAAGCTCAATACCACAGAACATAAAACACACTAATGAGTTTCATTCTGAAGTTGAGCAATAGTGTAAAACCTGTGTTCTAGATGGTGATGTGATCCTGGAGAGTTCTGTCCATCCTGTGACTGAGGGACATCCTCTGACTCTACGCTGTTTATACCGTAACACAAATCCATCAGACCTCCGAGCTGATTTCTATAAAGATGGATCAGTCGTCCAGAACCAGAATACAGGAGAGATGATCATCCAAAATGTCTCAAAATCAGATAAAGGTTTCTACCACTGTAAACACCCAGAGAGAGGAGAGTCACAGAGAAGCTGGATCTCAGTCAGATGTGAGAAATCCATTTACATATACATTTAAATGAATATGTAAAACATATACTGTGACATTGACTTGAACTCAGTGTCTCTATATAATGTAAGCTATAATTATATATATATATATATAGTTTGTCTACAGAGTAAAGTGTGTTTACATGCTACTGTGTGTATTTATGAGTGAAAATAAATGTATTTATACTGCAATTTTAGCTAAAAAGTGCAAACATTATATATTGTAATATATTATTGTATTTTGTATCAGGTCCATCATGTGTAGAAGCTCCATTCTCAGTGCTTATGATCATCAGTAGTGTAGTGACGGCATCTCCATATCTGCTGGCCACCATCATTCTGCTAGTCAAATTTTACAGAGCTCGGGGTAAGAACTCTTATGGTACATCTCTACATTTCACATAATGAGCAGACAACTTCAGTATTTGTAATATAATATAAAAAGTGCCAAAAGAACATGAGCACTTACAGTAGAATTTACGAAAGAATGATATAAAACACAGCATTTCTGAAGGTGAACCTACAACCCCAATTTTAAAACATTTGAGACACTGTGTAAAATGTACATTTGCAAATCTCATAAACTCATATTTTATTCACAAAAGAACATTTATTGTCACATTTGTTGTTATGTAGTGGTAGACATGGCCCTGCCTAAACCTGAGTTCTGGCCTTCATATTCAGAGTCACAACATTTGTTTTTATTAAAATATGGGTTTATAGAAATTGCAAATATGTTTTTATATACACTTTATATAGTGTTCCAACTTTTTGGAATTGGAATTGTACACAGGTCAGTCATGTGACAAAACATCTCATAATATTACATTTAACTTATTAAAAAAATAATGAATTTCTTTACACAATTTTTATTTAAAATATATTTTAACTAATATGACAGAATTTGATAAATATGGTGGAATTAAACAGAAATATTTCTGTAGTTCAGTGGTATAGGAGGTTACTGACAGGCATGAGATACAATATTTTAGGCTTAAAATAAAAAAAAGTAACATTTTAATAGCACAAAAAAGGACATGGTAATAAAATGGTTTTGATAATTGAGAATCTCTGAGCTACACTTTGCAATTACTGAAGATTTCTGAATAAATGCTGATCTTTTCCTGAAGCACTAAGCATTAAAACAAACCTCATTTATACCACGTTTAAGATGTGGTCAAATGCAAATCGTTGCTTTGCTGGTGTGAAATGAAATGACCTTCAATAAAAAAAAATTACCTTTTTATTTTCTTTAACAGCACAAATTGATGAGAACTGAGAGTGCAGTCACAGAGGAGTGAATACAGTTCATGCATAAAAAGAGGATAGAATGCTTTTTTTTTTGTCTCTTTTGTTTTCTTTACAGTTATTTTGAGGATTTTATAATAATGCTGTTGCGCTGTTTATATCACAGTATTTTACAGACAGTTTGATGGTTCTGACCTGATTTTTGTGAAATGAAAGAATGCAGATGTTGCTAATAAAAAGTACGGAGATAAAATTAGCAAGTAAAATATTCTTTTCATATAAATGAAAAGAGTAAAGTAGAAAAAAAAAAAGAAAGAAGCTTATAGTTTGATGCAGTGTGTGAGGATTGTGCTTTGCTGTTGAACTTAAAATCTTAAATGATTTTTAACATTATAACATCAATACATTTCATGCAACATTACCAATAATCCTCTTGGTGTGCATTGTTCAGATCAGATTTAAAGTGTGTATTTAATATATTGTGATCTAATTTTTTTATCTGTGTGAATTTGAATTGTAGTGTGAGGAGATTTGTAATTTGAGTGTTTTTATAAAATGCATCATTCACTGACTGGTTGCAATAACATATATGAAGTACATGTAAACAAACTTCTGTTTCAAATCTCAGCATATATACATTTTATATGATTATGTATTGCTACTTAAATATTTGCAAAGCCTAAATAATAAACATTTAACCAAGACAATGTGTACTTTGTTTCTGTTGCTAAAAGTAGATCATTGGATCCTACAGTATGGCTACACACAGCTACAGTGATGTACAGGACTAACATAAGACTGAAAATGTCCAAAACACAACAGGAAATGGCAGTCTCTTAGTCCTGACTGAAGAATTAAAATATCCACATAAAAACAATGATCCATTCCAGTTTCTGTCTCACCAGACATTCACTGTTGCTAACACACTTTCTTTCTCAGGCACACCTTTGTATTGACAGAACTATTGCATTTGGCAGATACACTTATCCAGAGCGACTTACAATTATCTCATACTGCTGAGCTGTTAAGGGTTATGAGTCTTGCTAAATAGTCCCATCAATAGTAGCTTAATGTTGCTGGAGTTTGGACTTACCACATCCAAAATCTTAACCACTGAGCTACCAATTGCTCCATTTCTGTTGTAAGTTGAATTTAATTGACCATGATACAGTGACCTACATTAAACTCCCTCTTCAGTCACTACAGACACCACAAATTATCCATTTCAATAATGGAGGCCCTGCTAAAATTGGATAATGCATACAAAGAACACACTGTTGTGTGTACTTTTTGTATGCTGTGTTGTGTGCAGGTCCAACTCCCCAACCAGAGTTTAAGTTCTGCCCAAGGGTGCCTTGATCCCACTTACACATCGATGACATTATGAATGGGGATCCTATTTTAGAGAGAATAGGGGAAACTCTCCGTTCTGGTTTTGACTTGTGCCTCTACAGTAATCCCCCGTTTATCGCGGTGGTTACGTTCCAAAACCGCCCGCGATAAACAAAAAAACACGATAAATTATTTTATTGTTTAAGCCGTAAATCATCCTCCCACACACTTTAAACACACACAAAAAACATTTGCAAGAATATAGCAAGATGAATTTTGTGTAAATTCGTAGAAATACAGTTCACTGTATCACCTTTATACTGAGTACAGGTACTGTACAGTATTAACATTTTTACTTCATTTTATACTGTATTTGATAATTATAATTGTATTCATAAATTCCATTATTTTAACATAAAACTTTATAAAAACAATTCCCTAAGCATGAGAGACCAGGAAAATCAGCAAAATAAATTCAATTCCACGATAAACCGGGAGCATGAGGGGATTACTACATTTTGATCCTGAGCTTGGTTTCCTTTTTGGATTTGTTGTTGTTCTTTGTATATACCTATAACTATAAATATTCACTTAGTTCTTTGGCAGTAGGGGTGTGGCTGCCATTTCCTTTCATCTTTCGTTTATTATTTTGTTCTTGGCCCACCCTGAATTCACAGCATACAGCTGTGTGTATATATAAATTTTGGTATTTTTTATCTACTTTTTGTTACACCCACAGTATTGGTTTTTGTCAATATCTTGTGTGCATTTTGTTTTGTAGATATCAAATACCTTGAATCCTGAGCTAATTACTCCGTGCAGCCTAACCTTAGACTGGGTCATAACACAATCTAATTTTTAAAAATTAGAAATAATAGGCAACCTTAGTCATGTGCAATCGTTCAGTTATTGGGTGGAGGCTGGCAGATTGTACCAAGTGGCCAAGTTGGCTGATTGTATTTACCTGTTGTAGTACCACACTGTTGTGCACTGTTTGTGAGTATAATTTCTGTGGTACTGTGGAATAAGTTCATTATGATCTAGTGAGCAAGGTGAGCTTTCTTCAGTCTCCTCAGTAAGTACAAACACTGTGATGTTTTACATTTTTCAGAAAAAGGGGATGTGAGTGATGACTGAAAGGTCATGAAAAAAGGATAAATGTGGTAAATGTGCAGGGTGCAATTTGAAAACCAGTGTGTGTGCGCAATAGACAGTGTTGCAGATGAGGCGTAAGCTGTAGAGATGGGAGGTCAAAGAGTTTTTGTCTGCAACTGAGCTATATTCATATAATATAATGCCCACACTTTATTTGAATTATTTTATGTAAAATTACTCTTTGGATCCATGATGAATTATTAGTGCAGAATGAAGGAACATGCAAATCAATTTAAAGTACATTCGAATTAATCTAATTGTGTAATCTAATGAAGACTTAATTATTCAAATATTTTAACAAGATGATAAACACAATGCCTCATTCAAACCAGTATTCATTTCTATATAATGCATTTTAGATTTAGACACAGCACAACTAATGCACCTCCTAAATCATTCTTACCAGATAGCATATGGCTCTTATCTATTAGAGTTCCTGTACACACCCTGCATGTGCAACTCATCTTCTGTTACATGCAAGAGCTAAAAGAAACAGCTTCTCTTTGGAAGAGATGCATAGCTACACTTGCTGCTGTAAAAGTGTTCTTTAATGAGGAACTGGGCAACAACTGATTCTCTATCCTAGCCTGCCCAGGCTTTGTAGCTCCACTGGAGAGGACACTCCAGTGTCATCTTAAGGCATCGGCACAACACGGGAAGCAGAAGTCTACCGGTTCTAAGCCGTAGCTCGATTGGCGTAGGGCTTTCTTGTGTCAAGGAAAGCCCTTGGATAAACCTAGGCAGCACGGTGTTGGCTTCGCTGTAAAGAACACACTTGTCTTCATCGAGCCTCCGTAATCGGGCACTGAGAGGATCCTTGCTTTTCGGCCGTCAACATCATCAGGCCCAGCCAACATCCTCAGCGTGTATGCCCCAACCCTCTGTTCAAACCCAAAAGAAAAAGACCAGTTCTACGAGGCTCTGGATCAAGCAATATCAATATACCCAGTACCGAGGGCCTCTACCTTTAGGAGACTTCAATGCGAGAGTGGGAGCTAAAAACGAGGCATGGCCCACCTGTCTCGGCTCGCACGGAAGGTGTAAGTTCAACAAGAATGGTCAGCGAATGCTGGAGCTGTGCTGCTCCCACAGCCTGTGTGTGACTAACACCTTCTTCAAATGCAAGGAGATACACCAGGCGTCATGGAGGCACCCTCGTTTCCGCCACTGGCACCAGCTATATCTCGTTATCACCAGGCATGTGGAACTAGCCAGCGACCTTCTCACCCGCAGCTAACACAGTGCCGACTGCCACACTGACCACTCCTTTGTGACCAGCAAGGTGCGAATAATACCCAAGAAACTGCACCACGCCAAGAAGAAGGATTGCCCATGCATGAACATCTGCTGTGCAGCAAACCAGAGAAGACACAGCAGTTCATCTGCAAGCTTCATGAGGCTCTCACCAAAGATGACACCTGATGACACCATCGACTCCAAGTGGTCCCACCTCTGAAATGCTGTTTACAATTCAGCCATTACTGCCTACAAGAAAAAGGAGAGCAAAAACACCAACTGGTATGAGGCCAACTGGGAGGAGATGAAGCATGTGACTAAGGCAAAGAGGAAAGTCCTCCTAGCTTAAAAGCTGTGCCTAGCCCTGGTAAATAACAAGCCCTCAGGACTGCCAGGAAAAATGCACAGCAGGCGGCCGTCACTGAGCTAACACCTACTGGCTAAACCTCTGCACCAGTATACAGATAGTTGCCGAAACCGGGGATCTAAGGGGCATGTACGAGGGTTTCAAGAGGGCAACAGGCCCACCCACCTCCAAGATCATCCCACTCAAGTCTAAGACTGGCGAAGTCATCAAAGACCAGGAGAAACAGCTGCAGTGCTGGGTTGAGCACTATCTTGAGCTGAATGCAACCCAAAACGTCATCACCGACACTGCCTTAGATGCAATCCCAGACCTGCCAGTCATGGAGAAACTAGACACACCACCCACCCTGGAAGAGCTCAGAAAAGCTATCGACTGCCTCGCTTGTAGGTAGGCCCCTGGGAGTGACGGCAACCCACCTAAAGTCCTTAAGATCAGGAAACCAGCACTACTCCAACCCCTGCACGAACTCCTCTGACTCTGCTGGGGACTAGGACACATCCCCCAGGACATGTCAAATGCAAGCATTGTCACTTTGTAAAAGAACAAAGGAGACCGCAGTGACTGAAACAACTACATATCCCTCCTCAGCATCGTTGGAAAGGCTTTCACCTGTGTACCCCTGGTGCGCTTGCAGACCCTAGCCTCCCGCATCTACCCAGAGACTCTCTCTTTCTTTTCCCATAAAAACACTACACTGGCGACGATGTGAATTTGCAATACTACAGTAACAGTTTGGCAGTTATTGAAGCAACTAGAAGTCGTAAGTTTTAAGCCGATAGCAGCGCGTGATAGAGGAAACTTATCAGTCGGCAGCTCTAGAAAAAAGGTGGAAGACTGACATCTAGTGGCCATCGTTGGTACTTCATGGAGAGATCGCAAGTACAACAAAAAAATGGGATAAAATAAACAGGAGTGGAAAAAATCATCGGAATTGCAAGGAGGTGATGAACAGAAATTACAGTGACAGCAACATGGCAATGATTGGCAAAGTTCCTGAATGTGAAAGTAAGAATGAAGATTTTGAAACTTACTTAGAAAGATTTGAAAGATGGGTTGCAGCAAATGAGATTGCAGCAGAACAAAAGTCTGACGTGTTCCTAAAAATCTATTCTATAAGCCGCAACCTGTACCATATGCTCCGAAGGATGCTGTGGAGAAAGATTTGCAGCGACTGCAAAGCAATGTTACATCACTCAGATGGAACAGAGTGATTGGGCAGCGCCTAAAGTAGTGGTTCCCAAGAAGGATGGCTCTGGCAGAGTATGCGGTGATTACAATTGACTGCATTTACTCAATAGCTCACTAACTCCACTACCAACACTCCTACAACTCCTACCCTGAATTGAAGTGGGAGACTGGATTTTAAAGGATAAGCCCCTCCCCTTGGACTCAAACATTTCTGCCAAAGAGGTTGGAACTTGTAACCAGTCATAGAATGGAGTTAACATTATATATCATAATAAATATTAATATTATATATCATAATAATTCATAATAAATAGTAAACAGAATAACAATACAAATAATAATAATAAAAATAATTATAATAATAATCACACAAAAAAATGTCCCACCCGGAAGACCGACGCCACAAACGGGCGAGTACATTAAACTTAAACAACAAAACAACAAAAGGAAACATATACAGGAAGGCAACCGGCATCTGGTTGCCTTCCTCACTCTGGGTCAAGACTGTTTCAATGCTCACCGAAAATGCATCAACCTGGATGGTAAACTGCTTTGTGAAGTCTGGATTGCGTAAAACAGGCTCTGCACACATTCTTTCCTTCAGCGTGATGAAGGCTGTCTCACAGTCATTGGGTTCTTCACGGCCTTTTCCAGCAGGTTGGTCAGCGGTCCGGCTGTGGTGGAGAAATTTGGGATCAACCACCAGTGCCATCCCACCAGTCCTAAAAAGGACCTGACCTCCTTCTTAGTTGTAGGCCTCAGGTTGTTGCAAATGGCCTCCACCTTGTCCACTTGGGGCCTTGGCTTTCCCTCACCCAAGCGGTAACCCAGGTAGTCTGCCTCAGCCTTGGCCCATGCACATTTGGCAACATTCAGTGTCAGGCCCACCTCCTGGATCCTCTTCAGGGTCTGTTCAAGGTGAGTCAGGTGATCAGCTCAGGTCCCTCTATAGACCACCACAACCTCCAGATACGCAGCTGACCATTCTTCCCCACCTTGCAGCACCTGGCCCATCAACCTTTGGAATGTTGCTGGTGTCCTGTGTAGGCCGAAGGGAAGAACCGTTCACTGGAAAAGTCCTGATGGGGTCCTGAACGCTGTGTAAGGCTTGGACGTCTTTTACAGAGGCAGCTGCCAATAGCCCTTACACAGGTCTAAGGTGGTCACGTATTTGGCTCCCCCGAACTTTTACAGCATATCGTCAATGCGTGGCATTGTGTACACTTCAAACTGGGGCTGTATTTGTCAGGCAGATCTTGTGGTGTACCAGGTCGGTCTGTCCAGGCCTCTGCCGAAACAACGCCGGGTATCGACCAAAGAACATTTGCAGTTCAGCCTGTATGAGTGCCTCCAGGTGGCCGAGGTCTACCTCTGCTGGCTGTGTCTGCCCACTAGCCTTTGGTTCTGGGTAATCCTCCTCTTGATCTTCCTCCACCTTTTGAATAAACAGTACCGGTTCTGCCTTTTTGCTGGAAGGCTCTTTCCACTCCTTCAGCAGGTTAATATGGTATGTTTAGGTCACCTTGCCTTTGTCAGGATGATGGATTTCGTATTTTCGTCTGCCCCATCCTACGTACCACACTGTAGGGCCCCTACCTCTTCATAAGGAGCTTACTCGTGGACGTTGGCACTAACAACAGTTCCTTTTGACCTGGTCGTAGCTGTCTGGAACGGGTTTGCTGGTCATATCATGTCTTCTGGGCTTTTTGAGCCTTTTGGAGGTTCTCCTCTGCCAGCTTCCTGTAGTTCTCAAGTCGATCCTTCATCTCTAGGATGTACTGGACTATGCCTTTTTTAAGCCATTTCTTCTGAACAAGCGTCCTCCCAGTTTCTCCAAAGGAGATCCAGAGGTCCTTGGTCCTGCCAACCGTACAGGAGCTTGAAATGTGAGAAGCCAGTCGATGCTTGTGGCACCTCCCGCTAGGCAAATAGCAAGAAGGGTAGCCATTTATCCCACTCCCTTCCAGTTTCTGACACAAATTTCCGCAGCATGCTTTTGAGCATTTAATTAAAGCGCTCCACCAGTCCATCTGTCTGCGGGTGGTATGGACTGGTCTTGATAGGTGTGATACCCAGCTGTTGGTGTAACTGTCTCATCAGCTTTGAGGTGCAGTTGGTCCCTTGGTCCGTGAGGATCTCTTCCGGGATTCCCACCTGGGAGAACAGCTGAATGAGAGCATTTATGATCATAGGGGTGGTGATGGAGTGGAGAGGAAATGCCTCCGGGTACCTTGTGGCGTACTCAACGATGACAAGGATATACTGATACCCTGTACTGCTCTTTTCCAGTGGCCCTACTATGTCCATAGTGATGTGTTGGAACGGGACAGAGATCACGGGCAATGGTTGTAGAGGGGCCCTGTCTCGTCGTCACACAGCACTGGTCTGCTGACAGGTGGGGCATGTGGTGAAGTACTTTTGCACATCCGTGTACATAGCCGGCCAGGCCACTCAAACCGATGCAAATAGTTCTCGATGTCTTTCCCTTGCTGGAAGCTTGGCAACTTTGGCTTGGTTCTGAGCATTGGCTGACTGGTGGGTGTCGGTGTGCTCTGGACCCTCAGTGCAGTAGTACTTCTACAGGGAGCTGGTGAAAGAAGCTCCAGTTGTGGGCTTCCCGTTGGAGGGTGTTGAACCCTTGGGGACAGGCTAATCCTCCAGGATGCTGGTGTGGGCAGCTCCATTCGTGGGCTCTCCAGGCCCAGAGATGAGGAAGCTCGATGGATGGCTTGCCGCATGGTCTTTTGCAAAGTCTGCAGCGATTGGCGATAGCATTTATCTTGCTGCTCCCGTGCGGGCATTAACTGCCGGAACACCTCTGCCATGCCTCCTTCCAATGTTTTAGTGGGCGGCCCTCCTCCAGTCCTGGATGCCGTACCCTTTGGTCATACAGGAGGCAACCAACCCTCCATTCTTTCTTCCTCAATGGAATCCACTGTTCCCCAGACTCCATCTTTATCGGTGGCTGCCTGGGTCTGGGAACAAAGCACCATCCTGGCCTTGCATTCTTCGCACAGTCCTGCGAGTAGCTTTCCCACTTCTGACACCAAATGTGGTAGAGCGGCCTTACAGGTTCGCCTTCTACCCAAATTATGGCAATACAAGCTGTGATGTTCAGTGTAAAGTGGTGTTTATTTACAGTGTGCTCAAGTGCAAAGTCCAAAATATATACAAATACCCAGAAAAAAAAGTGGGAAAATAACAAAAACAAAGGAAATCTGAGGAAAATAAATAAAACTATATACAAAGTAGAAGCACCTACCAATGTGCATTTACTCAATAGCGCTCAAACTCCACTAACTCCACTACCAACACTCCTACAACTCCCACCCTGAATTAAAGTGGGAGACTGGCTATTCAGTGCTCCAGTTGGCTGCTGTCCAAACCCACCTGGAAGACTGACGCCACAAACAGGCGAGTACATTAAACCTAAACAACAAAACAACAAAAGGAAACTTATACATAAAGAATTGGAAAGTCCTTGTGTATGTGTGTTTATTGTCAGGATGAGAGAATGAAGTGCGTGTGCGTGTGTTGTGTATGCAAGCGGCATGCTACCTGGCGTGTGTGTGCACCCACAGCGATGTAGCGAGAAACGCAGGAGAAGTGAATGTGTAGTGTGTGTGTAGCGTCATGCTGACAATAGGGACAGTTCACTCTGTCACAAGCACATCTAGCAGAACTGGATCCAGTGATGGCCAGGTTAAGAAGCACGGACTGAGGATGAAACTCACAAAGTGTGCTTTCCATCAAGACTCTGTAGAATACTTGGGGTAAAGGATAGACACCCTACAGAAGAGAAAGTGGAAGCAATCATAAATGCCCCAGCTCCAATGAATGTCTCAGAGCTAAGGTAATTCTTAGGATTGTTAAACTATTATGGAAAGTTTGTGGCTAACCTTTTAACATTGTTGCACTCTCTGCACCAGCTTTTGCTAACAGACACAAAATGGAATTGGTCACAAAATTTTGAAGAGGCATTGAAAGCCAGCAAACAAGGCTACTGAACAGTAATTATGATCCAGGAAAACCTCTCAGACTTGCCTGTGACGCCTTTCTGTATGGCATGGGTGCGGTCAATTCACATATCCTACCATCAGGAGAAGAGCAACCCCTTGCCTTTGCATCACAGACCCTGACATTTACTGAGTGCAATTATGCTCAAATAGAAAAGAAAGCTTTGGGCATAATTTTTGGTGTAAAGAAATTCCATAACGATATATATGGAAGAAAGTTTGTGTTACTGACATATCACAAACCACTTTTGGCTATATTTGGGCCAACATCCACAGTTCCAACTCTGGCTGCATTACGAATGCAACGATGGGCATTACTTCTCTTGGCCTATGACTATGAGATACAGTACCGTCGTTCCTGTGACCATGCAAATGCAGACGCATTATGCCATTTTCCAAGCAATCATGTTCCTTCAGAGGCTTTCCGACTTACATGAGGGACATCCAGGAGTCACTCGAATATAAGCTCTGGCAGGAAGCTTCCTTTGGTGACCGGATTTAGATCATGAGATTGAGACATTTGTGACTCAGTGTACACCCTGTGAAACTTCACTAAATAGACTCCCGGCAGCCCCTCTTCTCCCATGGTCATGGGTTACAGGACCATGGGAAAGAATATATGTTAACTATGCAGAGGTCAACAAGCAGCATTTCCTGGTGGTGAAAGACGTCCATTCAAAATGGATTAAAGTCCTGCCCACGAAGCTGACAACCGCAGAAAAGACTGTAAACTTTTTTAGGAATCTGTTTGCATCGTATGGACTGCCGAAAGTTCTGGTTTCCGACAATGGCTCTTGATTTACAGCACCTGAGTTTGAGCAATTCCTTAAGGGAAATGGTGTACGGCATATCCTATCACCGCCATACCATCCGGCCTCAAATGGTGCAGCTGAGAGGGCTGTTCAAACCTTTGAGAAGGCATGGATTCGACTGCAGTCTTAGTCAGCATCTCTTATAAACTGGTGTTGGAAGGGTCGGAAAACCTCGATTATAAAGTTTTAAAATACAGTGGAATCCGCTTATCTCGACCTCGGATACCTCGACAACCCTATTAAGTCAACGTTTTTGAAGTGGAACCGCCAAATTCCCGTTTTTTCTTAGCATTTTTTATCGGTTATGTCGCCAAACCCTAATATCTCATAGACAAGGGGGGAAAATTTTTTCCATTTAACGTCGGTTATCTCGGTGCAGCCACAGAAGAACTCGCGAAAGTGGCGGAAAAATCAAGGCTTACAGCTGCTACAGGTGTTGTATTGTATACTGGTTAATCTCTGCTCGCAAAATTTTACCCTGTTTGACGAGCAAATTTCTAAGGCACAAGCAATCCCACGCTGCCGATCCCCCGTTTTTGGCAGAGGGTCCCATCAGTCGCTTAGTTGATGACATATCACTCGGTAGCTCTCGTTGTTCAGTGCAGCAAACCGTAACTTTTTTTAGTGTTATATTTTTATTTCACTAGAAATCTTGAAAAATGTCTCCCAAGAAAATCTGTGATGGAGCTGTGAAAATGAAAGTAAATAGAATTACCAGGGAAACCGAGGAGGTTATGAGCATGGTGTGCATCTCACACTCGCATTAAACCACTACCACATGAGTCAGTGTTAAATTATGTTTACATTATGGTAATTTGCGGTGTATTTGTTTGTTAAAATAGGCTACAAATACTTTTTTACTGCAGAAATAAATGGTCGAATGAGATCTCGGAACAGATTAAATCACTTTTAAATTCATTCTTATAGGAAAAATCCGTTTAAAAGTACGAGCAAATGAACCTATAAGCAATTTTCAATAACGAATTATGCTCGTACAACGGGGTTTTACTGTACCACCATTTTTTAATTTTGGCAATTTTCTGTGTCCTGCAGTTATCTGCTGCTCAGTGTCACCTTTTTATCATTTCCTCTGATAACAGAAAATGACATGGGGTTTGAACTTTCATCAGTAGACATCAGGGTTATGACTTACTGAAATGTTTTTAGCTGATGTGATGGTGGTGGTGTTTTCTGTGCACTTAATTTTAGTAATAATTGAATTTACATCTTTTTGTAGTCTGTGGACAGAAACACAGTCCACCCTAAGTCTATGTGTCCATTATTTTGGCTTATTATGCTCCCGTGGCTGGGCAATCTTTGGCAGAGACCCGATGGTAACGCGTTTTCTCTGTGGCACCCAGAGTCTGAGGCCCCCGGTACGACCTAGAGTGCCTGGGTGGAACCTGGCTGTCATTTTGGGGGCTCTGTCAGGGTCCCCCTTCAAGCCTTTATTCCCAGGCATATTAGAGGCAGCTTTTAATCAAGACCATGTTCTTGTTGGCTATCTGCTCTATCAAGAGGTTAGGGGACCTTTAGGACCTTTCTGTGGCACCCTCCTTCCTTTTGTTTACCCCGGGTATGGCCAGTGTCAAGTCAAGAGGCTTTTATTGTCATTTCTACTATACACAGTGGTACAGAGTACACAGTAAAAATGAGCCAACGTTCCTCTGGAACCCTGGTGCTACACAAAATGACAACATAGAGCTACAACGCAACACAAGCATAAAGTGCATTGAGTGCAACCTAGTGGAAGCAGTGCAGACGAAAAACAGTACAGACACACAACACTGACCAGTAACCTACTGTATACTTTGATTATACAGTACAGTGTGAGGAGAACTGTAAAACTATACCCAAAAGTGAATATAAACAGACACAATGTAGTGCAAAAAACAGCAGCAGCAGTGTGTGTGTGAGTTCCCTTTTAGTTCTGTGTATTAAGGAGCCTAATGGATTGCGGGAAAAAACTGTTTCACAGTATTGATGTGGCTGTGCAAATGCTTCGGAACCATTTTCCTGATAACAGGAGAGTGAAAAGTGTGTGTGAGACGTGTGTATGTGTGTGAGACGTGTGTGTGACGTGTGTGTGTGTGTCATCCACAATGCTTTTTGCTTTGCGGATGCAGAGTGTGGTGTAAATGTGCATAATAGAGGGGAGAGAGACTCCAATGTTCTTCTCAGCTGTCCTCACTATCCTCTGTAGGGTCTTGCAGTCCGAGACGGTGCAGTTCCCAAACCAGGCAGTAATGCAGCTGCTCAAGATGCTCTTAATGGTCCCTCTGTAGAACATGATCAGGATGAGGGGAGGGAGATTGGCTTCCTCAACCTTCCTCAGGGCTTTCTTAGCTTTCTTAGCTTAGATGAAGCTGGTGTTGAGTGACCAGGTGAGGTTGTCCGCCAGAGCAGTGCCTTTCTGTAAACCCATACAGGTTACAGCCCCAAGGTGCCCTTGATCGCCCCACAACCCACAAGATTACAGGAATTCTATCCTTCTCCGTTCCAGACCCCAGGTCAAGCCATATGTAACGCTGCAGGTTGATCCACCCCTCTGACCTTTGTGTGGTTCTACAGTCCCTGACAAAAGTCTTGTTGCTTATCTATTTTGTAGAAACACCTGCTATTAACTTGACTTTGAATTAATCAATTGCTGTTAGAAATTGCTCATATGAAAAGCTAAAACCCTCCCAAATGATGTTTAATGCACTGAAATAAATTAGTTTCACTGAAAAAAGATTAATCATTAAATCAGGACAGAAAGGTCAAAATTTGGCAAGACAAAAGTTTGGTGGCCTATAAGAAATTGAACAAATTTACTGCAAATACAAAAATATGTCAGCAAATTATGTAGTGGTGCTGTGAGATCCAAGTTTAATATCTTGTATGACTTCCATTAGCTTGAGGGACTGCATTCATGCGGTTTGGCAAGGACTCATACAATTTATTGATGAGGTCATCAGGAATAGCAAAGAAAGCAGTCTTGCAGGTCTCCCAGAGTTGATCAACATTCTTTGGTTTCGTCTTCCATGCTTCCTTTTTCATCCTACCCCACATATGCTCAATGATGTTCATGTCTGGTGACTGGGCTGGCCAATCCTGGAGCATCTTGATCTTCTTCGCCTTGAGGAACTTGCTTGAGGATCCTGCTGCAGAATTTGGCTCTTTTATGGTTGTGAATAGAAGAGGTAGCTAAGATTTTTGGTATTTTAGACTATTGATGTTGCCTTCCACCCTGCAGATCTCTCGCACACCCCCATACTGGATGTAACCCCAGACCATGATTTTTCTGCCACCAAACTTCACTGTTTTCTGGGTGAATCTCGGATCCATGCGGGCTCCAGTAGGTCTCCTGCAATATTTGTGGTGACTGTGGTGGAATTCAACAGAAGATTCATCTGAAAAATGCACCTTCTGCCACTTTTCCAGCATCCATCCTTTTAGCAGGTTGTGGGCCTTGGCAAATCCCACACGGTTTTTCAATTGTATTTTGTTTAGTGCTGGCTTTTGGGCACTGACTCGACCATGGAGGCCATTTCGGGACAGAATTTGACAAACTGTTCTGGTTGACACAGGGACTTCAGGTGACCAGGTCTTGTGGAGCTCTGCTGAAGTGGAAAATGGGCTGGCCTTGGATTTTTGAGCCAACAAACGGTCCTCTCGAGCAGTCTTGCTGGGTCTGCCTGACCTGGGCTTGTCAAAAATGTCTCCAGTCTCTTCAAATCTTTTATTTATCCTCTGTACCTGACGCTGAGACACATTGAAGGTGTCTGCCACATCAGCAGTGGCGCTGGTCTTCAGCCTCTTGATAATCAAAACTTTAGTCTCAGGGTGAATCTTAGGCATGTTTGCAGAGGTCTAGTTGCAGTTGATGTGAAGGTCTAGTGTACTGGGATTCTTTTTATACACACCTGAGACCTAATTGATCCATTATTGGTCACAGGTGAAGCTCATATGACAAGGCGACAACACTTTGTCAATTGATTCAATGGGTTTTACCAAGCTGTGAATATTAGAATACTTTTTGACAGTTTTATTTTGCACTGAAACATTATTACAAAACCTGTTGGGTTATAACTGAGCCATTTCTTGTAAAAAAATCTTGATTAGAAATATATTTTAGTGGCACTTCAGGTCAATTTCTACACAAGCGACAAGACTTTTGTCAGGGACTGTATAACCTAGACCGCAGTGCTGCTTCTGGCACCTCAGTCCTTCTATAGCTGTGGTGACAGACACACACTAGGCAGGGACTGGTCAGTCTGGCATGATTGAAGACTCGTTTGAAGAGTAAAGCGCTTTGACGCAGCTCGAGTTCCTGAAAGGGAACACCTCTGGGTTCCGTATGTAACCTTAGTTCCCTGAGGAAACGAGACGCTGTATCTCCAAACCGCACTCCCTGCATTCATGCCGCAGAAACATGCACATTTTGTAGCTTCCTGGTCGTGACGGTGATGTTCCGTCTTGCCATTGGCTGGATTACACACGTGATTCAGATCTTGAACAATGTGGAATCCATCCCAATGAGCCCAGTTCCCCTCAGGGAACTAGGGTTACATATGTATTCCAGAGAGGGTCTTCCTTGCCTCCAAGTTCTGTACATCAAACCAGGCTAAGAGGTTCAGTGAATCTAGGATGAAGGCGTCACAGTCACAAGCAGGAAAAGTTGTCTTGTAGTTCATGATTGCCTGGATGTCCTGCCCACTGGGTGTCTCCGCTGTCCTGGAAGTGGCCGTGGATTAACTTGCCATGTTCTAGAGGCTGTTTTGTCCCCTGTTTTAAAGGAGTCTCTCTCTTTCAGCAGCGCATGCACTTTTGCAGTCATCCATGGCTTCTGGTTGGAGATGGTCACGTCATTAACACACTTGCTGATGTAGCTGGTCACCGATGTGTACTCCTCTAAGCTGATGGAATTGCCATTGGTTGCAGCCTCTCTAAACAAGTCCCAGCAGACGTGGCTCCTGCTGGCTAGGTTTTAAAATTTTTCAGAACCGGTTTAGAGCTTCTGATGAGCGGTCTGTATGTTAAAATTATCATAATAGAGATGTGGTCTGAGATGGGGCGGGGCTCCACACGATACGTGCTGGGGATGTGTGTGTAAACATGATCCAACGTGTTCAAGCCTCTTGTTGCAAAGTCCACATGTTTATAGAGTTTAGGGAGCACAGTCTTTAGATTCGCATGGTTGAAATCCCTGGTTATAATGAACAATCTATCAGGGTGAGGATTTTGCAGGTCGCTTATAGTGCTCTGTAGAGTTCACATTGTGCCTCCTTAGTATTAGCGCTGGGGGGAATGTACACTCTGACAATTAAAACCGTGGTGAATTCCCATTGTCTGCATTTTACAGTCACAATCTCCGCTATCGATGCGCAATAGCATTAGACAAGCAAGAGTTCTTGCATCATTCCATGTTGATATACACACATACCACCACCACGAGTCTTACTGCACAGAGCCGCGTTTCAGTCGGCACAAAAAGCGGTTAGCCCGTCTAGCTGGATGGCAGCTTCCGGAACTCGGTCGCTGAGCCATTTTTTTTTTTTATACCAAAAACAAGAAATTGTATTATTTGTGCATTGATAAAAAACTAAAAAAAAAACAATGTCCTGCTATTTTGTGTATTTTTCATTATTTTATATAACGGAAACGCCTTTCTGAAGTGTCTTTACATTTATTTTGAGCACGCCCACCACCCATACCGTAGGTGCACGATTAGACGTGCAACACTAAAAAAAAGTGCAGCTGGCTTTACCGTATATTTTCAAGATGCGGCTCTTAACCGCAGTCTCTTTGTGCATTTGTTGAAATATTCAACAAATAAACTCAAACCCATATCTGAACAATAAACCAATGCTGCATGTAATATTACATTTTTAAATAGAAATGAAATAAATAAATTGACATTTTACAACATTGAAAACAAAGTGCATTTTTAAAGGTCTTTACATATGTGCACCCCCCCTCTCTCTCCCTCTTGCTCTCTCTCTCTCCCCCTCTCTCTGCCCCTCTCCCTCTTCCCCCCTTTCCTCTCTCTCTCTCTTTTTCTCCCTCTCTCTCTCCCTTTTCATGAGAAGACAGGAAGTGAAAACCCCTCCCTCTCTCTCTCTCTCTCTCTCTTTTTCTCCCTCTCTCTCTCCCTTTTCATGAGAAGACAGGAAGTGAAAATGCATTAAGATCACTTTCATAAGAGGAACAAGATGGAGTTTGGTCCTCTCTCCGTGATATTCTGTAAGTGAAATTGTTCTTTGTGTGTTTGTTAGAGTTAAAGTGTGGTATAAAACGGATTATTTGCAGTCTGAATGTGTGAAGTGATGATCTGCTGCTCAGTGATCTGATAGTGTTTGGAAGTCATGTGACTAACTGAAATAGCTTCAGATGATGTAAGACACCAGGGTGTTTTTTTTCCAGGCACAGAACCTTATCATAAGTTGAACTTATGTTACAGACTAATACCAAACTAATTATTTATAGCATAAAAAAACAAATCATAAATCATTATTTCACAACTACAGAATAATTAAGAGCAATATATGTGCAGAAACTAATGCTTCTCACTTTTTCTCACATACTTATGGGATGTTCCAGGCGAATTATTACGAAAGCGCATTGCATTCACAAGAAAGAAAAAGAAAAAAAAGCTGTAGCTTCTATAATTCCATTGTTGCGCAATGAGGCGCTTCCGAGCAAAACATGCAGTAACGTCTAATGGCTAACATGACCCCCTGCCACAGACCGCCCAACTTTTTTTTATTTTCTTTTTTCCTTTTTTATTTTCTTATGTTTTTTTTTTTTTTTTTTTTTTTTTTTTTTTTTTTTTTTTTTTTGTGAATGCAATGGACTTTTTTGGTAGTTTATTTATTTATTTATTAGCTTTTTTGTGAATGCAATGTGTTGTTTTTTAATTATTTTATTTATTTATTTATTTATTTTGTGAATGCAATGCGGGTTTTTTTTTATTGTCAATTGCTGGTTTTCTTTTTTATTTATGTAATTTTTTGTGAATGCAATGCACTTTTTTTGGTTAGTTTTATTTTTTTGTTTTATTTTTTGTGAATTTTTATTATATATATATATATATATATATATATATATATAATGGTCTTATTAATTTATTCATTTTGTGAATGCAATGCCCTTCCGTAGATAATACAACAATTTTCTTATTAATCTAAACAGCACCCCATAAAGACAAAGGAAAAACAGAATCTCAGAAATGTCTGTTATTTATATAAAAACATTTTTAAAAGAATATCACACGTACATACCCCGATCAGGACTAATATTATTAGTGATTATCTCATCACTATTATCTCTGTTAGTGGGTGGATATATTTATCAGGCAACACCTGAACATTTTGTCATCAAAGTTGATGTGTTATAAGCAGGAAAAATGGGCAAGCATAAGGATTTCAGTGTTTGATAAGGGTCAAATTGGGACGGCTAGACGACTGGGTCAGAGCATCTCCAAAACTGCAGCTATAATAGGCTGCAGTGGTCAGTATCTAACAAAACTGGTCCAAGCAAGGAACAGTGGTGACCCGGTGACAGGGTCGTGGGTGGTCGAGGCTCATTGATGCACGTGAGGAGTGAAGGCTGGTCCGTGTGGTCCAACAGTCGAGCTCCTGTTTAGCTCAAACTGCTAAAGTAGTTCATGCTGTTGATGCTTGATGGTCACGACTGTTTTGACAACAAAAGGGGACGAACACAGTACTAGGCAGGTGGTCATAATGTTACACCCAGAGGTGGCAAAAGTACACAAATCGTAGTACAGATACTCGTTTTTAAAGACTCTGGTAAGTTGAGGTTCTGACTACACTTTTTTACTCAAGTTAAAGTAAAGAACTTTTGGCCCTGACATGTATTTAAGTCAGAACAGAACTGAAATGGAACTCACACACACGCACACACACACACACACACACACACACACACACTCAAATGTGTGTTACCGAACTGCACAACCCGAACTTAACACACACTCATTACTCATCTCAATTTTAATCCATTCCACCATCATCTATTTTTTTGCACCTTTGACTGCTGCTGTTCTTTGTACTGCATTGTGTAGTATCCCAGTTATAGTTTTTACAGTTCTCCTCACACAATACTGTATAATCAGAGTATACAGTAGGTTGACTGGTCTACGCTATATTGTGTTTTGTGTTTTGTCTTGTGTTGTCTTGTTTTGTCTGTGTTGTCTGTCTGTACTGTTTTTTTGTCTGCACTGTTTGCACCAGGTTGCACTCGATGCACTTTATGTAGCTTGTGTAGTGTAGTGTAGTGCTTGTGCTGTAGCTTTATGTTATTGTTTAGTGTACCTCCAGAGTTCCAGAGGAACGTTGCCCCGTTTTTACTGTCTACTGTGTACCACTGTGTATAGTAGAAATGACAATAAAAGCCTCTTGACTTGACTTGAGGTAAAAAGTAGTCTTAATTACTATCTGTTTTAGTGTCACGCTGGGAACTGGATGTCACACTGTCACAATTAGGGCTTTCAATCAATTAAAATGTTTAATTGTGATTAATCACATGATTGTCATTAGTTACCTCACGATTAATCACAACTTAATCAAACATTTTTAGACACCAGGGGTTTTTTTTCAGGCACAGAACCGTATCATAAGTTGAACTTATAGTACAGACTAATACCAAACTAATTATTTATAGCATTAAAAAAAATCATAAATCATTATTTTTAAAAACTACAATATAATTAAGAGCAATTAATGTGCAGAAACCAATGCTACTCACTTTTTCTCACATATTTATGGTATGTTCCAGGCGGATAATTAGATTCTATATCTCCATTTAGGCGCTTCCGAGCAAAACATGCAGTAACGTCTAATCCGGTGTTGTGCGCTAACATGCCCACCTGCCACAGACTGCCCCACCTTTTTTTTGTTTGTTTGTTTTTTTTTGTTTTTTGTGAATGCAATGTGGCACAACCACAAATTTATCAAGAGCTGATCACCCTGGCCTAAACTTAGCAATTGAGGAGAATGGCCTTGATAAGAGAGGTGACAAAAATGGACTGTATGGAACTGGCCTGATGAAACCAACTAACTATTTGGCCTCAATTTTAAACGTTATATCTGGTGCCAAACATCCCAAAAGTGAAGCATAATGGTGGCAGCATCCTGCTGTGGGGGTGATTTTCTGCAGGATTTTTGGCCTTGTAGGCCAGCATCAGTGTTTTGAATCTGATATGTGCAGCTACTCGAAGCCAGTAAAGGGGGGAGCAACAGTGGGGTGGGGTGGGAGATCTTGGGCAGAGTGGACACAAGTTTTGCAGCTGCATTTTGGAACATTTGCAGTGAATGAAGGGTTCAGAGGTCAACCTGCCAGCAGATAGTTGCAGTAGTCCATTCTCGAAAGGAATGGATCATGTTTGCATCCTGCATTTGGGTTCTTCCAGTCACCCCTCCTGACAGAATAATCTGGCCCCATCCCTGCCTATCACTGACAGTACAATCTTGCATTGGGGATGTCTCACCTCAAACCAGCAAGTCATGGACACAGCAGAGATGATAAATCTTTGGAAGCTTAGCCACTAGCAGAGAATGGAGTACTTTAGAGCATGTCATGCCCAATCTGTGGTGTTCCAATCAGCCCTTTACAACATACTGAGCTGCTGTCCATCCTTTGGGCTTCCAACAAGATTTACCCAATCTGCATGCTGTGCATAGTATGTTGCACAGTTTTTCTGCCAGTGTAGTCGCCATACTTGGCAGTTGGGGTCTCTGAGGGTGTTGCCCCGCTTAGGGTTTTGCAAAACTTCCAAGCCCTGCTCCTGAGTACCGCAGAGGGTGCTGGGATTGGGAGCAGAGGGTGCTGCTCTGCTCCCAATCCATGCAGAGGGCCCTTTATTTTCACTGAGGACATTGCTCCACTCTAAAGCCTCACTTAAGAGATGGTGGCACTCTGCCTCAAAGACCCGCAGATGGCATCACTCTGCCTTAGACCTCCTCAGAGGGCAGTACTCCGCCTCATCACATTGACCCGAAAACCTGGGTGTCCGCCCCTGCCCAGCACCCAGGAGGCTTGCCCAGTACCTCATTAGGCCCTTCATGACTTCCAAGACACTGTATCTAGTGGTAGTCCACCTGAAGTCTCTCAGAATTCTCCACTACCATTTGACCTTCCTCTTGCCCCATCTCAAATGTGAAATTTGCATAAAAACATATATAGGTGCATCTCAATAAATTAGAATATCATTAAAAATATTTATTTTAGTAATTCAATAAAAAAAAGTGAAACTTGTATATTATATAGATTCATCACACACAGACTGATATATTTCAAGTGTTTTTTTCTTTTAATTTTGATGATTATGGCTTACAGCTAATGAAATCCCAAAATTCAGTATCTCGGAAAATTTGAATATTATTTGAGACCTATATAAAAAAAAAGATTACCACAGAAATGTTGGACGACTGAAAAGTATGAACATGTACAGAACTCAATACAAAGTCAGGGCTCCCTATGCATGAATAACTGCGGTGGGGCATGGAGGCAATCAGTCTGTGATGCTGCTGACCTGTTATGTATTCCCAGGTTGCTCTGATAGCGGCCTTCAACTCTTCTACACGTTGGGTCTGGTGTCTCATATATTTCTCTTTACATTACCCCATAGATTCTCCATGGGGTTTAGGTCCAGTGAGTTTGCTGGCCAATGAAGGACATAGATACCATGTTCCTTAAACCTTTTGGCAGTGTGGGCAGGAGCCATGTCCTGTTGGAAATTGAAATCATAATCTCCATAAAACTGGTCAGCAGCGGATTGCATGTAACACTTTAAAACTTCCTGGTAGACGGCTGTGCTGACCTTAAACCTGATATAACACAGTGAACCAACACCAGCAGATGACACGACTTCCCAAACTACCACTGACTGTGCAAACTTACACTGGACCTCAAGCTACTTGGATTCTGTGCCGCTCTTCTTCCAGCCTCTGGGACCTTGATTTTAAAATTAAATTCAAAATTTTTTTTCATCTGAAAAGATGAATTGGGCCCACTGAGCAACAGTTTAGTCCTTTTTGCCCAGGTAAGACAACTCTGATGTTTTCTGGTTCAGAAGTGGCTTGACAGTCAATTGTAGCCCATGGTAAATTCTATACGTGGTGGCTCTTGAAACACTGACTCCAGCTGCTGTCCACTCTTTGTGAATCTCCCCAAAATCTTGAATGGGCTTCGTTTCACCTTTTTCCACCACATTATTTCCTTCTATTCAACTTTCCATTAATGTGCTTGTATACTGCACTCTGTGAACAGCAGCCTCTTTAGCAATGACCTTCTGTGTCTCACCCTCCATGTGCAGGGTGTCAATGATCATCTGCCAGATTGTCAAGTTAGCAGTCTTTCCCCTTTCAGGAAAAAGGAGAGAATTACTATAATGAGCGTAAGTAAATAGAAGGAGTATGCAGGACCTCTTGAGATTATTGGAGAACGAAAATTGTTAAGGAGGAGATATTAGAGGGAATATGTAAATTTTACAAGGTGTAGAGAAGAAAAAGAAGGGATTTTTTTCACTTGATTTTGCACTTGTATGTGACAGCTAACTTATGCCATTACTATTTAATGGGTTTGAGGCCTCCAAAGAGGTACCTCAAGCCAAGACTTTGCCAGAAAGAGTCAGACTCTTCAATGATTAGCTCATGCCAGGAGGACATGGCGTGGCCTGCCCCTATGAATGGCTAATGCAAGGGGTGCAACAACACAACTCCTTTATATGACTGGCTGATTCCAGGTGGTGACAATGTGGCCTTCTTCCACAACCTTCTCATTCCAGGGGGTGAGAGTGTGTCTTCCCTCTTCGACCTGCTTATGCCAGTTTACAGAGCACTAGCTGACACAAAGTACTGCCACAGAGTTCTTCATTCTATGGATGTCTCATTCCATCTTGTTATTGGTCCTCATGTACGTCTTCCCAGTCACATCTGTATTCACTTTAGAGTTGATTTATATGTGTATACTGGTTTGTGTGTCTTTTGTTTCATTCAATTCACTGAGCTTTTTGTTTTCATATGTTGTCTGCCTCGATTACTAAAACTTTTCTACGTTTTCATGTTCACTGTTTCTCTTCTCTTTCAGTGCTGATTTCACTTATACAAATGGCACATACTGAAGGTGATTACATACCGCATATTCATTTTTTACTTTTATTTCTTTTTGATTACAACCCCAATTCCAAATAAATTGGGACTATGTGCAAAAATGTAAATAAAATACAGAATGCATTGATTTGCAAATCTCATAAATCCATATTCCATTTGATTATGATTGACAGGTGACTCCACCTATAGTATGGCAGCAAAAAGCCAGAGACAAAACACACGGGGTGGTTGAAGATATAGAAATACACAAAACACAACTGTCTTGCTGTTTTGTGTGTCTCTAATTGTCTTGCTCAAATATGCATTGCCTTCCCTGAAAACTATGTATTTGGATGTATTCATTTTTTACTCTAAAACTTGCACATACCATTTTAGCATTGATGGAGCTTTTCTAAATGTGCAAGCTGACAATTACACAGACTCTAATGCACTCCCATACCATCAGAGATGTGGCTTTTTGAACTGAGCACTGAAACAAGCCAAATGGTCCCTCTCTTCTTTAGTACAGAAGATGTGGTGTACATGTTTCTAAAATAAATTAAAAATGTGATTCGTCTGAATATAGAACAGTTTTCCACTTTGCCACAGTACATTTTAAACGAGCTTTGGGCCAGAAAGTACAGTGGCATTTTCGGATCATGTTCACACATGCCTTCTGAATTATTCTAAAATTGTCCCACATTTTCAATTGTGAGGATTTTGCCTCTCTAAGATACAATATTTTTACCCAATCATATAATTGGGTATACCCCATAGTTAATGAACCCTCCATTTCTGTATTACATTTTTTTTAAGTTGCCTGGCCCCGACTTTTTAAATACCTTTTTTTTTCTTCTTAAAATGGTACATTTTCTTTGTTTAAACATTTAATGTCTTCTATGTTCTGTTGTGAATAAAATATGGGTTAATGAGATTTGCAAATATTAGCATTCTGTTTTATTAAATTTTTTACAGTGTCCTAACTTTTTTAAATTGTGGTTGTACATCTACATTGTCTGAATTTAATTGAATGTTAGCAGGACAGTTTTGTACATTAACCTGCAGAATTTGTCAGTTTCTGTAATCAATACAACTCTTTAAAAAGGTAAATATGACAGTCATTCTATGTAATAGAAGTAACTCTTTTTTTTTAGGTTTAACTTTTTGTAAATTCTTACAAAATGTGTAGCTGCTTCTTTTAATGATTTATCTGTCCATCAGGAGTTTTCACCTCTTTCACCACAGCTTTGAAATTTGGAAAATCATTCATAAAGATATTACACAGTTATTCAGGAAGATCTATAAATATATAATATAAAATATATTTGTCATCTGTAGATGATGGGATGCTGTAGATGTTGAGATGCAACGTAAAACAGCTGAGTGTGTGTTTATCGGGGAGAATTTTCTTATCATATTTAATATGAAGGAAATTGGATACAGATGATTCCACTCATTTATTATACCATGCAGTGACATGCCAAAGATACAAATACACAACTCACAAGATAAGAGGAATTCATGCATTCAAATGTCTAATCTAATGACTTAGTCTAATTCTTTTCTACTTATTTTTAAGCAAATGTTTGTTTTATCTAAGGATCCAAGGAAATAAAATACAGAATGGAATATAATTTTTGTATTTCTTGTGTAACAGAGAGACCGCAGGCAGTACTGAGTGTATCTCCACAGAACTGGCTGACTGAAGGAGACTCAGTGACTCTAAGCTGTGAAGTTACAGACTCCTCTACAGACTGGACATTCAGCTGGTACACATTTGGTCCACACAGTCAATTATATTTTAATTCCTTTAATGAAGGTTTGGAACCAAAGCTCCTCTCAGACAGCAGCAGAGGATCTGGAGGCTCCTACACTCTCAGTCCTGTTGCTCTTACTCACACAGGAGTTTATGTGTGTAGAGGTGGAAGAGGAGAACCAGTCATTTACACAGAGTACAGCAATGAACAGCCTCTATGGATCACTGGTGAGAAAAAATATTAAATCTTGTGTGCTGGAGTGTTGAATATGGATGCACAAATATATTGTATTTTCCAGACTATAAGCCGATACTTATTTCCCTTTTTTTGAACGCCGTGGCTTAAACAATGAAGCGGCATTTGGACCAATGAAATTGACGAACAGGTTCAGGTGAACCAATGAAACTCTTTATATTAAAATCGCGCTCCCACTGAATTAGGCCACACCACTCGGACTGTCAACAGGAAATGCTAATCATTCATCATGCTGAAAACAACCGGGCATATAAAAACACACTTTACCTGTGTTCTGAGCTGCACGGCATCCGAAGAAAAGCTTCCTCCAGTGGTGATTTTTATACACATGACGATGCAAAAAGAAAAACTCCAGAGAGAAATAGTTGTGAAAGGAAGGAGGAAGACAGTGAACAATGACTTTCTTGGTAGGCTACTGTTTAGATACAAGTCGTGTAACAGACACTGTCTTTCGTTTAGAGCCTGTGTAAAGTTCATTAGATTCAATGTTTGCAGCTGCGGCTTATTTATGTTCAACATAAAAATCTTTGTCAAATTCAGTGGGTGTGGCTTATATTTCGGTACACTTAATAGTCCAGAAATTACGGTAATAAAAAAATACACAGCATTTATTTGAAATGTAGAGAATCACAGCTGTGTAAATGTTTGGTGTAAAACTCTGTATTCACCCTCTTGAGTGGGACAGGCAAATAATAATTCTTATTCAAATAATACTGTTTATTTAAATGAGGGTTGTAAATGTGTTCACTGGAATTTATGCAATGAAACACAACCATAATAATACATGAACTATAACATTTTGTGTTTAAGGTGAATCTCCTCCAGTGTCTCTGATCATCAGTCCCAACAGAACTCAACACTTTACTGATGACTCTCTCTCACTGAGCTGTGAGGACCAGAGTAATTCTACTGGATGGACAGTGAGACAATACACAGACATTGGAGGAGTGTTAGATTGTTCACAGTGGGGATCAGTTACAGGATCTACATGTGAATTCAACTCCGTCTCCACATCCTACACTGGAGTTTACTGGTGTGAGTCTGAATCTGGAGAAAACAGTAATCCTGTCAACATCACAGTTCATGGTGAGTCTTCATGTAGTGGGGAAAAGGTTTAAGTTTGATTACAGAATATTCAGAAGTCTGAATTAAAAGATTTGGAGAACTGATCAAAAAGAGACACTAAGCTGCATTATCACAGTAATTTTATGATTTTACAAATTTAAGTTGTGAATGTGTTGTGATTGTTATTTTACCCAAACACACCAACAAACAGCACAGTATATAAGTACTGTAAATAAATGTGTAATTATATTACACACCATAAACTAAAGATATTTCAATAAAATCAATATTACAGAATTTATAAATACATATTCATGTTTTAATCTCTTTTAGTGTATATAAATAAATGTATTTATTTTTTAATTTACATTAAATACTTATAGTGATATTTTATACTTATCTGTTAATCTGTAAAACTACATTTAGTTGTATTATTATAATGCTTCAAGAAGAAATTGACATTAACAGAAAGCAGATTTACAAAAATGTATATCAATTTTAAATACAAAATATAAAATATATGTCTATGAATTTATTTACATTTATTTCTATCCTCTTTTAAAGATTTTAAAGAAATCTGGATCTAATATACTTTTTTTCGTCTTTTCCTTATTGGAAAAAAAAAAAGAGAAAATTAATGTTAAATGTAAATTAGTTTTTCAAAGATTAAACTAGCAATGGTGGTGCAGAAAAAAAGAAACTCTGGGAGATTCCATAAACTAGAATTCTTAAAAGGAACCAGGTTTAAAAAGGAACAAATTCTCATCTGTGTGACAGACACTAGTGCTCTTGTAAATCATTCCTTTATAAAAATCAATCTTGAATTCTATTATTTAAAAAAGTATTTGTTATCAGTGAATTGGGAGATATAAATAAAAACAGCTAAATGTGTGTTTATCACATTACTTATATATGTGAGATTTAGTTTAGTGGATACAGATGATTCCACTTTTTTGGTAAAAATAGGCAACCAGTAAGTCAAAAGAATGAACAAAAGTTTGTCTCATCTAAGGATTTACTACAATTAGTTTTATTTCCATATTTTGTATTCTTTAATATGCCATACACCTGTTTTTGTCCTGGCAAAAATGTGTATCAAGTAAATAAAATACAAAATTGAATATCATTTTTGTATTTCCTGTGTAACAGAGAGACCACAGGCAGTACTGAGTGTATCTCCACAGAACTGGCTGACTGAAGGAGACTCAGTGACTCTAAGCTGTGAGGTTACAGACTCCTCTACAGACTGGACATTCAGCTGGTACACAGTTGATCCACACAGTCAATTATATTTTAATTTCTTTTATAAAGCTTTTGAACCAAAGCTCCTCTCAGACAGCAGCAGAGGATCTGGAGGCTCCTACACTCTCAGATCTGTTGCTCTTAAACACGCAGGATTGTATGCATGTAGAGGAGCGAGAGGAAAACCAGTCATTTACACAGAGTACAGCAAATCACAGCCTCTATGGATCACTGGTGAGGAAATAAATATTAATTTGTGTGTTGGATATGAAAAAATACACAGCATTTATTTTAAATGTAGAGAATCACAGCTGTGTAAATGTTTGGTGTAAAACTCTATAGTCACCCTCTGGAGTGGGACAGGCAAAGGATTATTCTTATTTAAATAATACTGTTTAATTAAATGAGGGTTGTAAATGTGTTTACTGGAATTTATGCAATGAAACACAACCATAATAATACAATAACTATAACATTTTGTGTTTAAGGTGAATCTCCTCCAGTGTCTCTGATCATCAGTCCCAACAGAACTCAACACTTTACTCATGACTCTCTCACACTGAGCTGTGAGGACCAGAGTAACTCTACTGAATTGACACTGAGACGATACACAGGCAGTGAAACACTGTTTGATTTTCTACTGGTGAATTCAGTTGCAGAATCTACAATTGAGGTCAACTCCCTCTCCACATCCTACACTGGAGTTTACTGGTGTGAGTCTGAATCTGGAGAAAACAGTAATCCTGTCAACATCACAGTTCATGGTGAGTCTTCATGTAGTGAGGAAAAGGTTTAAGTTTGATTACAGAATATTCAGAAGTCTGACCCGAAAATTCTGGAGAATTGATCAAAAAGAGACACTTAGCTGGATTCTCTTATTTTATGAAAGTTGTGAATGTTTTGTGGTTGTTATTTTACCCAAACACACCAACAAATAGCACAGTATATAAGTACTGTAAATAAATGTGTAATTATATTACACACCATAAACTAAAGATATTTAAATAAAATCATTAGTACAGAATTTTTATTACTGAATGAATAAATAAATATTCATAATTTAATCTCTTTTACTGTAAATACTTAAATTTATTCTTTTTTAATATACAATAAATATTAATAGTAATCTTTCATACTTATCTGTTAATCTGTAAAACTACATTTACTTGTATTAGTATAATGCTTTAAGAAAACATGATGTTAGCAGAAAGCAGATTTGCAAAAATGTATATAAATATTAAATACAAAATATAAAATATATTTCTATCAATTTATTTAAAAATTTTTCTATCCACCTTTAAATATTTTAGAGAAATTTGGATCTAATATGTTTTATTGAAAAAGAAAAAAGAAAATGAATGTTAAATGTAAATTACTTTTTTAATGATTAAACCAGCAATAGTGGTGCAGAAAAAAGAAATTCTGGGAGATTACATGAAGGAGAATTTTTGAGAGGAACCAGACTCAAAAATAAACCAATTCTTATCTGTGTAACAGACACTAGTGCTCTTGTAAAACATTCCTTCCTAAAATCAAACTTGAATTCTAATATTTAAAACAGTATTTGTTAACAGTGAATTGTGAGATATAAATAAAACAGTTGAATGTGTGTTTATCAGGAAAAGATTTACTTATAAAGATACTGTCAGGGATTCACCTGCCACGCCCCCCTCGGCGGCTGTCATGCTGCCTCTATCTCTGCCGCTCCTGGCTTTGAGGACAGACACCTGGTCCTCGTTAGCTACTCACCTGTTTAAACTCCCGTTTTAGAGTCACCGGTCGTTGGTTCTTGAACTTCATGCAACAGATCTCATGGATCGACTGCCAGCATTTCTCGCTGATCCCTCCGTGGTCTAGCTCTGCTCTGTGGATCATCTCCACTGTGTGGATCATCTCCATTCCGTGGATTCTCTCCTTTCATGGATTTTCTCTCCTTTCGTGGATTATCTCCTCTCCGTGGATTATCTCCATCCTGTGAATTATCTCTGCTCTGCTCCATGGATTATCCCCGAATTACGGATCATTACTCTCTCTCTAGAAACATGATAGAGCTACTCCCGCTTCTGGCTCGTGGTCCATACACTGACAGAAGATCCAACCTAAACAAAAACAGGAGAAATCGCTCTACCACGAATGATCGGCAAACCCGTTTCCTCTTCGGATATTACCCGGAAGCCCGCTGCTGCTCCTCACGGATCATGCTCACCAGCTCCAGAGCATGCAAGAGTGTCAGCGCTGTGCACCTCCGAGAGACCGATGGGATTCCCGGGTCGCTTCTCTGGCGACGCGGCAGAATGGAGTGGTTTCCACTGCAGCATCGGCAAATATATTGAGGTGCAGTCGTCCCAATTCCCCACCGAACAAGCCAAAATCACGTTTTTTATTTTCCTCCTCTCTGGGGAGGCTCTCTCTTGCAAGATGTGGAGCGCGTACGGGGGCGATTTTGGCTCATACGCCATTATCACTGGGCATTTCATGGGGATGTTTGGGATGACAAAGGCGGATCTCGGGACGTTGTACCGTGGCCCGGCCGCGAAAGGGACGTTGTACCACTGCCCGGCGGTGGTACAACGTCCCTTTCGTGGCCGGGCAGCGGTACAACGTCCCTTTCGCGGCCAGGCAGCGGTACAATGTTCCTTTCACAGGCGTGCAGTGGTACAACGTCCTTTTCATGGCCGGGCAGCAGTACATGTCCTTTCACAGCATTTGATTGTTCACAGTGGGAATCAGATACAGTATCTACATGTCACATCAGCTTCCTCTCCACATCCTACACTGGAGTTTACTGGTGTGAGTCTGAATCTGGAGAAAACAGTAATCCTGTCAACATCACAGTGAATTGTGAGTCTTCATATAGTGTGTTTACTGTTAAAGGAAAAGGCAGAATATCCAGAAATCTGAATCAAAAGTATTCCCCAAAAATTGGAGAACTGATCAAAAAGAGACTCTTGATTATCTCGGTAATGATATGAAAGTTATGAATGTTTTGTCATTGTTATATTGCTGAAAAAATATTAATCAAATAAATGGCACAGTACGTAAGTAAATAAATGCGTAATTATATTACACACCATAACCTCGATATTTTACTAAAATAGTTATAACAGAATTTTTATTATTGAATGTATAAATAAGTATTCATGTTTTATTCTCTTTTACTGTATATAATTAAACTTTAAACTTTCTGGAGAAAACAGTAATCCTGTCAACATCACAGTTCATGGTGAGTCTTCATGTAGTGTGTTTACTGTTAAAGAGAAAGAGAAATGTTTCATTACAGAATATTCAGAATTTAGTTTATTTTTCCAAGTGGGAGAACTGTTTGACAAGAGACACTTAACTTTTACATTCATTATCTAAATCTGAATCTAAATCTAAAAGATTTGCTCCAGTTTAATACCACAATGCCACATAAAACTCCCTAATGAGTTTATTTCTGAAGTTGAGCAATAGTGTAAAACCTGTGTTCTAGATGGTGATGTGATCCTGGAGAGTTCTGTCCATCCTGTGACTGAGGGACATCCTCTGACTCTACACTGTTTATATCGTAACACAAATCCTTCAAACCTCCGAGCTGATTTCTATAAAGATGGATCAGTCGTCCAGAACCAGACTACAGGAGAGATGATCATCCATAAAGTCTCAAAGTCAGATGAGGGTTTCTATCACTGTGAATACCCAAAGAGAGGAGAGTCACTGAGAAGCTGGATCTCAGTCAGAGGTGAGAAATCCATTTACATATACCATTTACAATCATTGTGACAATGACTTGAACTCAGTGTCTCTATATATTGTAAGCTATAATATATATATATATATATATACACACAGTATATAGTTTGTTAGTTTGTAATAAAGTGTGTGTACATGCTATTGTGTGTATTTATGAGTGAAAACAATTGTATTTATACTGCAATTTGGAATAAAAAGTGCAAACAGTTAATTATTGTTATGAATTATTATTGTATTCTTTATCAGGTTCATCATGTGTAGAAGCTCCATTCTCAGTGCTTATGATCATCAGTAGTGTAGTGACGGCCTCTCTATTTCTGCTGGCCCCATCATTCTGCTAGTCAAATCGTACAGAGCTCGAGGTAAGAACTCTTATAGTACATCTCTACATTTCACATAATGAGAAGATAAACTTCATTTTAGTATTAGTAATATTCATTTAAAAAGTGCCAAAAGAACATGAGCATTTACAGTAGAATTAAAAAAAGTAGGATATAAAACACAGCATAGGACGTTACTGACTGATAGTAACAGGCATGAGATAAAATATTTTAAGCTCAAAATGAAAAAGCAACATTTTAATAGCACAAAAAAGGACGTGGTAATAAAATAGTTTTGATAATTGAGAATCTCTCAGCTACATTTTGCAATTACTGAAGATTTCTGAATAAATGCTGATAATTTTCCTTAAGCACCAAGCATTAAAACAAACCACATGTATACTATTTTTAGGATGTGGTCAAATGTAAATTGTTGCTTTGCTTTTTATTTTCTTTTACAGCACAAACTGATGAAAAGAACTGAGAGTGCAGCCAGAGGAGTGAACAAAGTTCATGCATAATGTTTTTTTTCTTTTGTTTTCTTCACAGTTATTTTGAGGATTTTATAATAATGAGGTTTATATCACAGTATTTTACAGTTTGATGGTTCTAACCTGATTTTTGTGAAACACTGCAAATATTGCTAATTGCAAAGTATTAATTTAAAATAAGCAAGTAATATATTCTTAAAAAGAGAAAAGGGGAAACTTATAGTTTGATGCAGTGTGTGAGGATTGTGCTTAAATTCTTAAATGAACTTTTACATTATAACCTCAATACATTTCATGTAACATTACCAATAATCCTCTTGGTGTGCATTGTTCAGATCAGATTAAAGGTCTGTATTTGTTTTATTTTGATTGCCTTTTTTTTTTTTATCTGTGTGAACTTGAATTGTAGTGTGAGGAGATTGGTAATTTGAGTGTTTTTAAAAAATGCATCATTCACTGACTTTCACCTGGTTGAATAACATATAAGAAGTACAAACCCGATTCCAAAAAATTTGGGACGCTGTACAAATTGTGAATAAAAAAGTAATGCAAAAATATACAAATCTCATTAACATATATTTTATTTAAAATAGAATATAGATAACATATCGAATGTCACCATGCCAAATATTGGCTCATTTTGGATTTCATAAGAGCTACACATTCCAAAAAAGTTGGGACAGGTAGCAATAAGAGGCCGAAAAAGTTAAATGTACATATAAGGAACAGCTGGAGGACAAATTTGCAAATTATTAGGTCAATTTGCATCATGATTTGGTATAAAAATAAAAAAAACTCTCAGAGTGGCAGTGTCTCTCAGAAGTCAAGATGGGCAGAGGATCACCAATTCCCCCAATGCTGCGGTGAAAAATAGTAGAGCAAAATCAGAAAGGAGTTTCTCAGAGAAAAATTGCAAAGAGTTTAAAGTTATCATCATCTACAGTGTATAATATCATCCAAAGATTCAGAGAATCTGGAACAAGTGCGTAAGGGTCCTTAGACGGCACTGCATCACATACAGGAATGCTACTGTAATAGAAATCACAACATGGGCTCAGGAATACTTCCAGAAAACATGGTCAGTGAACACAATCCACCGTGCCATTCGCCGTTGCCGGCTAAAACTCTATAGGTCAAAAAGAAGCCATATCTAAACATGATCCAGAAGTGCAGGCGTTTTCTCCAGGCCAAGGCTCATTTAAAATGAACTGCATAGTGGAAAACTGTTCTGTGGTCAGACAAATCAAAATTTGAAGTTCTTTTTGGAAAACTGGGACGCCATGTCATCTGGACAAAAAAGAGGATAAGGACAACCCAAGTTGTTTTCAGCGCTCAGTTCAGAGGCCTGCATCTCTGATGGTATGGGGTTGCATTAGTGCGTGTGGCATGGGCAGCTTACACATCTGGAAAGGCACCATCAATGCTGAAAGGTATATCCAAGTTCTAGAACAACATATCCTCCCATACAGATGTCGTCTCTTTCAGGGAAGACCTTGCATTTTCCAACATGACAATACCAGACCAAATACTGCATTAATTACAACATAGCTTCTACATCATAGCTGTGTAGAAGAAGGATCCGGGTACTGACATGGCCAGCCTGCAGTTCAGATCTTTTACACATAGAAAACATTTGGCGTATCATAAAGAGGAAGATGGTCGAAGATATTCGCCGAGGTCGCCGCTCCGCTCCAGGGTCCTGCCGAGGTTGCCGCTTTGCTCCAGGGTCCCGCCGAGGTCGCAATTCTGGCTGATGACATTGCTCCACCCCCAGGTTTTTCTGACAATGTGGTTCAGACCTCCGCAGAGGGCATCGCTCCGCCTCAGACCTCCGCAGAGGGCGTCGCTCTGCCTCAGACCTCCGCAGAGGGCGTCGCTCCGCCTCAGACCTCCGCAGAGGGCGTCGCTCCGCTTTAAAAATCATCGGCCAAAAAGTGCTTGGGGCAGCCACCTGAAGGCTCGCTTCATGCTTCGTTCAGCCTTTCCTGACCTTCAATGCATTGTACCACGCAGCAGTTCGCCTCAAGCCCCTCTGTGTCCGCCGTTGGCGCTACACTTACCCAGTGCCACAGGATTATTGTGCCTTCCCAGCAAATGGCAGGATAACATGAAAGAACTTCTAACTTTCGGACTCTTCAAGAATTTCCATTGTCTACTGCATCCAGTCTCTTGTTCAACAAAGTAACCTTTTTGCCAACCAGTCTAAATGCGTGATTAAGTTTGAGCCCCTTATTTTTAAGGTGAATTTGAATTTCTTGATGATTCTCATTTAGGTTGTGGTTATTTTGAAGTTAAGCTTGTCATTCATTTTTATTTTTTCTCTCTCTTTCTTTTTTTTCCTTCTCTTTCTCCTTTTACCTATACTTAATTTTTTTAGTTTCTTTTCTTTTTCTTTTTTTTTTCTTTCTTTTTGTATGTTTGTGTAGTTAGTTCTATGTTGTTTTTAAATCATTCATTAAATGTTTTAAAGTTCCTACAATATTTTGGATCCCACTACATGCTCTATTATTTGTACGGTATAAAGTAAAGTGGGGTCGCATCTTTCTTGCCCAGGGAGATACCCCTTTTATAGAATTAATTAAAGCTTATACTGTCTGTTCGGTGAAGAACAGACCAAATAAAAGGAACATTATTTCCATTACTGTTAATTCAACAACTTTATTTTAAATATTTATAAGTAATTATAACCCATTATAATTACTCATAAATATTTTCCTTATTGGGAGCTAAATTCGCTACATATAATGGTGGAGAATGCGGGCCTGTTGTTCAAACTTTGCTCTGTGAGCTAACTCAGTGTCAATTTATTGTGCCCATTTATAATGTGCATTTAGAGTAAGAAACGTAGACTAGACTTTAACGGCCCATATTTGTCATGTGTCTAGCCACGGTTCCTCGTGAGTGCAGCGAAACAATCCTGCCTCACTACTTTGTGCCGTGATCTGTTGGAATGAAGAAATTGTCCCTCATTTTGATAAAGATTGATTTGAGCAATGTTCCTCGTATTGTCTTCTAAAGACCTTATCTGAGATATCTATCTGTAGAAACAGCAGAAAAATCCTGCCTAATGACACAAACCTTAAAATCTGTTTGGACAGCATCACACGATACATAGGGTCGAGAATAATCCTACACCAAACGTTATCAATCACAACCACTATCGAAGTAATTGAGGGTGCAACACTTTCAGACAAACACTAGGGGACAGGCTGTTTAAGTGTCTAGCACTTTTGCAAACTTCCTCCCTCTAACCACTAACTTCAGTGTGTGTAAACTCCTTAGCTAGGTCGGCACTCTCTCTCTCTCTCTGCCTCCTGGTATTTGTGTGTTAACATTTGTTTTAATTTTTATTATTATTATTTTAATTTATTATCATTATTATTATTCTTAATTTTTTTTTATTTCTTTTTTACTAAAATTATTCTATTTGTTTGTTTTGTTCTGTTTTGTTTTATTAATATTAGTAACTTAAAAAAAAAATTTCCATTTTTACTTTTGTTATCTATTTTTAATATACATTTGTTTATTATTATTTTTTATTTTTTTATTTTTATTTTTCTCTTCTCCATACTCTTACTTATTTTCTTCCCTCCTCCTCTCACTTATTTTAAATACAATTTTAAACAGAGGGTAAAATTACATTTACAATTAGGTGTTTGGCTATTTAGGGTTAACCTTTGTAGCACTTCCCCTTTACTTGGTCAGGGAAGGAAGGTTGCCTCTGCCGTGCATGGCCGCGAGCGAAGCCACCCAATTTTTCCCTGGCACTGACTGAGAATGGACTTAAACACCTATGCCCTGAATACTACAAGTCCAGTCTCTGTGCATTGTCAACATCAGGCAAAACCCCAAAACAGCATTAGGTGTACCCTCAACCTTCAATGCATTTTTTTGCCTGCTTCTCCGACACTATCTCCGACAGAGCTTACTTTAATGTAAAAATCCATCCAAACCTGTAACAGCAGTTACAGGCCTCATCCTGCTCTATCACATTTGTGTTGTGAGTAGTTGATCTGTTTGTCCTCATTTTATTTGGTTTTGGTGTGAGGTAAAGACCTAACTTGAGAATTATCAAGGAAAGCTTAGCAACTCAAGGTAGCCAAATCTTTAGGTGATCCATCAAGTTATCATGCCGCCAGCCTGATCTATCCCCTGCTAGCTGTCTGAACCCATCAGGTCAGACTGGGCATAGAATATGAATATAGAACTTAAATTAGCCTTTTGTGCTGTCTTTGTCTCTTTGCCAGTGAACCAGCATGTCCCGACCATCCAGTCCTGATGCTCACTGGGATCAACTAGATCTGGTTGAATGCCATGACTGGTACCCTTCTGCCCAAGGCTACCATTGACCTACAGAATCTGAGCCCAGAATGGCTTTGTGATAACCTGAATGCTGCAAAGAGGGATAAAGCAAGCATCTCCAACCTTGGACAGGAATCATCAGCACTGAGGAACCAAGCTGAGGAGGCTCAGAAGGACCCAGCATGTGTTCACAGTCAGCTGGACCTGGTAATGGCAGAGACTCAAAAACAGTGCAGTAAGGCAGATGGGAAATACCCAGAGCTGCCGGGGGAAAAAGAAAACTAAAAAAGGCTCTCCGTGTTAAACAATCAACATCACCCCATTTGGCCCTCCAAGTTTCGACTGCTAATACCAACCAACTTCCCTGTTACCCATCTTGGACCACCACCTACACAGGGCTTTCCATCTCCACAGCCATAAGGTATGCACTGAACCTTGGCCTTACCCTATTCCTGTTCGAAAGAATCAATGGAGTACAAAGGTCAATGAACCGGTGCACTGCTGCTCCTCTCCGTGCCTTCAAGCGAAAACATCAGAGATGTGGGACTTAATCAAAGACAATGCTAAACTTTACTAAGCTCAACCCTCAGCCTGAGAACCCAAGGGCTGAGAGAAGCTAGAAGCTAGTGCCATTAGGCCACCATGATCCACCTGCTTCCAGACCACCATGATCTACCTGCCTTCTGACCACCATGATCCACCTACCAGCCGACCTTCATAGCTGTTGGCTGATGATGTTCCCCTTCATTAGGAACTCCACCCGCCAAAAGGGGGAATATGTAGGGTCTGGCTAGTGTTTTTTAGATTTCATGTCCCAGGTTTTTACCTTTAACATTTGCAGTTCACTCAAAGGACAAGCATAATGGGTTATACCTCTATTGGGGGGTTTCGTAGATACAAAGATACAAAACAGGTTAATTCCTGACCTCTCTAGTCGACTTCAATGCAGCATTAAAATAATAACGCAAGCCAGTCTCTCACCCACCCCCCCACACACACAGACACCCCACAAACGTATGGAGGGGATTCCAATTTAGTGAGAACCCATGGGTCCTGTGCCACCACTGATGGGGTCTCATGTACAGGAGGCCAGCAATTTAGTTTTGCTGGGGTTGAGTTACAGTTGATGGGCACTCAGAGGTGGCTAAAGAGGAGACAAAAGAGTTCTGTAAAGTCATTAGAGGAACAGGATGGAGCTCAGTTTGTTAGGTAAGAGTACAAGAAGAGTAAGGGGGTTGCATTAATCTAATAAGTGTAAGAAAGTTTGCATTCTTGAAATCTAAGATCTTTTGTGTCCTGTTGTCATGTGCTGTTCTATGATAATGACACATGATCAATTTAACTGCCAGAAGAAAATTATCAAATGATTTTTATATTTTTGGGTATATGGTTTATGGAAGTCATGTTTGTGATGAGTCGTAATATGCTTTGCTGCTGTGATGTTTCCTGTGGGCAGTAACACTGTGTGAGAAAGAGAAAGAGAGAGAGAGAGAGAGAGAGAGAGAGAGAGAGAGAGAGAGAGAGAGAAAGAGCATGCTCTGTGGGTATACAGGAAGTGGTAAGGCGTTAAAGCACACCACTGTTCTGTCACTTATTAGAAGGACAGGATGAAGCTCAGTCCACTTGCTGTGATGCTTTGTGAGTAAATGTTGTCTTTGTGTCTTAATTAAAATGAGTGTTAGGGTAAAACAACTGTTATTTGCAGTTTGAAGTGTGATTAAGGCATTGTGTAGACTTGAGCATGACTGCTCAGGTGGAGCAGCATATCTATATTTATTATATGAAGGGTTCAATTTAATGTGTAAATACTAACATTTACCTATGGGAGCTCAACAGGTAAAACTACAAGTAGAGCCAATTGAAAACACAGGGTTTAGACAATCTAGTGATAGATATTGTGTTTGTGATAAGCTGTAACATGCTTATCTGGTGTGGTCAGACTCTGGTGGTGTTTCCTGTAAACAGTCTTCAATAAAGACTTTAAAATCACGATAGTATTAGTCGGACTTGCTGAGAAAATGGTTAATAATCTACAGTTACATTGCACATAATTCTCACTAGTCTTGTATACACACAAGGGCATTGAGAGGGTTAAAGGCTGAAAACGGAGACATGTTGAAAGTTGTGGTTTCCATATGTGTTCAGCAAAAGGGGATGTGAGTAATGACTGAAAGGTAAAAAAAAAAAGGCCAAATGTGGTAAATGTGCAGGGTCCAATTTAAAAACCAGTGTGTGTGCAGTAAAGAGTGTTGAAGATATAGTGTAAGCAGTAGAGATGGGAGGTCAAAGAGTTTTATTCTGCACTGACCTATATTCATTAAACTTTTGCCCATACTTCATTAGCATTCACTAATTCTGCTAAAACACACACTTCACTATCATTTTTATGTAAAATTACTCTTTGGCTTTCTGATGAATTGTTAGTGCAGCATGAAGAAGCATGTAAATTAATTAAAAGTGCATTCAATTTATTCTATTTTTTGAATCCAATGAAGACTGTGCAAGTTTTCCCTGTTTATAATAGTCTTAATTATCCAAATATTTGAACAAGATGATAAACACAATGCTTAATCAACACAATAATTCAAACTAGAATTAATTTCTAGGTAATGCATTTTAGATTTGGATTAAGATACAGCACAACTAATGCACCTTCTAGTTCATTCTAATCAGAAAGCATATAGCTTTCATCTACAGTGGCCTACTGAAATGAAGCTGAAGGAAACAGCTTCTTTTCGGAAGCGACTCATAGCTAAACTTGCTGCCGAAAAGGTTGGTTTATAAGGAACTCAAAAAAGCTGATGCATCTTTTGTGTCAATGATACTCTTCTTTTTGGAATAGCCACAGCTGGAGGTCAATGGATTTATGAAAAGCTTGCTCACAGAAATCAATCAATGTACCACCTGCTTGACAGAAATTACTTTGAGCTGAAGACACAGGAACTGGTCCACCACCTACTGGCCCACCACCTACTACCATTCCACCCCTTTCTCTTACTCAAAAGTGACCATTTCAAACTAACATTAAGACTCTGATGACACAGACCCCTTGCATGAAATGGCCATAAAGATACCTAAAAGCATAAAACCTTACTTTATATGCCGGCTCTGCAGCCGCGTAAGCTCAAAAGAGAAACTCATGATAACTAGCAATCATCTGGAGAGCAGCTACAGCTTTAAAATGACTATAAAATGGCCTTAAAGCATGTGCAGGTATGAGAGTTGGTGCGTGGCTTAGTACCAGCTTGTGAAAAGAGGGAAGTGTGCTGTAAGGATCAAACACCTGCACATGATTTAATGAATGAGAGTTTAGTGAATTTAGCTCGCAAAAAAAAGGAAATATTTGAGTAATTATAACGGGTTATAGTCACTCATAAATATTTAAATTAAGTTGAATTGACGGTAATGGAATTAACGTTACACTTATTTGGTCTGTTCCAATGCTGAACAGACAGTATAATCTTTATTTATTATTTTTATTAATTCTGGGAAAGACGCGAC
>MU551629.1:127593-158730 GCA_024362625.1 Silurus asotus
CCCCCCCCCCCCCCCTTGCCTTTATACCGTACAATTAACAGAACATGTAGTTCATATCGAATATTGCAGAGACAATTACTTATGAAAAATACGCCATTTAATGAATGAGACAAAACATAACATATAACTAACTATTTTTAAAAATAAAAAGTTAAAAATAGGAAAAGGAGTGAGAGAAGGAAAAAAGGGAAGAGAGAAAGAAAGGTAAGGAATGACAAGCTTAATCTTTATAACGTACCACAACCTAAATGAGAAATCATCAAAGAATTCAAATTTACCTTAAAATGAAGGGGCTCAAACTTAAACACACATTTAAATTGGTTGGTAAAACGGTTACTTAAATTGGCTTGTTGCACAAGAGTTCGGATGCGGTAGAAAAATAAATCTTTGAAAAAGTCGGTTAGTAGGGAGTCAGATGTTCTTTGAGGTTATCCTGAAGATCAGAGCAGTTGTTGGCTTTGTAAGTAAAGCTTGCTGGAAGATCTCAAAGGAAGAGAGAGTCGTTTCTAAGCGTCTGACCCTCTGGGCCTTCGGGCCCCCGGGCGTCCGAGCCTTTCCCTTGACTATTGATTAGTTGGGTTCAATATGTTTTAAAGGTCCTGAACTCCACCCATTAAAGGAATGGCCAATGCTAGGTCCTGAAATTTTGGCGGGAGAGACTTTCTTTGTTTGTGCGTTTGTGGCCATGGTTTCTGGGTTATACTTGCTTTGGAGAACTTATAGTTTTATCCAAAGTGTATTGAGACAGTATGGTACATTTCATGATCAGATAAAATGCACCATTGTTTGCAAAATAAGGAACAGATAATTTTGTGATCATTTTGATATTAAACACGAAAAGCAAGGACAGCATTAACACAGAGGTACCTTAACATACCAGTTATCATTAACATACCATTAACATACCAGTATTTAAGGTATAACTTTGTTAATACATTGTTATATTCTGGTATATAAAATGCACCCTTATTAGGAAAAGTGAAGAGCAGATAATTGTATATCAACTTTTATTTACACGAGGCGATGCATACAAGATGTATGTTTGTGTCATGAAATGTGGGGCATTTAATGTATTATTTAATTAATAAAAGAATGCTTCCTTGTGGTGTGTTTGTGTGTATATGTTTGTGTGTTTGTGTGTGTGTGTGTGTCACAAACAGACGTACTGGGGCAAAGTTTCGAGAGTGATTTGTTATATGGGTTTGAGGGTCCCTGTTAAGTCAACCAGAGAGTCCAGGGGGTTATCTGGCTTTCGGTGTGGTGTGTGTGTGTGTGTGTGTATTGTGTAAGGTATAGAGACTGGCTTGTGTTATCAGTTGACTGCTGCTTTAAAGTCAGCTGGAGAGGTCAGGGTTTGTCCTGCTTCGTGTCTTCCGGGGTGGGGGTATGACACTGTGGTATACAAACTCCCAATTAAAGTGTAAGCCTTGGTGCTCATCCTTTGATTGAAATTCAGATGTCAAGGGTTAAAAGGAATGCCTGGGACATGAAACATAAATGACCTGTGCCAGACATTACAAGAGGATAAAAGGAACATGAAAGTAGAGCAGTGAGAAAGAGAAAACACGGCATGTGCATATGTCTGGGCGCATGTGTATGTATGGGCAATAAATTGCGGAAAAGTGAAAAATTGTTCTGTAAGAAGTGAAACTTGTCATCTTTCTACCATTCCTTCTTCTCTGAATCTCGAACATCTCTACACTAGTGCAAAAACTTTTGATGGGGGGGGTGAGGCAGCAGGAGGCAGTCCTTTTCATTTCATTTCTTGCTTCTTACTTCTTTATTTCTGACTTTGTCTTTTGCAGTTTCATCATGAATGCTCTTTCTATCTCTGCTCTGAAATGCTCTGACCTCATGCACCTTTATCCTTTCACTGCTCACTGCAGTTGATTACATTTCAGTGCTCACTGGAAGGTGTTAGCCAAGTTGTTAAAACATTGGATTTCTGGTCAAAAGGTTGAGAGTTCTGATCCCACCTCCACCACCCTCAACTACTCAGTTGTATAAATGAGAATTGTAAGTCGCTCTGAATAACTGTGTCTGCCACATGCCGTAAATGTAAATGCAAAATTGTACATTTAAATACAAATCATGTACAGGTGTGTGACCCTCAATGTTTTTTCCAGTTCTCCCTTCCTTTCACAAGGTGGCGCTCGGCCACACAACTGCTTCCATGGTGCCTAAAGGACCCATCACAAACAGACTTCTTAAAAGGCCACTCTTATAATGTTGGAGGTGTAATGAATATCATCTATTGTAATTGTTATCATCAGTTCAAACATCAACCTTAGCACTTAACCACTGTCAAACAATATTGCTAGATACTCAAAGCACAACAAATGTAAATGTAGTGAAAAAAGGGACAGGCTTTTACTGATAACCACAATACCAACAAGCTTTTGAACAGTTGAAGACCTGCTTGTCATCACCTTGCGTTCTTGAACATCCCCAGCTACAACTCCCTTTCTCAGGATATTTAAAAATTAACCATCTCTGGCTAAGCCATTTTATTATTACAAATTGATTATAATTAATTGCATACTAATGACAGAAACCTAAAGCCTGGGACACACCCAGTTGACCATCAGCCAACTGTCAGGTGTTGGGGCAATGTCGGGTGGTTTTTAAAGGGTCGTTCATGTTTAGTTTTTTTAATGTGTTCCACTATAGGCAATATTCAGATGGTGTCGAATGTTTTTCAGACGATTCTGCATGTCAAATTAGTAGCGGAACTTGTTGGTGAGAAAGAGAACTCCGAATGGCTATTCAGCTTAGCAAATGAACACGTGTAAAACGTAAAGCACAATATACATACTGTAGATCATTTCTTCATTACACAACACACCTAACCCCAATTTATGTTTAATAAGATTCATCTGCAAAAAGATTTGATTTTAAAATTAGAGCAAATTTCCAAACCATAAACAAGTTTTGAAACCTTAAAAGCTCCTGTTTTCCCTGTTTGAATGTCAAATTCAAACTACTGTCACTTTTATGTTAAGTAGATTGCAATCTGTTCGATGTGTTCCAGTGCAACTTCTTTAGCCTGACGCACCACAGTCCTTAGAGCTAATTCTCCAGAATTGGTTTGGTGTGTCCCTACCTTAAGATGTATTACTGGCATTCAACAGCAGTTTCAATAGCAAAAAAATTAGTTTCAATTGTAAAATTTTTTTGAAACACATGAAAAAGTGTATTAGATTGGGAAAGTGCTCTGGAAGGAGTCTCTGCTAAATGAAACAGTTAATGGACCTCTGACCACGAGTCAGTTTTTTTTATATAGTTAGAGGTATGATACAATATCATGCAAAGTTACAGGTTTTCTGGCACTACATCAAGACAAGACTTTAAATGTAGATCTGCAATTCCTTTTTGGATTATTACTGGCTTGCTGGATAAAAATTATTAGTAGTCGGAGTATATGTATAAAACTGCAAATCAGACAAAGTGGTTCAATCTCAGGACAACTATATTGCATAACCACTCCCATGACAAGTGAACAAAGTGCTGACATCTCTAGATCTCTCCCTTCACTATTTTATCTAAAATAGTTCTCCACAAAACATTCAGACAGAATGGGGGGGTTCAGTGTAGGACCCTTACTGTGCGGGGAATTAGAGTGGTGCAGGTTTAGTTTTGAATACCTAGTCCTAAAATGTACAAAAGACACATTTATAATGGTGTGAGCTCAGTTGTCTAAATGATTTTGGTTGCAATCCCAATTATCTAACTGGGAGAGAGTCTTTGTCTTTACAAAAAGCTGATGCCTCACCCCTGTGGCACAAAATAGTGATAATTGAACCTCCATAAGATTTACTATACAATATTCAGCAATCTTTATTTTTATTTTATTTATTGTTGTTTCTGTGGTCTGGTCAACACTGTAAAGAGCACCAATATTATATATAGCAGGTAGGACCTCAAGACCTAGTATACCTAGCAAACAGGGGCTTGTGTCCTTATAAGGAGAAAGGAAAAATGGACATCTTGACCTGGCAAGATGAACACCTTTTTACTGATATGTAAAATGAATGGACAAGTTTTAATGAAAAAAAAAATGGTGTGTAGGAAGAGCCTCTGTTATGCAACCCAGCACTAAACACCCTGAAGTCAGCACCTTTCAGAATGACACAGACTGTCAGCAACTCTCAGAATTTGGGAAGTAGGTATTCCCAATGCTGAACGCTTAATGAATGCAAAAAAAAGATTGAGAACTGCAATGATCCGGTCTGTTAAGCTTTACCTGATGTCAGTTTGTATAACCAGCGACTTTTAACAGAAATGTTTATTACGATAGTTTTCCATATCAAGTCAATCAAAAATTGGTAGGAGGTGCATGGACAAGCCATTTCATCCAGCTAGCTGAAGGACCCTGTACATACCGTTTATCTTCAGGGCAATCTGTAGTGAAGTATTTTGCATGCTATAATATTTACAAACAGGCACAAAACACTCTGTTGGTTATGGGTGGTATGTCCTGTCTGTTGTTGTCTTCCACTTCTCTCTTAAGTGAGAATATTACTGCCATTGTTGGAAAATGTTAGGAGTGATGCAGGATTAGCGTTTTTCAGCCTTTTGCAATTATGGATCTAAATGCATGTCATATAATTTCTCCTGTGTTTTTGTCTTATTCAGGAGTTTTTGACTGTCTGTAAGAACACACAAAATCGCATGGCTTAAACATGCACCATTGCACTATTTTAATTTAAAAACTTTACTATGACTAATGAAAGAACAGAAACTGTTCAGATGGCTGTGTCTCTGTCTGTGTTCACTGAAATAGAAGTCTATCTCCACCACTTCTCACTTCTCTTTTTTATTCTGCTGATTGTCAGACAATACTCAACCACTTCTGTACGTCATTAGAGAGACAGGATGCATTCGAGTCCACTCCTTGTGAAGCCCTGCTTTATTGGAGTGAGAGATGGGGTTTAAATATGTTTGTAATGTGCTTAATGGGCTCAGTGATGTGTTTGTGTAATTAGGACATTGTGTGTACTTCAGCATGACTGTTAGGTGGATATGTACAGGTAGTCCTTTACTTACGATGGAGATACGTTACAACGACCCCATCGTAAGTCAACGATATCGTAAGTTGAAGAATTTTAATTTTCTGCTCTAAACTGATGGGTTTCCTCTTCTTTTTTCACTAGCTAAAGGAGACATACTTGGGCACTTGGAAGACTTGGACTTGGAAGATTTTATCACTAAAATTGCTGTTTAAATCTGTTTCTGAAACAGAAAGAAATACACACTCACACTGAGACAACTTTACTCCATCAACCACTAGCGAGAGTGGGGCATCTCACTGGGCGAGAGTTACGCTCATCCCAGCTGTGCATCCAACGTATCGTACATTGTACACTGCTGCCTGTGCATGTTGTGGGAAATGTTTAATATTTGTACAATTTTGTCGTATCACTATCGTAATATCGAAAAATCATAAGTCGAACCATTGTAACTCGGGGACCAACTGTATATCCATAGCTGTTATGAGAAGGATTTAGTTTGATGTGGGACTCAACAGGTAAGAGTTCAAGAAGAACGAGTATAAATAAACGGGTTGAATAATATCTCCTATGTCCAGCTCTCATATGTTGTACAACCGCTCATGATTATTTAAACTGCTAGCATAAAAAAAATGACTGGATGGTGTTTGTATCTTCGTTAATGGAAGTTAATAGCTAACTGAAATGATTTCAGGTGCTTTGATGAGACTCTGTTGGCATTTCCTGTAAACAGAAAGGCTTTAACAAATCCGGTTCATTTAGACTTACATATAAAATGCCAACCATTGTTTAAACCTTTTTATTACTAATTTAGTTTGTTTAGAGAAACATATCTGTACAGGAATTGCCTTCTAATACAATTATCCCATTAATGTGGGGTATGTATAAATTTAATTTAATTCAATTCCAAAATTCTTGGGACATTGTGTAAAGCGTAAATAAAACAGAATGCAATGATTTGCAAATCTCATAAATCTGTATTCTATTTACAATCAAACCAAAAACATATCAAATGGTTAAAAGCATCGTGAGCATTAAATAATTATTTTCACCCTTTGAGATTTCTCCAGATTTTTTAAACCTTTTGATGATATTACAGTATGTACTGTTGAAATTGATATTTTTTTTCCCATTAAAATAGTACATTTCCTCGGTTTAAACAAATATGTGTTTGCGATTTGCGTATTATTGCATTCTGTTTTGATTTACATTTTCCACAGTGTCCCAACCTTTTTTGAAATTGGAGTCATAAACAGTAGTTCAAACAGAAATGAGCGATTCTCATTAGCTTTACACAAACAGAAAAAAGGCAGTTTATGTGTTGACTTCTGTGGTTTAGCTTCATTACACATTCATGCACATTCAGCAGTGAAGCGAGGGAAGTGTGAACCCAAATGTGCCAGATCATTTACAGTAAATATTTGCCTACACTGCATTAGCACCTTATTTTAACGGAAAACTATTACACATGGACTTCCTGATAAAGTTGTAGTCCATTGCGTTGGATGTTATTTATGTATAATTTGCATTGAAGCTTTTACAGTTTCATTGTACAAGCCAGGCCATAAAACTCCTTAACACAAAGAGACTGAACTAATACACACACACACACACACACACACACACACACACACACACACCACACACACACACACAAATAAAAAAACTATTTAAAAACATTCAAAAACATTGAATTGCAGTAGTGGCTAGCTGTGCGAGGGGCTGAACACTGGATGCTAGATTTAGATATTTGACTGGGACAAATTCTTCATTTGTTTAACCCTTGTAAAAAAATAGTAAGTGAGGTGGAGGTGAAGTGAAGTGTATGTGGTGCCCAAGGCGTTTGGGAACACTATGTTCGCTTCTCCTCCCTGTTGCCTTTCCATCAGTATTTTATATACTGCAGTCTGCTTTAAAATAGTCAGGAGATCCCACACTAATTATCCGCATATATTTCTCTACCCCACCCTCCAATCATGTGCCTCCCAGTTTTCCATAACCCTAATGCTGAATCGGCGCTGTCCATTCAGCACTCTGGTTTGGAGCATGTTCCTTATTTTGGGTGCGGGTTTGTAGCCTGTCATCATAGTACCCACACTAGCTCAGAATCTACTGTTTGATGATGTCTGTGCCCAAAGCCTATATCTTGGGGAGAGGCCATTTGTGTTTCCATGGTGTACATACAGATCTAGCTGTATGCTAGACCTGTATGGACAGAAACCAGCAGGTTATTCTAGCATTATAATCTTTCGTGTGGGCCATCTATTGTAGTGGTGCTTGGTCAGTAATAAGTGTAAAATTTCTGCCTGATAGGCAATATCTCAACTCCTCAATTCATCACCGACTTGATGGCCAGGGCTTCCCACTCAACTGTGGCATAATTTTGCTTGCCAGGTGTCATCTTATTGCTGGTATAGTGCACGGGGTGTTCATCATTCTCGAAGATCTGGAATAGCATGACATCCTGCCCTGTTTCCGATGTGTGTATGAAGGACCTGTTAAAGTTGTGATTTCTCAACACTGGTGCACTGGTAAGTGTCGTTTTAGGGGCTTGGAATGCCAGGTCTGCCGGCACCACCAAGGGAATATGTTCTGCTTGTCCCATTCTTGTGAGATCTGAGACAGGGGAGGCTAAAGAGAAGAAAGTAGGCACAAACCATCTACTGGGTGAACAAGCCCCAGCCTCAGAGCACTTATCTCCCACAGCTCTAGCAGCTCTTTTGTGTCAGCATGGAGTCCTTTCGCCAGCTTTGAAGTAACTCCCTGTTGAAGCAGGTTATTTTTTAAGAGATGTTTTAAAACTGGATCAATGTTTTGATAAGGTAAGGTGAGGTGGGGTCAGTTTGCCAGGAGGTGTATCAAAGGCATTTCCGCTACAATTATCTGAATGACCCTCTACATTCTATAAGGAGAGGTGGTGTTTTTTTGTTAAAAGCAGGATAAATAACTGTTTCAACTTCTTTCTTAACTGCACAATATTAGTGTCATTACTTGAATGGGGCAGGATTTTTGGATGTTTTTTTCATGTTTTTTTTTTTTCTTTTTTTCTGTGGTGTTTTTGTTTTATTCAGGGTTTGCTTAGGGTTTAATAATAATACTCAATAATACTTTTTTTTAATAACATAATCAATAGGCATTAACATTAACATTCAACATGGCAAATTAAAAGACAAAAACCGTTCAGATATCTGTGCATTTTTCTTTTATCTTTCATTGAGTGTAAGAGTATAGAGGAAGTGGTAAATCTTTAACACATGCTACTGCAGTCAGTCAGTCATTAGAGGGACAGAATGGAGCTCAGTTCACTTGCTGTGGTGGTCTGTGAGTAAATTTTCTCTTTGTGTCTTTAATAGAGTAAGTTAAGGAGTATAAAGTTGTTCATCTCTGTTATGAGAAGGATTCAGTTTGATATGTAACTACTCTCATTAACTATGTTATTTTAACAGGTAAAAGTTGAGCAAGTTTAAAACACAACATTTTATGTGTTTAATTGAGACTGCATTGTTGAAATCTGTACCTGATCTACTTTATGGCGTTATCAGACTGGATGGTTTTTGTATTGTCATTAATGGAAGTTAATGATTTTAGGTGATTTAGTGAGACTCTGTTGGCCTTTTCTGTGAACAGAAAGGCTTTAAATCCATGTTCTTATAAAATGACTTATAAAATGCCAACCATTTTGGCCACCACTTTGTTTGTAATTTGGTTTGTGCAGGGAAACATCTCAGTAAAGGAATTAAATACAATTACCCCGTTATTGTAAGGTAGTGTAGCATGTATAAATTAAAATAAACAATAAGTAATGCAGAAATAAGATTCATTAGCACAAACACAAAATGGCAGTTGATGTGTGACCTGTGGTTTAGCTTCTTAAAGCATTCAGACACATTCAGGGGTGGGGAGGAGGTGTAAAAACAAATGTGCCAGAACATTTATTGTACAGTTTTTCCAACACTTCATCAGTACAATGAATGAATTGTTTTAATTCAATACTTTGAATTGAAACAATTACACTTTTACTACCTTTAGTAAATAAAAAAACTGTTAATAAGGTTATTTATTTATAATCAATAAAATATAATATAATTTAGAATCTGCAACACATGCGCACTTTATGTGCACTGCATCTGAAATCCTTTACTCATTCACTAAACCCTATATAGTGCATGGAAGTTCGATTTGCTAGATCGAAGAAGGGAACAAAACCGATTCAGCAAATTCAGATAATGTTGTCTTCTATCATTTGTGGCCAATTTTCAATTTGTGGTGTAAAAAAAAGTCTTGTCAGTGTCCTCCAGCTGACTCCAGGGCTAAATACCATAAAAACTACCCAGAATTGCTAACTGGTTTTGGCGAAGCTTCTTTTTTGAGATTTTCGTTTGTGCTGTGTCACGTTGCAGTGTTGGAAATCTGGTGGTGAGAGTACATCAAATATAGACTGAATGAATCGGTGCATTGTGGGTACAAATTAGTAAACAAATGTTAGGGATGAGGTTTTTGTATACAATTACACAATATTGAGTTTATTGTGTGATTAGGACATTGTGCCCTCAGGTGGACCAGTATATGAATATGCACACATGGCACTTTATTGTAGGTCAAAATGAAATTTTTCAATCAATAATTAAGTTGTATGTCCCTTATAGCAGTGGTCCTCAAACTTTTTTTGTGCCACGGACCGGATTGATGTTGGACAATATTTTTAAGGACTGGTTTAATGTCAGACAATGTTTTTACGGACCGGCCTTTAAGGTGTGGTGGATAAATACAACAAAATTAAATGACATGACCGGCTTAAAAACTGGTATTTTCTAAATATAATAATTAACGTGAATCCACTGTGTTGTTTTTTGTTTATTTTGCTCACTTGGGGGTTTCAATTTAGCGGTAATGTATTATGTGTTAGCGGCCGGAGCCCCTTTAGGAAGGTAAAGGATGGAGGTAAGACATGTGACAGAGGCATCATGACATGCATCAAGAGTGAGCTATAGGCGGATGTGGGGAAGAAAATCTGGTAATTTTCCAAAATAAATAATCTTTCTGAATGAGATAATAAATCAAACAGAAATAATGTAAGTTATGTATCCTTTCTGTGCGGCCTGGTACCAATTTATTGCATGTGTTTCAAATTTTTACACTATTTTTTTTAATAAAAAATAATAATAATAATAAAATGTATATTCCACTGTTTGGATAAATGTGTCCCATTACTTTAGGAATAATGTGCTGATATGTAAACCTATTCATAAGAGGTCAATGCACTGTTTTTAAATTATACTCTGATTTTTTTATGTTTTCTGTTTGCTTAGTGCTGAATTTTCTTGGAACAGTGGCACATGCTCAAGGTGAATATACACCTTTACATTTATTTGCTTGTTATTGTGTAAATGTCTGTTTTTAATTGAAATCCATCTATGTGGCTGTACGAAAAGGAAGTTCGTCATTCAGTCATTTTGATCAATGAATTGGTTGGTTGATTGAGTGATTTACTAATCAATTAATTAGCCAAACAATAAATAAATAAACCACAAATTTTGATGGCTTTTGACTTTATGTTCCCATTTTTAAATCAAATAATTTACACATTTAAATAAGAATAATTCAAAAAAAGAATCCAATTGATCCAAATAAATAAAGCGTTTTATTTCTGAATTATTATAGCGCTGCAAGTTCACATCAAAGCAGCATCTCAAAGAAAACAATTGTGTGAAAGAGAAAGTTTACCCTCTTTTAATTCTTAGGTTTTACAGATCAGGCCATAATAAAAAAATCTGGTAATTAGCAGGTCTTAAAATTAGGTGAATACGAGCTTGGATGAACAATAGCACATAGCAGAAGAAGAGAAGAGATTGGTTTTATTTTTTGTAAATTACTGAAAGAGTGTAATGTCAAATTGATTATCTGAGTTTGGATTTTGTCAGGGTAGCGATTACGCAGAGGAAGTGGAAGTAACTCAATCATTCTTCATTCAGGTTCTTTACACACACAGAATTCTTGAGTTAGGTACGCGCTGTGAAGCGTGTTGAGTCCTGAACGTGGGTATATTCTGTTAGGGGATAATACTTGAAAGGAAAGTAAACTCCAACTGGAAAGAATAATCCGAAAGGAAAGCGTAGTCCAAATAGCGAGTAGAATCCTGAGAGTCGGAGTCCGGAGATGGAACCAGCAGAGAGTGCTGGTGGTACGGAATCCAGGAGATCACCAGCATGACCTTTAAGAACCAACGGCCTGTGACTCGTTTATATAGTTTCATAGTTAACGAGTGACAGGTGTCGGGAATCAAAGCCGGGAGCGGAAGAGATAGTGGCAGAATGACAGCCGCCGAAGTGGGTGTGGCAGGTGGATCCTTGACATTATCCCCCCTCCAAGGGCGGCACCTGACACCCCAAACCCACTAATGCCAGGTGGGCCAGGGCACTCTTAGGAGGGTCTCGCTATCCGTCCAGGGTCAAAGGAGGAACAGGGAAAAGCAGGGAAGGACCTGAGGCGAATCTGTGCCCACTGCAGGTTCTGCAGCTAAGCAACGTTGTCGGTGGAATTCAGGAGCGGAGCAACATCCCCTGCGGGGGTCTGGAGCGGAACAACGCCCTCTGCGGAGGCCTGGAGCGGAGCGATGTCCACCACGATGGTCTGGAGCAGAGCGACGCCCACCACGGAGGTCTGGACCGGAGTGACGCCCACTACGATAATCTGGAGCAGAGCGACACCCTCGTTGGAGGTCAGAGGCCAAGCAACACCCTCGGCAGAGATCAGGGGCCGAGCGACACCCTCGGCTAAGGTCAGAAGCCAAGCGCCGCCCTCGGCAGAGGTCAGAGGCAGAGCGACATCCTCGGCGGAGATCAGAGGCGGAGCAACGTTTTCAGCAGTGTGCAGAGGCAAGCGCCACCCTTGTCAGAGGTCAGAAGCAGGAAAACGCCCTCTGCCGAGTTCAGGGACAGGGTAACACCCTTTGTGGAGGTTTGGAGCCGACACTGGAGTCTGACGGTGCCCTTGACAGGCCTCAGGAGCGCAGTGGCGCCCTTGGTCGGGGTCCGAGGTAATACGGTGACTAAAAGGGAACTCAGCAAGGCAGTGATGCCCATGGCAGGACTCTGGGGCATGAGGGTGTCCTCTGTGGGTGTCCAAGGTACTGTGGTGCCCTCTGCAGGTAATTTAGGTGTGACAGCGCCCTGGGAATTGAAGTCTCAGAGCCTTCAGAGGGACTAGGAGGTGAGACGTTGCCTTCAGAGGACTTTGGAGGCAAGACGTCACCTTCAGAGGAGCTTGGAGGAGAAACGTGGTCTTCAAAGGAGCTTGAAGGAGAAACGTGGTCTTCAGAGGAGCTTGGAGGCAAAACGTCTTCTTTCAAGGAGCTGAGAGTTGAGACTTAGCCTTTAGAGGGACTTGTAGGTGAGACATCGCCTTCAGAGGTACGACGGGCCAATACGGAGGGGTTTGGCGCTCCAGCGGTGGTACGCACTCTTTTTTGCAGGCCTGGTGCAATGTCCCTTTTGTGGCCAGGTGGCGGTGCAATGTCCACTTCGTGGCCAGGCGGTGGTACGACGTCCCTTTCGCGGCCGGGCGGTGGTACGACATCCCTTTCGCGGCCAGGCGGTGGTATGACATCGTTCTGGCGGGCGGTACGACATCCTTCTGGCGGTCAGGTGGTGGTAGTACGATGTCCTTCTGGTGGCCGGGCAGTGGTACGACGTCCTTCTGGTGGTGGTAGAATGTCTTCCTGGAGGCCGGGCGGTGGTACGACGCACTCACCGGAACACTGGGGCGGGGCGGCACCCTCGGCGAAACACTGGAGCTGAGAGACGTGCTCGGAGGTGCACTGTAGCTGAGTGACACGCTCGGAGGTGCACTGGAGCTGAGCGGAGCGTTCGGCTCGACACTGAAGCGGAGGGGATCACTCAGCGGAGTACAGGAGCCAAAATCGCCTCCATTTGAGCTCCACAGCTTACCGGCCTGAGAAAGCGCATCCCCGGCTAGGAGGGACATGAAAAACGATCTTGGCTAGCTTGGTGGGAAATAAGGATGACTGTGTTCCAATTGATCCGCTGACGCTTACCAGGAAATTGCTACATTTGGCCGCATCCCCAGAGAAGCGGGCCGGAAATGCCATTCGGCTCTCGGTGGTGCGCGGCACCGCCGCGTTTGCTTGCACCAGAGCCAGCTAACATGTTTTGCGAGGAGCGCCCGAGGACTTCCGGGTGAAATCCAACGCAGAGTTTGGCTGCCGATCCATCACGGTAGGGCTATTCCCTTTTCTGTTTCAGTCAGTTCTTCTGTCAGGGTAGCGATCACGCAGAGGAAGCAGAATTAACTCAATCATTCTTCATTCAGATTATTTACACACACAATTCTTGAGTTACGTATACGCCGTGAAGCATAATGAGTCCTGAACGCGGGTATATTCCGTAAGGGGATAATATCCAAAAGGACAGTACAATCCACCAGGAAAGCAATATCTGAAAGAAAAGTAAACTCCAAAAGAAAGCGTAGTCCGAATAGCGTAGAATCCTGAAAGATTCAGAGTCCGGAGTCCGGAGTTGGAAGCAGCGGGGAGTGCTGGCGGTACATCATGGCCTTTAAAAGATAGCGGCAGCATGACAGCCACCGAGGGGGGCGTGGCAGGTAGATCCCTGACAGATTTATTGAATTTTAGAACGTGAAAAGGACCAGATGATTTTTATGATGTCCTGACCTGCAAAAAAAAAGTAACTGCATCACAGTAACATGTTTTTTTTTTTTTACTAGTAATGCGTTACTGCCCAACACTGTGTGTGTGTGTGTGTGTGTGTGTGTGTGTGTGTGTGTGTGTGTGTGTTTATAAGAGCGTTCTGACAGGTAGCATCACTTCCTGGTTCGGGAACAGCACCATGCAGGACAGACGAGGCCTCCAGAGGGTCGTGCGTTCAGCTGAACGTACCATCTACACCGAGCTCCCTGACCTGCAGGACATCTACAGCACGCAGTGCAGGACCAGAGCCAGTAAAATTGTAAAGGACCTCAGCCATCCCAACAATGGACTCTTCTCTTTTTTGCGTTCAGGGAAACGCTTCCGCTCCCTGAAAGTGAACACAGAGAGAATAAGGAGGAGCTTCTTCCTTCTTCTACCCAGGATCTAAAAACTGGTCCACTCTCTCAATCATCACACTTCTTCTCTGTACATACCTCACCTCTCGCACCACGTCACTTTAAACTCTGGACTTGCACAGCAAAGTGCACTTTATATTTATTTATTTTATACCACACCTTTTTGCACACGGCCACTTTATGGACACTCTGTACCGCACACGGACACTTACGGACCCTTACACCACACCATACCACACACGGACACTACACTTACGAAACCTTACACCGCACCATACTGCACACGGACACTTTATGGACAACCCATCACTAAAATTGTCTATTGTTTACACTTTGGTACACACTGTTTACTGTTTCACTATCTACTGCCATAAGGATTTTCTTTGTATATACATTTTTTCCTCTCTTTGTTTACATTACTATTTTTATATATCCTTATACCTTTAATATTATACTTTATATAGTTTTTATACTTTATTTATCTGCTTTTTTTCTTCCCCCCCACCCTTTTCCCTTCTTGCCGGACCGTGGTATAAAGCATTTCACTGCATGTCGTACCCTGTATGTATGTGTATGTGACGAATAAAATTTGATTTTATTTGATTTGATTTGATTTGAACGTTGAAATGTGAGCGGCACTCAGAGACAATCACTTGTGAAAATACAGGGTTTAATAAATGAGACAAAACACAACATAGAACTAACTACACAAACATACAAAAGAAAATAAAGAAAACAAAAATAAACAAAAAGGTTAAAAATAGGAAACAAAGGAAGAGAAGGGAAAAAGAAAAGATAGAAAGAAAGGAAAGGAATGGCAAGCTTGATGTACAAAATTAACCACAAGCTAAACAAAAATCATCAAGGAATGATCAAATTCACCTTAAAATTAAGAGGCTCAAGCTTAAACACGCATTTAGACTGGTTGGTTAAACGGTTACTTGCATTGGCTTGTCGCACAAGAGTCCGGATGTGGTAGACAAAGGAATCTTTAAAGAGTTGGATAGGAGGGAGTTAGATGTTCTTCCAGGTTCACTTAAAGATCAGAGCAGTTGTTGTTCTTAAAGGTAAAGCTTGCCGGAAGATCTCAAAAGGAAGAGAAAATAATTTCTGAGCTGTCCTGAGACTCTGACTATCCAGGCCCCAATGGGCCCTTGGGCTCTGGGCGTCCGAGCGAGCTTCGATTAGTTGGGTTCAAGATATTTTAAAGGTCCCAAACCACACCCATCTTTGGCAGAATGACCAATGCTAACCTGATGGAGAAACTTCCTTTGTTCATGCGTTTGAAGGCGTGGTTCCTGGTTTATAGTCCTGGTTCAAGTTCTTTTTTTTGAGAACTTGAAATTTTATCCAAAGTGTATTAAGACAGTATGGTGCATTTCAGATAATGTTCTATCCACTTTGAAATAAAGCCTTTAGAGGAAAGACCATTAAACAGGAGTATATTAATAAACCTTTAAAGTGTAACTATTGTTGAGGTAGAGTTAAACACTAGGTTTATTTACAGGAGAAAGTACATACAAGATGAATGTTTGTGTCATGTAATATGGAACATATTAGTTCATTAATAAAATAATGTTTCCTTGTGGTGTGTGTGTGTTTGTGTGTGTGTGTCACACTCAGATGTACTGGGGCCGAGTTTCGAGAGTGAATTGTTTTATGGTTTGAGGGTCCCTGTGAAGTCAACCAGAGAAGCCAAAGGGGGTTATCCAGCTTTCGGCATAGTGTATGTGTGTGTGTACTGTGTAAGGTATAGAGACTGGCTTGTGTTATCAGTTGACTGCTGCTTTAAATTCAGCTGGAGAGGTCAGGGTTTGTCCTGCTTTGTGTCTTCCGGGGTGGGGGTATGACACTGTGGTATACAAACTCCCAATTTAAGTGTAAGCCTTGGTGCTCATCCTTTCATTGAAATTCAGATGTCAAGGGTTAAAAGGAATGCCTGGGACATGAAACGTAAATGACCTGTGCCAGACATTACAAGAGGATAAAAGGAACATGAAAGTAGAGCAGTGAGAAAGAGAAAACTGTACACAGCATGTGCGTATGTCTGGGCGCATGTTTATGTATGTGCAATAAATTGCATTAACATAAACAAACAATTATTAACAATTATTCTGTAAGAAGTGAAACTTGTCATCTGTCTACGTTTCCTTCTTCTCTGAATCTCAAACATCTCTACACTAGTGCAAAAACTTTTTTATCCTTTCACTGCACACTGCAGTTGATTGCATTTCAGTGCTCACTGGAAGGTGTTAGCCGAGTGGTTAAAACATTGGATTTCTGGTCAAAAGGTTGAGAGTTCTGATTCCACCACTACCCCCCTCAACTGCTCGGTTGTATAAATGAGAATTGTAAGTCGCTCTGAATAACTGTGTCTGCCAAATGCCGTAAATGTAAATGCAAGATAGTACACTTAAATACAAATCATGCACAGGTGTGTGACCCTCACTGTTTTTTCCAGTTCTGCCCTCCTTGCACAAGGTGGCGCTCGGCCACACAACTGCTGCCATGGTGCCTAAAGGCATCACAAACAGCCTTCTTGAAAGGCCACTGTCAACTATTAAATTGAAATCTTTTTTTTTCATTAAAATGGTACATATCCTTGGTTTAAACAAATGTGTTTGTGATTTGCGTATTATTGCATTCTGTTTTTATTTACATTTTCCACAGTGTCCCAAACTTTTTTGAAATTGGAGTCATAAACAGTAAGTCAAGCAAAAATGAGATATTCTCATTAGCTTTGCACAAACAGAAAAAAGCAGTTCATGTGTTGACTGCTGTTGTGTAGCTTCATTACACATTCATGCACATTCAGCAGTGAAGCGAGGAAAGTATGAACCCAAAAGTGCCAGATCATTTGCCTGCACTGCATTAGCACCTTATTTTAACTGAAAACTATTACACATGGACTTCCTGATAAAGTTGTAGTCTATTGCGTTGGAAGCCACTACTAGATGTTATTTATGTATAATTTGCAGTGACGCTTTTATAGTTTCATCCTACAAGCCAAGCCATAAAACTCCTTAACACAAAGGGACTGGACTAATACACACACACACACACACACACACACACACACACACACACACACACACACACATAAAAAAAAAACTATTTGAAAACATTAAAAAACATTGAATTGCAGTAGTGGCTAGCTGTGCGAGGGGCTGAACACTGGATGCTAGACTCAGATATTTGATAGGACAGATTCTTCATTTGTTTAACCCTTGTAAAAAAAAAAAAAAAAGTAAGGTGGAGGTGAAGTAAAGTGTTTGTGGTGCCCAAGGCGTTCAGAAACATTCCTGGAAACTTTGGAGAAATGGACAGAGGATTCGATGTTCAGGTTCAGGCCCATATTGAATGCTGCCTAATTCTTGGTTTCTGAAGGGATCAGAGAGATCTGCCAAAGAACTGGGAGTTGTGCTTTAACTGGGGTCGTCATCCTCGCTGTTGCTGTCCCTGCCTGGAGAAAAACAGAGACACAGATGCTATGTTAGTTGGGAGCATGAGCTTCTCCTCCCTGTTGCCTTTTCATCATTCTTTTATATACACCAGTTTTCTTTAAAATAGTCAGGAGATGCCACACTTATTATCGGTATATATTTCTCTACCCCGCCCTTCAATCATGTGCCTTCCAGTTTTCCACAACCCTAGTACTAAATCGGCGCTGTCCATTCAGCACTCTGGTTTGGCGCATGTTCCTTTGTTTTGGGTGGGGGTCCATAGCCCACATTTACACAAATCAACAGTTAAGGTGAATGGTGTGAATTTGTCCCTGATGAGCAGCCTTGGCGACTGTGGCAAGGAAAAAATTCCTTAGATGTTATGAGGAAGAAACCTTGAGAGGAACCAGACTCAAAAGGGGAACCCATCCTTAGTTGGGTGACATCAAGAGTTTGATCATAAATCTTTCAACAATACAGAACACTGGGGGGTGAGAGCTAACATGAGTACTGGAGTATAAGATTATAAATAATGTTCTTTCTGCAGTCTTATACAGTCTATATGGTTAGTAGCTCCTAATTTTATAAGCTCAGCATTTGTGATCATCACAGATCCAGCATCAGCTTCTCCATGCCAGAGCCTTTAAACACTCCAGGAGGTCCAATGTCAAACTCCACACATGTAGCGGGATCCAAATGCCACTGGTACGTCTCTAGATGGTTTGGGATGTTTGCGAGTTTGGCATCTACTTCTTCAAAGGTCCGTAATCATCAAGATGGTGGGAGGTGACTGGAGCTGGCCAAACCTCAGGGTGTCTCAGGATGGGGAGAGAAAGAGAAGCAGTGGAGAGCAATTAGCGTAGCTGCTGTTCATGATATTAACAGCACAAGTTGATAATGTGCATGTGATCAGATGTTCTGGAGCACAAGGTTATGATATGTGATGTGTGTTATGTGTAGGCATGGCTAAAAAGATATGATTTAATCTGCACTTAAACTGGGAGAGTGTGTCTGAGCCCCGAACACTTTCAGGAAGACTATTCCAGAGTTTAGGAGCTAAATGTGAAAATGCTCTCCCGCCTGTAGTGGACTTTGCTATTCTATGAACTACTAGAAGCCCAGAGTTTTAAGATCTTGGGGAGCGTGGCAGATTGTAGCGAGTTAAAAGACTGGATAGATACATGGAAGCCAAACCATTTAGTGCTTTATAGGTGTCAGGGAGCACCCTGCGTCTTCGCCCGCACCAGCCCCACCTGCACGGAGCTGCTCACCTGATTACTAACGTTCCGCACCTGATCTCCATCAACCACGCACACATATAAACAGCCCATCTCCACTTCCACTTCCACTTCGTCCGTTATTGTTTTTTGTTTTATTGATTTATCCAGAAATCCATCGGCCTCTCCCAGCGCCTGGCAGCCTGCAGTTCGACACCACCTCAACCTACGCCCCTACTTTTGATGACGTCACCTGGAGTGCAGGCGGCCGCCGGCGCCGAGCCAATGCAGTTGGGCTCCCAAAGACTGTCCTGAAGGGAGTCGAAACAGCTGCCTGGTCACAGTCAAATGCTTGTACTGCGGAAAGCCGGGTCACTCTATCTCTAAGTGCCCCACACGCCCTGCGCGCACCGCGGTGAGTACAGTTAAGTTTCCTTCGGATATTTCACCTCTGTCCAAACTCACGGTGACTCTGCTAACCCCTGCTCTCTCCATTTCGGTGCCGGCACTGGTCGACTCCGGCTCTGCAGAAAACTTCATCTCTCAGGCCTGCCTCGACCGCCTGCAGCTCCCCCGAGAGAGGGGCTCCCAGGACTTAGCCGTCCAGACCATCCAGGGACGTCCACTGGGCAGGGGCTGGGTAAAGTACTGCGCACCAGTCGTGACGCTACAAGTCGGGTTGTTCCACCGGGAGGAGATCCGGTTCATGGTGCTCGAGGACTCCACGGTCAGTGTGATCTTGGGGAGACCCTGGCTACAGCAACATGCCCCAAGATGCTTCTGGGACCCGTGTGATATCCTGCTGTGGAGTCCCCACTGCCTAAAACACTGCCTCTCCCGGCCTTCATCCAGGATCTCCAGAGCCACGGTGGGCGCCACCCGGGTGGAGGAGGCGACAACCGCTACCCAGGTAGAGATTCCAGAGGAATATCAGGCGTTCAAGGATGTGTTCTGTGCAAAGGCGGCCACTCGTCTTCCCCCACACCGGCCGTGGGATTGTTGCATTGATCTGCTCCCCGGGGCTAAGCTGCCCAAGGGCCGCGTCTACCCCCTGTCGGCCCCTGAACATCAAGCAATGGAGGAGTACATCCAGCAGGCTCTTCGACAGGGGTTTATCTACCTCCCCGGCGGCGTCTAGCTTTTTCTTCGTGGGGAAGAAGGACAGAGGCCTCCGTCCATGCATCGATTACCGGCAGTTGAACTCCCAGATCGCTCCTCTCCCTTATCCCCTCCCGCTCATTCCAGCGGCCCTCGAGGACCTAAGGGAGGCTCGGGTGTTCACTAAGCTCGATCTCCAGAGTGCCTACAATCTGATGCGTATCAGGAAGGGGGATGAGTGGAAAACCGCTTTCATCACCCCGTCTGGACACTACGAGTACCGGGTCATGCCGTACGGCCTTTCCATCTCCCCGGCCATCTTCCAAGGGTTCATGAACGAGGCGCTCCAACCTTACCTCCAGAGGTTCGTGATGGTTTACATTGATGACATCCTCATTTACTCACGGAATATGGAGGAGCACCACACCCATGTGCGACAGGTCTTAGGAGCACTCCGGTCGCACCATCTCTACTTGAACCTTTCGAAATGTGAGTTCCACCGCCCACAGACCCATTTCCTGGTGTAAGGATGGTCAGATCTGTTCATGATACCAGACTCTGAGAACTACCATGCAACTTCCTGAGACCAGACCCCGAGAACTACCATGCAACAAAACAATAAACCTTCTAATCTGAAGAGAGGATCTCTTTGATCTGAGGAGAGAAAACCATTTGTTCAGCTGCCCAGTCACCCATCCGTGAGCCCCCCTCTTCCCCCCCTGGGGAGATGGCTGGATCATGGAAAGGTGACTGAGAAGGTCCCAGATTTCAAGCTACTTTACTTGCATAATGTAAAAATTACAATTTAGTACATTTAATACATTTTACCTTCACATGTGTAGTATCATTTTAAAGGTCTTGGTGTGATTGGAAATATGATCTCAGTCCCATATCAATAAAACAGACTTCAGGTTTGGGGAAATTCTCTCCTACTGACATAAGTGTTACCCCGGAGAACATCCTGACCAGGTGGTCAAGGTGACAATTAGGTTTTAGGTCACATCCTTTCCCAAGAAAGTGTGTGCAAAGCTTTATCACTTTGAATTTACAAGTGTTTACGATGGTTTGGGTATTTAAGGAAATTTGACGAAACACTCGGGGAAGCATTCAATAGTCAGAACTTCCCACACAGTCTCTGTGTGTCTCTTGCCAGGTATAGTGAACAATTCTTTAGTAAACTGTATTGCTAAATTATTTGATTTAATGTTGATCATGTTATGTAACTTTCTTCTAATATTTGTTTTAAATGTAACATTTGTTTATTGATTATTACCTGGCAAATAAATGTAAAATTCTTGATTAACTCTGAAATTTCCTGAAATCATTTATATCTAGTTGATTATGTAGTCTGGCGTTACCGCAAATCTGTGACCAGGATAGTACAAACTGAAGGCTCATGAACAGATGGAGCATAAAGCACAACGTCTGAGACCTTCTGATTTCTGGCTATCTCTGACTTTAGCAAGTTATAACTAAGTGACTAAATACAGTATTCTTTATGCATGAGCAAGCATTGGCGGCCTACTTAAAGAATATTAGTTTACCGTTATATCCTCTGACTAAGATTCGGATTGGCCAATGTGCCTCCGTGAGCAGGTATAGTTAGCCGAGCACAAAGTTCTAAGCGACTCCAGAACCATAATAAATGATTAATTGAAAAGACGGAATGCTTAGAATAATTTACTAAAATTAAGTAGAATTAAGAAGTACAACTAATAAGTTGATCAGCTTAAATTAGAGCTATTCAAGTTAAATCTTTATTATAAATTGGAGTCAGATTAGAGGTTAAAATTGGATTAATATAACAATATACAATCTATTTAAGTAATCTTTTACAGCCACGCTAGAAAGACCAACACGCAGAATACCTTCACCCACACCAGTGGATTCCGTCATTGGGCCATCGGGTGGGCACCCTACACTGGGGTACGTGATCAGCGCTCGGGGTATTCAGATGGATGAGGGGAAGGTGAAGGCAGTGCGGGACTGGCCCATTCCAGAGACCATCAAGGAGCTCAAACGCTTTCTGGGCTTCGCCAACTTCTACCGCTGGTTCATCCAGGGCTACAGCCGAATCGCTGCACCCCTCACGTCACTCCTCAGGGGTAAGGCACGAACCCTGAGGTGGGCCCCGGAGGCCCAGGAGGCTTTCCACAAGCTCCGCCGGCGTTTCTGCAATGCTCCTGTACTCCACCCGGATCCCAGAAGGCTGTTCGTGGTCGAGGTCGATGCCTCCTCAACTGGCGTAGGGGCGGCCCTCTCTCAATGGTCTGGTTCTCCTCCTCGGCTCCACCCGTGTGCGTTCTACTCCCACAAGCTCTCCGCGGCCGAGGAGAACTACGACATCGGCAACCGGGAGCTTTTGGCGATAAAGTTTGCCCTGGAGGAATGGAGACACTGGTTGGAGGGCGCCGAGCACCCGTTCACTGTGATCACTGACCATAAGAATCTCCAATACCAGTGAGAGACTCGGAGATTAAACCCCAGGCAGGCTCGGTGGGCTCTCTTCTTCACCAGGTTCCGTTTTCAGGTCACCTACCGAGCGGGGTCACAGAATGGAAAGGCTGATGCTCTCTCCCGCATATTTGGGCTGGAGGAACCCTGCGATCCAGACCCCATCCTTCCATCCTCGCTCATCGTAGGGCCCATCGTATGGGAGATCGACAAGGAGATCCGCACAGCCTCGAGCCAGGAGCCTGCCCCTGAGGGCTGTCCGGAGGGACGGGTGTTCATCCCCACCACCTGTCGGCGGGGTCTCATCCAGTCCGTCCACGAAGGGCTGGGTACGGGCCACCCAGGCGAGAAACGCACAGTTCAGCTCGTCCAAGCGCGGTACAGGTGGCCTGGCATGACCAGGGACATCAACCGCTTTGTCCAGGAATGTGCCACCTGTGCCATGGCCAAGGTCCCACGTCACCTGCCTGTGGGTAAGCTCGTGCCACTCCCGATTCCTCAGCGTCCCTGGTCCCACCTGGGCATCGACTTTGTGACCGACCTCCTACGGTCCGAGGGCAACACATGCATCCTAGTGGTGGTGGATCGCTTCTCCAAGGGCTGCCGCTTCATCCCCCTGAAGGGCCTTCCCACTGCCCTTGAAACAGCTGAGGCCTTGTTCCACCAGGTCTTCCACACCTTCGGCCTTCCGGAAGAGATCGTCTCAGACAGGGGATCTCAATTCACTTCCCAGGTCTGGAGGGCTTTCTTTCGGCTCCTAGAGGTATCGGTTAACCTCTCCTCAGGCTACCATCCCCAGTCCAACGGCCAAGCGGAGCGGAAGATCCAGGAGCTGAGCCAGTATCTTAGGATCTACTGCAGCCAGGACCAGGGGAATTGGTGCCGTTTCCTACCATGGGCCGAATACGCACAAAACTCACTCCGTCAAGACACCACGGGCCTCACCCCCTTTCAGTGTACGCTGGGTTTCCAACCGCCCTTATTCCCCTGGTCCGATGAGCCCAGCAACGTGCCCGCAGTGGATGCCTGGTTCCGAGAGAGCAACCGGGTCTGGGAGTCAGCGCACACCCAACTGCGTCGGGCGGTTCGGAACACCCGTAGACATGCTGATGCTCGTCGTCTGGAGTCGACGCGGTTCCGTCCTGGGGACCGGGTCTGGCTGTCAACGAGGGACCTGCGGCTGAAACTCCCATGCCGTAAGTTGAGCCCCCGGTTCATCGGGCTCTTTAAGGTGGTCCCGCAGATCAACGACTTGTCCTACCGGTTGGAGTTGCCCCCCAGGTATCGTATCCATCCGACCTTTCATGTGTCCCGGTTGAAACCTTATGTCTCGCCTGTCTCTCGTCCTCCAGGTGACCCTGCAGCGCCCGTCCAGCCAGAGGTCGTGGATCAGCCAGAGGTCTACGCGGTCAGGGAGGTGTTGGACTCCCGGTGGCGCGGGTGGCGCCTCGAGTACCTGGTGGACTGGGAGGGATATGGTCCGGAGGAGCGGTCTTGGGTGGCCAGACAGGACATGCTGGACCCGGCGTTGCTGGAGGAGTTCCACGCCACTCACCCGCGTCGCCCGGCGCCCAGGGCCAGGGGCTGGCCTCGTCGCAGAGTCAGGGCGTCCGGTGTCGCGACTGAGGGAGGGGGTGGTGTCAGGGAGCACCCTGCGTCTTCGCCCGCACCAGCCCCACCTGCACGGAGCTGCTCACCTGATTACTAACGTTCCGCACCTGATCTCCATCAACCACGCACACATATAAACAGCCCATCTCCACTTCCACTTCGTCCGTTATTGTTTTCCCACGTCACGCTGTCTGCTTCGCCATTCTCCGGCCGCTGCCAGCGCCCCGTGGAGTAACTATATACAGACTGCGATAATATTCACAGGGCTACATCGCTTGTGATATCTTCATTAAAGACTTGTGTTGCGTTCACTTCGGCTTCCGCCTCATTCTCTGCATCACAATAAGTGAGTAGCAGTAGTTTGAAGTCTATTTGAAACTTAACAGGAAGCCAATGTAGGGACGATAAGATCGGGGTTATGTGATCATATTTTCTTGACCTAGTAAGAACTCTTGCTGCTGCATTCTGAACTAACTGAAGCTTGTTTATTAATGACGCAGGACATCCACCTAGTAATGCATTACAGTAGTCTATTCTGGAGGTCATAAAGCATGGACGAGCTTCTCTGCATCGGAGGAAGACAACTTAACTTAGAAATATTTCTAAGGTGAAAGAAGGCTATTTTTGTAACTTGGTTGATATGATATTTAAAAGACAAGTTGCTGTCTAAAATAACTCCCAGGTCTTTTACCGTTGAACTAGTGGTTACAGAACATCCGTCTAAACGCAGGTTTAGATGCCTGTGCCCAAAGCCTATATCTTTGGGAAGAGGCCTTTTGTGTTGCCATTGTGTACCCCAGCTGTATGCTAGACCTGTATTTTACAGAAACCAGCAGGTTATTCTAGCATTAGAATCTTTCACGTGGGCTATCTATTGTAGTGGTGCTTGGTCAGAGATAAGTGTAAAATTTCTGCCTGATATTTAATATCTCAACTCCTCAATCATCAACTTGATGGCCAGGGCTTCCTGCTCCACTGTGGCATATTTTTGTTTGCCAGATGTAATCTTATTGCTGGCATAGTTCATCGTTCTCGAAGATCTGGAATAGCATGAGATCCTGCCCTGTTTCCGATGTGTGTATGAAGGACCTGTCAGTGTCATTTTTAGTGCTTGGAATGCCAGCTCTGCCGTCTCCATCAAGGGAATATGTTCTGTTTGTCCATTTTTTGTAAGATCTGAGATAGGGAAGGCTAAAGAGAAGAAATTAGGCAGAAACAATCTACTGGGTGAACCAGCCCCAGCCTTAGAGCACTTGTCTCTCACAGTTCTAGCAGCTCTTATGGAGTCCTTTTGCCAGCTTTGGGGTCCCTGTTGAAGCAGGTTATTTAAGAGATGTTTTAATACTGGATTAATGTTTTGACAAGGTGAGGTGAGGTGGGGTCAGTTTACCAGGAGGTGTATCAAAGGCATTTTTGCTACAATTAGCTTTACATTCTACGAAGTAGAGATGACGTGTTTTTTGGTAAAAGCAGGATAAATAACTGTTTCAACTTCTATCTTAACTGCACAATATTAGTGTCATTACATGAATGGGGCAGGATTTTTGGATGGCTTTTCCATGTTTTCAATTATGTACCTAAATACATGTGTGTTTTTCTTTTTTCTGTGGTGTTTTTGTTTTATTCAGGTTTCAGGGTTTTTTTTGTCTGTGTGTAATAACATACAAAGTCAAAAGGCATCATTAGCATTCAATGTGGCAAATTAAGAAACAAAATCCGTTCAGATATCTGTGCATATTCCTTTTATCTCTCATTGAGTGTAAGAGTATAAAGGAAGTGGTGAGGCTTTAACACATGCAACTGCAGCCAGTCAGTAAGTCAGTTAGTCATTAGAGGGACAGAATGGAGCTCAGTTCATTTGCTGTGATGGTCTGTGAGTAAATTTTCTCTTTGTGTCTTTATTAGAGTGAGTTTAGGAGTATAAAGTTGTTCATCCCTATATGTTATGAGAAGGATTTAGTTTTATATGTAACTACTCTCAGTAACTGTGGTATTTTAACAGGTAAAAGTATAAGTAGAGCAAGTTTTAATGTGTGTAATTGAGACTGCATTGTTGAAATCTGTACCTGATTTTCCATTTAATGGCATTATCTGACTGGATGGTTTTTGAATCTTCATCAACGGAAGTCAAGCAATTATTTTTAGGTGCTTTAGTGAGACTCTGGTGCCATTTCCTGTGAACATAAAGGCTTTAAATCCATGTTCTTATAAAATGACTTATAAAATGAAACAACTTTGTTTCTAATTTGGTTTGTGCAGGGAAACATCTCAGTAAAGGAATTTAATTCTAATAGACTTGCCCCATTATTTTATTAAACAATATACAATAAGTACTGCACAAATAAGAAACTAAGAAGTTTCTTTAGCACAAACACAAAATGGCAGTTGATTTGTGGCCTTCTGTGGTTTAGCTCCTTAAAGCATTCAGACAGATTTAGGGGAGGGGAGGAGGTATGAAAACAAATGTGCCAGAACATTTACTGTACAGTTTTTGCAACACTTCATTGGCACAATACTTTGAATTAAAACAATTACACTTTTACTGCCCTTACTACATATAACTGTAAAATATTTGTATTTATGTATAATCAATAAAGACACAAAAACTTTTTTATTGCAAATTTTACTCAAAGAACTGCTGCTTAATCACATATGCAGCCAATGTTACAATAAAAAAAATGCATTTGTACAATATTCCACATTCACAGTGTGCAGATTGGTGCTGCACTGAAACCGCACTGCTATTGTTTTTACTTTACTGTGCTGTGTTTGCACACAGCAAATTCAGACACTGATGTCTCCTTTGAATTTACAATCTTTTGATCAAAAGGTCAACATCTTAACCACTGAGCAACCAATAACTGTATATGGTTGAAATGGCAATTAGTTCTTTTAGCATAATTCTCACACAGCTTTTGATGTGGCAGAAAAGGAAGCATGCACACATGGCACTTTATTGTGGGTCAAATTTCGTTTTCAGTTTGTTTTTTATTCCTGTTAATAATAAGGTTGTATGTCTCTTATAGCAGTGGTTCCCAACCTTTTTTGTGCCACGGACTGGATTAATGTCAGACAATATTTTCACAGACTGGTCTTTGAGGTGTGGCGGATAAATACAACAAAGTAAAATGAAACAACCAGCATAAACACTGGTATTTTCTTAATATAATAATAAACGTTAATCCACTGTGTTGGTTTTTGTTCATTTCGCTAGATTGGGGGTTTTAATTTGCCAGTAATAAATTATGTGGCCAGAGCAGCCTTTAAGAAAGTAGAGGATGTGGGTAAGACATGTGACTGAGACAGGCATCTTGACATGCATCAAGAGTGAGTCATAGACAGATGTGGCAGAGATTTCTGGTAATTTTCTAAAATAAAACCATTCAGAATCAGATAATAAATAAAACGGAAATAATGTAAGTTATGTATTCTTTCTGTGCAGCCCGGTACCAATGTCTTGAATAATTATGACAGATTTAGGTTAAAAAAAAAAAAAATTATAAATGTGTCCCATTATTTTAGGAATAATGTCTTGATATGTAAACCTATTTATAAGGGGTAAATGCACTGTTTTTAAAATATACTCTGAATTTTTTCATGTTTTCTGTTTGCTTAGTGCTGAATTGTCTTGGAACAGTGCCACATGCTCAAGGTGAATATACACCTTTACATTTATTTGCTTGTTTATGTGTAAATGTCTGATTTGTATTAAGATACAGAAGGTTGCTATTGTACAGCACCAGTACCAATTTGTCTATTTGTCTATGGGGCTGTACGAGAAGGAAGTTAATTATTCATTCATTTAATTGATCAATGAATTGGTTGGTTGATTGAGTGATTTACTAATCAATTATTTAACCACACAATTAATAAATAAATCACAAATTATGGCTTTTGACTTTATGTTCCCATTTTTAAATCAAATAATTTACACATTTAGAAAAGAATAACTTACAAAACAACCAATTGATCTAAATAAATAAAGCATTTTATTTCTGTTTCATTATAACACTGGAAGTTCACATCAAAGTAGAATTTCAAAGGAAACAATAATGTGAAATAGAAAGTTTACCATCTTTTAATTCTGAGATTTTGCAGATCAGGCCATAATAAAAAATCTGATAATTGGCAGGTCTTAAAATTAGATGAATACAAGCTTGGATGAACAACAGCACATAGCAGACTGTGCACTGTAACAGAGCTGTGAATAAACAAAGAAATCAAAAAATGTGGTAGTTTGGTTTTTCACACAGAGATTGGTTTTATTTTTTGTAAAATACTGAAAGAGTGTAATGTCAAATTGATTATCTGAGTTTGGATTTTGTCAGGGTAGCGATTACGCAGAGGAAGTGGAAGTAACTCAATCATTCTTCATTCAGGTTCTTTACACACACAGAATTCTTGAGTTAGGTACGCGCTGTGAAGCGTGTTGAGTCCTGAACGTGGGTATATTCTGTTAGGGGATAATACTTGAAAGGAAAGTAAACTCCAACTGGAAAGAATAATCCGAAAGGAAAGCGTAGTCCAAATAGCGAGTAGAATCCTGAGAGTCGGAGTCCGGAGATGGAACCAGCAGAGAGTGCTGGTGGTACGGAATCCAGGAGATCACCAGCATGACCTTTAAGAACCAACGGCCTGTGACTCGTTTATATAGTTTCATAGTTAACGAGTGACAGGTGTCGGGAATCAAAGCCGGGAGCGGAAGAGATAGTGGCAGAATGACAGCCGCCGAAGTGGGTGTGGCAGGTGGATCCTTGACATTATCCCCCCTCCAAGGGCGGCACCTGACACCCCAAACCCACTAATGCCAGGTGGGCCAGGGCACTCTTAGGAGGGTCTCGCTATCCGTCCAGGGTCAAAGGAGGAACAGGGAAAAGCAGGGAAGGACCTGAGGCGAATCTGTGCCCACTGCAGGTTCTGCAGCTAAGCAACGTTGTCGGTGGAATTCAGGAGCGGAGCAACATCCCCTGCGGGGGTCTGGAGCGGAACAACGCCCTCTGCGGAGGCCTGGAGCGGAGCGATGTCCACCACGATGGTCTGGAGCAGAGCGACGCCCACCACGGAGGTCTGGACCGGAGTGACGCCCACTACGATAATCTGGAGCAGAGCGACACCCTCGTTGGAGGTCAGAGGCCAAGCAACACCCTCGGCAGAGATCAGGGGCCGAGCGACACCCTCGGCTAAGGTCAGAAGCCAAGCGCCGCCCTCGGCAGAGGTCAGAGGCAGAGCGACATCCTCGGCGGAGATCAGAGGCGGAGCAACGTTTTCAGCAGTGTGCAGAGGCAAGCGCCACCCTTGTCAGAGGTCAGAAGCAGGAAAACGCCCTCTGCCGAGTTCAGGGACAGGGTAACACCCTTTGTGGAGGTTTGGAGCCGACACTGGAGTCTGACGGTGCCCTTGACAGGCCTCAGGAGCGCAGTGGCGCCCTTGGTCGGGGTCCGAGGTAATACGGTGACTAAAAGGGAACTCAGCAAGGCAGTGATGCCCATGGCAGGACTCTGGGGCATGAGGGTGTCCTCTGTGGGTGTCCAAGGTACTGTGGTGCCCTCTGCAGGTAATTTAGGTGTGACAGCGCCCTGGGAATTGAAGTCTCAGAGCCTTCAGAGGGACTAGGAGGTGAGACGTTGCCTTCAGAGGACTTTGGAGGCAAGACGTCACCTTCAGAGGAGCTTGGAGGAGAAACGTGGTCTTCAAAGGAGCTTGAAGGAGAAACGTGGTCTTCAGAGGAGCTTGGAGGCAAAACGTCTTCTTTCAAGGAGCTGAGAGTTGAGACTTAGCCTTTAGAGGGACTTGTAGGTGAGACATCGCCTTCAGAGGTACGACGGGCCAATACGGAGGGGTTTGGCGCTCCAGCGGTGGTACGCACTCTTTTTTGCAGGCCTGGTGCAATGTCCCTTTTGTGGCCAGGTGGCGGTGCAATGTCCACTTCGTGGCCAGGCGGTGGTACGACGTCCCTTTCGCGGCCGGGCGGTGGTACGACATCCCTTTCGCGGCCAGGCGGTGGTATGACATCGTTCTGGCGGGCGGTACGACATCCTTCTGGCGGTCAGGTGGTGGTAGTACGATGTCCTTCTGGTGGCCGGGCAGTGGTACGACGTCCTTCTGGTGGTGGTAGAATGTCTTCCTGGAGGCCGGGCGGTGGTACGACGCACTCACCGGAACACTGGGGCGGGGCGGCACCCTCGGCGAAACACTGGAGCTGAGAGACGTGCTCGGAGGTGCACTGTAGCTGAGTGACACGCTCGGAGGTGCACTGGAGCTGAGCGGAGCGTTCGGCTCGACACTGAAGCGGAGGGGATCACTCAGCGGAGTACAGGAGCCAAAATCGCCTCCATTTGAGCTCCACAGCTTACCGGCCTGAGAAAGCGCATCCCCGGCTAGGAGGGACATGAAAAACGATCTTGGCTAGCTTGGTGGGAAATAAGGATGACTGTGTTCCAATTGATCCGCTGACGCTTACCAGGAAATTGCTACATTTGGCCGCATCCCCAGAGAAGCGGGCCGGAAATGCCATTCGGCTCTCGGTGGTGCGCGGCACCGCCGCGTTTGCTTGCACCAGAGCCAGCTAACATGTTTTGCGAGGAGCGCCCGAGGACTTCCGGGTGAAATCCAACGCAGAGTTTGGCTGCCGATCCATCACGGTAGGGCTATTCCCTTTTCTGTTTCAGTCAGTTCTTCTGTCAGGGTAGCGATCACGCAGAGGAAGCAGAATTAACTCAATCATTCTTCATTCAGATTATTTACACACACAATTCTTGAGTTACGTATACGCCGTGAAGCATAATGAGTCCTGAACGCGGGTATATTCCGTAAGGGGATAATATCCAAAAGGACAGTACAATCCACCAGGAAAGCAATATCTGAAAGAAAAGTAAACTCCAAAAGAAAGCGTAGTCCGAATAGCGTAGAATCCTGAAAGATTCAGAGTCCGGAGTCCGGAGTTGGAAGCAGCGGGGAGTGCTGGCGGTACATCATGGCCTTTAAAAGATAGCGGCAGCATGACAGCCACCGAGGGGGGCGTGGCAGGTAGATCCCTGACAGATTTATTGAATTTTAGAACGTGAAAAGGACCAGATGATTTTTATGATGTCCTGACCTGCAAAAAAAAAGTAACTGCATCACAGTAACATGTTTTTTTTTTTTTACTAGTAATGCGTTACTGCCCAACACTGTGTGTGTGTGTGTGTGTGTGTGTGTGTGTGTGTGTGTGTGTGTGTGTTTATA
>MU551629.1:158737-176075 GCA_024362625.1 Silurus asotus
TATATAAAATATATAATATATACGTATTTGTGATTTTTCCTGTCAGAAACACCACAGGCAGTACTGAGTGTGACTCCACAAAGCTGGCTGACTGAAGGATACTCGATCACTCTAAAGTGTGAGGTTACAGACTCCTCTATCAAATGGACATTCAGCTGGTACAGAGACGTTCCCTACAGAGACAATAATGGACATATTACGTATAGAGCAGTGCTTCTGTCAGACAGCAGCAGAGGATCTGGAGGCTCCTACATTATCAGTCCTGCTGCTCTTTATCACACAGGAGTTTATTTGTGTAGAGGAAAGAGAAGAGAAGAACCAGCCTTTTACACACATTACAGCAATCTACAGCCTATATGGATCTCTGGTATAATATGATGGACATAGATGTGTTAATGTGTATTATATTTGTAAGATGGAGAAATACAGCTGTGTTAATGTTTTGTGTAAAACTCTTTATATTCACCTTTCTGGGTGAGGAATGTTGAAGGCAGATTAATTATTCGATTAATCACATTTACTACAAATGTGGCAAAAAGTTATGCCATAAAACACAACCATAATAAATATGAATTATAATATTTTGTGTTTAAGGTGCATCTCCTCCAGTGTCCCTGATCATCAGTCCCAACAGAACTCAACACTTTACTGATGACTCTCTCACACTGAGCTGTGAGGACCAGGGTAAATCTACTGGATGGATATTAAGACAATACACACACAAATGGGGACTGTTAATCTGCCCACAAGCAAGATCTGTTTCAGGATCTACATGTGAAATCAGCTTGCTCTCTACATCCTACACTGGAGTTTACTGGTGTGAGTCTGAATCTGGAGAAAACAGTAATCCTGTCAACATCACAGTTCATGGTGAGTCTTCATGTAGTGTGTTTATTGTTAAAGAGAAAGAAAAAATAATGTTTCATGTTAAACACACTGGCAAAATTAGAGAAAATTGACCAAAGTATCGTGTCAAAATAACCTATTGTAAACCTATTGTGACTTAATGTGTCAAAATCAGTATCTTCTCCTAGTTGTAATTAATTATTTAATAATATTTATGAAAGCCTTTGTACAATATGCTATGCTCACATGCTGTTGTCTGCCTGTAAATGTATTTGATGTATTATTGTATTTGGATTTAAAAAAACATTGTTGGATGGTAAATAATAGTCAAGTCAAGTCAAGTTTATTTCTATTGCGCTTTTCACAACAGACATTGTCATAAAGCATCTTTACAGAAATCAACAGTTAAGGTGAATAGTGTGTATTCATCCCTGATGAGCAGCCATGGCGACTGTGGCAAGGAAAAACTCCCTTAGATGTTATGAGGAAGAAACCTTAAAAGGAACCTTGAGTGAGAACTAACATGAGCACTGGAGTGAAAGATTATAAGTAATGTTCTTTCTACAGTCTTCTACAGTCTTTATGGTTATAAAACTAGGAGCTACTGAGCTCAACATTTGTGATCATCAGAGATCCAGCAAAAGCTTCTCCATGCCAGAGCCTTTAAACACTCCAGGAGGTCCAATGTCAAAACTCCACACATGTAGTGGGATCCAATTGGCACTGGTACGTCTCTAGATGGTTCAGGATGTTTGCGAGTTAGACATGTACTTCTTCAAAGGTCCATAATCTTCATGAGGTGGGACGTGACTGGAGCTGGCCAAACCTCAGGGTGTCTCGGGATGGGGAGAGAAAGAGAAGCAGTGGAGAGGAATTAGCGTAGCTGCTGTTCATGATATTAACAGCACAAGTTGATAATGTGATAATGTGATCAGATGTTCTGCAGCACAAGGTTATGATATGTGATGTGTGTTATGTGTAGGCTTTGCTAAAAAGATATGTTTTTAATCTACACTTAAACTGGGTGAGTGTGTCTGAGCCCCGAACACTGTCAGGAAGACTGTTCCAGAGTTTAGGAGCTGAATGTGAAAATGCTCTACCCCCCTGTAGTGGACTTTGCTATTCTAGGAACTACTAGAAGCCCAGAGTTTTGAGATCTCAGGGAGCGTGGCGGATTGTAGCATGTAAAAAGACTGGAGAGATACATGGGAGCCAAACCATTTAGTGCTTTATAAGTGAGTAGCAGTAGTTTGCAGTCTATTCGAAACTTAACAGGAAGCCAATGTAGGGCTGATAAGATTGGGGTTATGTGATCATATTTTCTTGACCTTGTAAGAACTCTGGCTGCTGCATTCTGAACTAACTAAAGCTTGTTTATTAATGATGCAGGACATCCACCCAGTAACGCATTACAGTAGTCTATTCTGGAGGTCATGAACGCATGGACGAGCATCAGATATAGATAACATGTTTCTTAGCTTAGCAATATTTCTAATGTGAAAGAAGGCTGTTTTTGTAACTTGGTTAATATGATTTTTGAAGGATAAATTGCTGTCTAAAACAACTCCCAGGTATTTTACTGTTGAACTATTGGTTACAGAACATCCGTCTAAATGCAGGTTGAGATGCTGGAGCTTCTGTATACTGGTTTTTGGGCCGATGAGCAAAATCTTCGTCTTATCGGAATTTAATAGTAGAAAGATATAGGGTCATCCAATCTCTTATTTCTTTCAATCACTCAATCTCTCACGGCTAATCTGCTCTACTGGTAGTGTGTACAGTATGAGATAATGGTCTGTGATGTCATCACTCTGAGGTAAAATATCTATATCAGTGACAATAGGATTATTTCTGGATCTTGTGTATTTAATTCTTGGTTTTATTATACGAGGAATAGATATGGTTTCTAAAAGCTGGGCTGTGTGCTTACTTGTAACTATTTGGTCTGTTGTTTGCGTGTTCTCATAATCGATATTCTTCAAATATCATAATTGAAATAATAGTTTCAATTGTTTTAAACATTGTATATTGTATTCTGTTTCAGGAACATCACATGGACAAACTTCATTCTCTCTGCCCATGCTGATCAGTAATGTAGTGACGTTCTCTCTGTATGTTCTGGCCACCATCATACTGCTGGTCAAATGTTACAAGGCTCGAGGTAAAAACTTTTTCAGTGCGTCTCAAAATTTTACATTATTGGTTGGTACAGGAAAGACGATTTTACCTCAGGACAGGTATTAAACCCATTTGGCAGGGTAGTGGTGGTTTAATGGTTGATGCTCTGGGTTACTGATCATAAGGTTGAGGGTTCAAGCCCCAGCACCAACAAGATACCACTGTTGGGCCCCTGGAGCAAGATATTTAACACTATCTGCACCAGGGGTGCTGTATCATGGTTTCTAACACCACTGGGATATGCAAAGAAAGAATTTCACTGTGATGTAATGTACAGTGACAACTAAAATGCCCATTTACCATTAAAACACACTTTGCAATCAGATTAGAAAAAAATTGAGAACTGAAGAACTGTTACTTAAATATGTACTGCTTTGGCTTCTTGTGTTCTTCATCAATTTAAGGCAAACTGCAGTTTGATTTTGCTAGGATACGGTTTCAGCTGATGAGTTGTGATCCATGATGAGATGTCTGCCAGCCAACTGAGAGATCTCACAAAAAGGGTGTCACCAACAACTCCAAGTTACCCATCTTTTCTAGGTCTTTACATTATTCAAAGAGTGCTAGAGACTCTGTTCGGACATCAAGTGGAAGTTTGCTCTACTACCTTGATGCCAGAATGGAGAAAAGTATGTATGTCCTCCTTGTACCCTGGGAGATAATGGGACCAGTCGAGACGTGGATGTGGATCAGAGCTAGCATTATGCAGTGCAGCTTGTGATGAGGTGCTGGTTCTTGTTTGGCTTTGTTGGCCAACATCAGTTTTGCAAATCTGATGTGGGCTGCTATAGGAAGCCAGTGGAGGGAATATGGTAGAGCGGTGGTGGGGAAAAAAACTAGGAAGGTTGAAAACTAGTAAAAAAGAATGTCTTTCAGGGGCAGGCCTTCCAGGAGGAAGGTGCAGTAGTCCAATCTTAAGATGGCAAGGGATTGAAGCGATTGTTAGGAGAAGGGTTTGATTTATGTTCACCATCACAGTTTTGGTGATGTCCTCTCTTTGTTGATCGCTTGAATTCCCTGACATGCAAACCACATGGTGCTGCTGTCCTGGAAGTGACTGTTGATTATCTGCGTTCATTACCATTAAAAGTATAGTGGCTAGTGAGATGGGTCAGGATGAGTTGGAGAAGGTCTCATAGTTGAGGAGAGGCGGAATGGCAGCTTGTGTCACAGCCTGGCCAAACACCACCGAAACAAGAGAGTCTAGTGGTTTGCCTGCTAAGAAAAGACAAATTCTGCTGCAATGTGTTGAAGAATTGGAGAATTGGAACTAGCAGATATTTCTCCATGGTAGGATGTCAAGGTATTTCCTTGTATTCCTTGTAACCTCCTGGCTTGTGGCATTCCTTGAGTGTTTTTGTTACTATCAAACTCAAAAACAATTTGAACATTGTGCATCTGTTATATATCAGTAAATAAGTGCATTTACCTGCATAGCCAGGATGAAACACTTACAACTTGAAGCCTAGAACTAGGCCTAAAACATAGCATAGATAGGTTAAATGTACATGTGACAAATGCTTTTATTAGTTTGCCAAATCATCTATCCTTTCAAAACTTAGAAAATTGAGCTTTGTAACAAGGTTGTTAAATACAAATATGGTGGTGTCACATGCATTGTGGTTAATTTTCTGCCTGGGATGAAGTTTCAATGAAACAAATTAGATTTTTCTTCTTCTTTTTTTTTTTTTTTTAAAACAGTTCATACTGAAGACAGAAGCAAGAATGTCATAGAAGAGTGAGTTCGTCTAAGAAAATTAATTGGTGTAAACTGCTGGATTTTTCCTGAGGTATATATGTGTAAAGTATATATATATAAAAATTACTGCTATCAAAATTAACTCGTTAATAAGGCATTAGCGCCAAAATTCATCTTAACTGCAATAATTTTATCAACGTGTTACCTGCAGCGTGCATTTCTGTTTTTATTAAAAATATAAAATTCATATAAAAGAGGTGAAATTACAATCTTCAGCGCAACATATGTTTATTCACGACCTCCTTTCTTTACTCAGATATACACAAACTAAATTTACACCTTAATAAATTATCTTTAATCAGTAAACATTTGTTTGACTGATGCGCCAAGTCTCAAATCAGCACTAAAATCCGCCATGATGCAACACAATTAACCCTCTGAGGGTTGACAAACTCCGAAATAAACTTAAATTACTTTTTGATCTTTTGGTCACAACACAACACAACACAACACACAGGGGGCGCTCTCTGCTGTCCCTGTCATCTCTCTTCACAGACTCATAAATAAAAAAACCTGAATCTCACTGATTACTTACTTAAAAGAAATGTTTACTTTTAAATAAACAAATGATATCTGATTGTGTAATTGTATGAAAGTTAGAAGCGGTAAAGTTTCTCCGTACCATTTTTTGTCTTGTATAACATTCACGAAAGTATTTTGTCGTCATGCACTTTTTTTGGTTTTTTTCTAATTATAAACATCAAATTTTGTAAAGTCATTCATATTTGTCCATGCCCATGTTGATTAAAGTATTAAACAGTATTTAATATATTTATATATTTATATTAAACAGTATAATTTTTTCTGTAAGTGCAAAGTCCTACATAATCGAAAGTAGCCTAAAAAAATGGTTAAAGAAAAGTCAAAAATGGTTTCAATGACACAACTGAGATTTTTTCTTTTCTTTTTTTTTCTTTTTTAACAGTTCGTACAGAAGACAGAGGCAAGAATGTCATAGAAGAGTTAGTTCATCTAAGAAAATGAACTGGTGTAAACTGCTGGATTTTTCCTAAGGTATATATGTGTAAAGTATATATATATATATATATATATATACAGTACAGACCAAAAGTTTGGACACACCTCATTCAAAGAGTTTTCTTTATTTTCATGACTATGAAAATTGTAGATTCACACTGAAGGCATCAAAACTATGAATTAACACATGTGGAATTATTATATGGAATTATATACATAACAAAAAAGTGTGAAACAACTGAAAATATTGTCATATTCTAGGTTCTTTAAAGTCGCCACCTTTTGCTTTGGTTACTGCTTTGCACACTCTTGGCATTCTCTTGATGAGCTTCAAGAGGTAGTCACCTGAAATGGACTTCCAACAGTCTTGAAGGAGTTCCCCGAGAGATTCTTGGCACTTGTTGGCCCTTTTGCCTTCACTCTGCGGGTAAAGCTCACCCCTAAACCATCTCGATTGGGTTCAGGTCCGGTGACTGTGGAGGCCAGGTCATCTGGTGCAGCACCCCATCACTCTCCTTCTTGGTCAAATAGCCAACATTTGATACATGCAGCGTGCATTTCTGTTTTTATTAAAAATATAAAATTCATAAAAAAGACGCGAAATTACAATCTTCAGCGCAACATATGTTTATTCACGACGTCCTTTCTTTACTCAGATATAAACAAACTAAATTTACACCTTAATATATGATCTTTAATCAGTAAACATTTGATTTACTGATGCGCCAAGTCTCAAATCAGCACCAAAATCCGCTATGGTGCAACACGATTAACCCTCTGAGGGTCGACAAACTCTTTAAACAAAATTACTTTTTGATCTTTTGGTCACAACACAACACAACACAACACAACACAACACAACACAACACAACACACCACACAGGGGGCGCTCTCTGCTGTCCCTGTCATCTCTCTTTACAGACTCATAAATAAAACAGCCTGATTCTCACTGAATACTTACTTAGAAGTTAGAAGCGGTACAGTTTCTCCGTACCATTTTTTGTCTAACATTTACGAAAGTATTTTGTCGTCATGCACTTTGTTTGGTTTTGCTAATAATAAACATAAAATCTTGTAAAGTCATTCATATTTGTCCATGCCCATGTTGATTAAAGTATTAAAAAGTTTTTAATATATTTATATATTTATATTAAACAGTATCATATATTTTTCTCTAAGTGCAAAGTCCTACATAATCGAAAGTAGCCTAAAAGAAATGGTGGAAAATAAGTAAAAAATAATAAAATAATAAATAAAATTTGTGTTTAACTGAAAACCCAAACAAAGCCTGCTTATGTCTGCTACTGGAAAGAGTAATTCACCAATTTGACCTGTACAGACCCAAAATCCATTTAATTGGTGTGCAATTTTGTGAGCAAACTTGAAATGTGTTTTCATTTTTGTGTTTATATTTATTTCAATTCTATTTTACTCGTATGCAAATTTCTTATCAACAAAATGTTTACAATTAATAGATAGGATTTGTTATTTTCTATATTAATATAAAAGTGGTCCATTTTGTAATTATTTGTAGATGGCCTTATAACCCCTCCCAGACTGATGAGCAGCAACAATTGTTTCTCTGAGGTCATGGCTAATGTTCTTAAAAGCATAATATCGACACACACTTGAGTGGTTTGGGAATTTAGTGCTGTAATATTTGAATGTTTTTGATCTTCTCAGGTAATTCTTCAAATCAATTTATACAATTTGTCTACTATGAATATTTAACTAGTTTGTGTGACTTCTTTCCATTCTCTTTCCCCATATTGTCGTGCTGTAACTGCCATATCTTTATGATAAATGCTCACATACTGTGTGTACCAACAATAATAATAAAAGTACAGCTTTCAATGTTTTTTTAAATCTCAATAAACTTTTGAAATCTTTCATGCCATCAAAACTTAGTGTCGGTGTGATAACTCTTGAAATCTGTTACTAAACAGGAAGTCATGGTTATACAATGAACAAAAATTGTTATTATTGTAAAAAATATATTTTACTGATCTGAAGTCAATGGGGTGCAAATATTCAGACCAAATATATATTTAAGAAAGATTCTTTTTGTTTCTATGTGTTTGGTTTACAATTGGTTGATGTTCCTCAAAGCAGATTATTATTATTTTCTTTTAACAAAAGATCCTCAAGTTAAACAATAGTCAATTTCCACAGCCTACTTTGCTCATATTGACCAAGGGTGCCAATATTATTGGAGGGAAATGTACATCACAAGCATAAAACACAGTCAGAGAAATAATCACACTAAGCAGAATCTAGAATTGAACAGTGTGATACGTACCTGTGGCTTAAGCCATTAGCAAAGGTGCCTTATTAACAGAAATACATAAAAAAAAAGGAAAATAAGCACCAATTTTATGTCAAATTGTTTATTTTCATATCAGTGTGAAACAATAAATTACATAAAGCTCATTGTTTTCATTCTAGAATCTAAACCATACCTCCAACATAAAGGCACTGAACAGTCACTCTCAGTAGAGTAACGATCATGACCGTGGCTATTGTTCTGAACGTCATGCATCGTTTCGACAGTTAAAACTCGAAGACATTAATACGTTACGTTATCTTAGAATTAAAATAGATTTCTAGTATGTTTTTTGGTTAAAAATGTTAAAGACACAAGAGTTACAATGGATCTATACAAATCCATGAGAAAACAGTAGCACCCTGGGTTTCTAAAATAAGGCACTTGTGTATATTAATGGGTTTACTGGTGTTATATTGCTCGGGGTAAGACATCAAAAGTGCATTTTGTCCAGTATTAACTTCGATATGAATTTAATAAGTTAAAGCTTTTCTGCTTTGGTTTTTGCTTTGTCTTTTCACGGTTATTGTTTTTTTTTTAATCCAGATTTCTCTCAGTGGCAGTTCTGACATTTTGGGTGGCATCTCTGTTTATTTACGTTACAGCGGCAGCCTCCACTCGTGTCTCCAGGACCCTGGGGAGAAAAAGAGACAACATAAGTAGAACTTAGAGGCGGTTCGAATCTTTGACTCATTTTTCCAATTGGCACAAAACTATTTTGTTCCGCGAACGGTCCCGATTTCAGTTCATCTAAATGAGAAATGCGTAGCAATAAAAGAAAGCTTATTTATTGGTTGTTGTTTCCTCTGTTGTCGGAAAAAAAGGGCGGAGTTGAAGACATGCGTCACCAGATTAAGCCAATGGAAAAAAAAGGAATGCACTGACGTTGATTTATACGTCGATCTACATTGATCTATCTATCTATACACACACACACACACACACACATATTTTAACAGCAATAATTTGAATATCACGCGATTATTGCAGCATGCATTTCTGTTTAAACATTTTTTTTTTTATATTTATTTTGTAAATTCCAGAGTCGACAAATGTATTTCCACATAACACCGATACAAACTTAAACTGCGCCGTTTTTGTTGATCGTACAGATAAAAGCAATAAGTCGAATCTGTAAAGGGTCTAATTTCATCTGTATACAACTATACTTTGTGTGTTCTTATACAAGAAAACAGACAGGGGGGGGCGCTCTCTGCCATCTCTCTTCACAAATGTACAAATAAAACACCCTGAATCTCAGTGAATACTCGCCTCACAGAGGCATATTATATATTTATTTATATAAAGTTAGAAGAGGTGCAGTTTATCCGGTATCACCTTGTTAACGGTCCGTGTGGAAACATAGCAAAGGTTTCGTTTGGTGTCCTGGTGATTTATGGAATTTAAACCACCATAACTATTTTATAACATTTACCTGATTATTTTGATAGTTTCATTTCACTTATATTAAACATACATTTGCATAAAGCATAATTTTGTGTCCATGCACATTTAACACATTTCAAACCTGCGCAAGTGAATATTTTATTCGACTGACAGCCCTACAATTTAGATAGATAGATAGATAGATAGATAGATAGATAGATAGATAGATAGATAGATAGATAGATAGATAGGAAGTAGTAGTGTTGTGTCTGCAGGAAGACGCAGCTCTGCCTCTGCCACGTTAATCTGTATTCTATGTGACTCTCAGGACTTTCAGAATGTCCCTCAGAAACAATGAGAACTCGATCTCCATATCAAATATTGGTCACTTTCTAAATAATTGAAGTATAGTGCATCTATATATAAATACATTGTTATTTTTTTAAATATATAATATATAATATAAATTTGGGACTTGTACCCGATGTACACTTTTTGTAAACAATGTGACGCATCTGTTTACAAAAAGTGTACATCGGATACAAGTCCCAAATTTATATTATATATCATCTTCCCATCACGGTGGAAACACCTTTCCAGGAAATTGTAGTTATAATGACCTCATCCCTAATGAAAACTTTCATGATGAACAGGAACACTGACTAAAGCATGAAACCTGAAACACCTTTCCAAGAATTCGGAGTTATTATAATAAAGACAAAGGGAATAAATCAATACGATGTTCAGTAAGTACCTATCTATGTAACTGGTTAGATGTCGGAGAACCTGCTATTTGGATTGACTTTAGCTTCACTGCTGAAATCTAGATTGAGGTGTTGTTCGTGGACATTGCTACAGATCATGTGGACACACAAATGAGTAAAGTAGTGTTGTGGTTTCTGTACCGCGGGGCCCCAGCGCGGTCCTCTGGTGACCCAGCAGATCTCTGTGTGACACACGGTGCACCGCAGCCAATCGCAGCCTTCTTTCTTCTGTACGATGATTCCACACTGGGGACAGTGCATTGCTTCGCCGGATCGCACCAGGGTCTGGAACAAAGAAAACCAATCCATTTAAAGTGAAAACAACCTGCTTTTCTTTTTTTCCGTGCGAGACTGCGCATTTATTCCGATTTGTAAAAACATGAACCCTGCAAAAAAAAAAACACACCATTCTAATAGCCACCTTTATGAACCATTATAAGCTGTCACATCAGTACATGTACATTTATAAGCAGCAGCATATTTATATACACTTCACTATTTAACACATGTGCTGTAATTGCTACTGTAGCTGAGGAAAATAAATTACGTTCTAATTAACCGTAAAATTGAATTAAAATTATATAGGACGCTTTTTTGCTAGCGGAAGCTCTGACAGAAGTTATTAAAGGTTATGACCCTCATTAAAGGCTACTAAACATCTGCATCTGTGTCAAATACATAAAGGAAAAACAGTCTTCTGGGAAGATGTTCCATTAGATTTTATGGAGGTTTGTGCTCATTCAGCTACAAGGGTGTTAGTAAGGTCAGGTGAGGAGGCCTGGAGTGCACTTAGCATTCATACTTTCTTTCGGCTTCTCCCATTAGGGGGCGCCACAGCGGATCATCCGCATGTTTGATTTGGCACATGTTTTTACGCTGGATGCCCTTCCTAACGCAACCCTCCCCATTTATCCGGGCTTGGGACCGGCACTAAGGCTTGTGCACCCCTAATGGCTTGGGTTGGTTCCCTGACCGGGGATCGAACCCGGGCCGCAGCGGTGAGAGCGCCGCATCCTAACCACTAGACCACCAGGGACCCTGCACTAAGCATTCATATTTATCCCAAAAGGTTTTTAATAGGTTTGGATCTCTATAGCAGAAGATCACCAACCCATGGAAAGCAGATCTTCATACAGCTGGCTTTGTGCACAATCGTGTGCCTGCAATTTTGTGTTAACAGCTTGCAGAAGAACCACATATGGATGGAAAAGTCAGGTGTCCCAATACTTTTCCGCATATAGTGTACATTTATAAGCGATTGTTTAGTGTCGGGTTTATGTTTACAGGCCCAGTAAAAAAAAATAGATAAATAAATACTGTATGTAACCTTTAGGAGGTCTCTCGTTCTCCGCGCTGCAATGTCATTGATGGCACGAGCAGCAAGATCGTCCTGGTACTGTTTACAGTTCATCCCTTCATGAATTGCCTGAGTGAAAGAGAGAGAGCATACATACATTTCGTGAATAATTTAAATCATCATAAAAATGATTCAGGGCAAAAACTGTCAAACAGACAAGTTAACATTCTTCAGCTATACATGTAGTGTGTTTGGTTCCATGTTTGGAAGCCTCTAGCAGCTGTGTATATCTGTGTGTGTTACCTTGCAGAGCAGGCAGTTGTGCTTTTTGCAGACGGGGCAATGGAAGGTGTTGACCGTGTCCTCGTATACGCACCAGCCCAGACAATCGGTGGTGGCGCAATGATAACTGCCCTCACATCGGGACTCTGCTACTGAGAGCCCCCGCTGCAGCCATCGCTCATACTCCTCACCGGAAACCAGCTAATACACACACATTATTTACACATACGATCATTTTAACGCAAAGAATCATATTTATTATAGAGTTAAAATATAGAACGTGTGCAAAAACTGTAAAACTGTAAATTGTTGTTGAACTGAATGAAAAAAATTCTTACAGCACGTATCTCTCTCTCCAGCAGTGTACAGTCGCATGCATAAGCCTCGTCTCTGTAGGGACACGCCACCTGAGGGTCCTCTGAAAGCAGGATCACTGAACGCAAACATTCCCTAAACACACAGATATTTGCCAGTGTTCATGTGCATAAAAGATACAGAATAATTGAATAACAAATTGACTTAACACCTTTAATCAGTCATCCTTAAATTGCCAATAAATCCTCTACCAAAGTCCCTGTTACCCGTCTATATCTATTAATCTATCAATCACACAAAGACCATCCTTCAGTCATCCATCAGTAAAATGATGGCCATCCTTTCAGGCAAACACCAATAGAAAAATAAGAATCCACCTGTGATCCATGAATCACCCACAGACCACAATCATCCACTGGCAATCCCAGTCAACCAGTCAATCAGACAACCGCCAAACATTCACACACTGTCCTTCTGCCATCCACAAATCACATACCATCATCAACCAACAAAACCCACTCACTATCGCCTCAGTCATCCACCAAGAACCTACACATGATCCTCCGCTCATCCTATCATCGTGCACCTATCATCGTTACCCTGTTATCCTCCAAAACTCACTGACAATATTCCAGTCACCAACCAAAACCTACTAAACATCCAACTGTTATCCACAAAACACACTGACAATCTTCCTGTTAACCCCCAAAACAGATTGACCATCCTTTTGTTATCCCCCAAAACTTGACAATCTTTCAGTCTGCCCCTTAAAACCCACTGACCATCCTCTAGTCATCCCCCAAAACCCACCATACATTCTCCAGTCAGACCCACAAAACCAAGCAACCCTCTAGTCCCCAACAAAACAAACTGACCATCCTCCTGTTATCCCACAAAACCAGACAAAACACCAGTCAGACCCTGAAACCCATGGACCCTCCTCCTGTATCCCCCAAAATCCAGCAATCCCCCAGTCAGCCCATTTAACAAATTAGCAACCCTCCAGTCACCTCCCCAAACCCACTGACTATCCCCCTCCTGTTGCCCCCCAAACCCACTGACCAGCCTACTGTAATCCCAAAAACCCAGTGACCTTTCTCCCGTATCCCCGAAAATTTGCCAATCGTCATCAGCCCAACTCAAAACCTACTGACCATCCTCCTGTTATCCCCCAAAACCAACTGATTATCCTTCTGTTATCCACAAAACCCAGTGACCATCCTCCTGTTATCCCTAAAACCTGACAATCCTCATCAACCCCAATTAAAACCTACTGAGCAGCCCCCTGTTATCCCCGAAAACCAACTGAGCATCCTCCTGTTTTTCCCCAAAACCTGACAATCCTCCATTCACCCCAAAAACCAACTGACCATCCTCTGGTTATCTCCCAAAACCCAACAATCCTCCAGTCAGCCCCCTCAAAACCCACTGACACTCCTCCAACTACCCACCTCAACTACTAATCAACTATTACCCATTTCTGCATCCTTTTTTGTCTTTGTTTTCTTACCTGCAAAAGCAGTGGAGACACTCGCGCAGTAGGACTCCCTCTCCTGACTGAAGCTGTAAATAACAAATCTTGCATTCAACGTTCTCTGCATTTGGCACCAGCTCCTGACCGTCCACCTCCACCAGCCGGGCATAGTTCTCTCTGCGCTCTGCTTCCTGTGCCTACAACACACCCAAATCCACACATACATGTCACAGTGCTTTATTCCAATTATACCATTGCTCTTGCTTAAAAAAATTGGAAGCCCCTGCAACAGAAATCAAGAATTTTGGAAAATATGTACTGAACTAACCATTTTTAAAGTCTTGAATGACTTTATTGAATGTTCCGATAAAAAGGTCATAAGTTTTAATCTCAGAAACACCAAGTTGCTGCTCCTGGGCCCTTGAGCAAGTTGCATAATTGAGATAATTGTAAGTTTCTCTGGATAAGGGTATCTGCCAAATACCATCAATGTGAACAAGGTACAATGAACAACTTCCTATTTCAATATTTAATTCATTTAATAGAGACGATCATTTTTTTCAGGAGCACTGGTACAACCAATACAGGGCAGCAAAACAGTAGGATACAAGTTTAACCCATACAATGTATATTTACATCAAATCTATTACTTTAGTCACATTTTTCTTTCATATTGGGATATCCAGATATAAAGCAGAACATCTCCATCCCTGAAGAAACTGCATAGGTTCATGACTGCATAGTTGCCTTGTAATAACTCTACTCTTCCTGAGCTTGACCAAGTTGGTCTAAGTAGTTACAGTGTACAGGACTGAGAGAGAAGAAACCCGTTTTATGTCACACTTTACTGTACTGGATTATGAGTCATCCTGCATCCTCCATGAATACTTATCCCTGCAAATGTTAGAAATGTATTACTTAAAATAATAAATTGCTTTGTGCCCATTAATTCATAGAGTTTTCACAGTCATTATTAAATAGCATTAGCCTAAATGGCTTTATAGACAACATAAGAAAAATCTCTGTATGCTAGAATTATTGGCCAAGATCTAATACCATCCAGCTAAACCCTACTTAGACGTTAGTACACCGAAAAGCGATCTAGAAGAATAAATTTTTGCCCGAGAATGGTATCTGATCTGATGATAAGTGGAAAGTGATAGTTCAGTGGTTAAGATGGAACAAATTTGATTTGATCAGAAGGTTGTGAGGTCAAATCCCAGGACCACTAAGCTAAAACAAATGGTCTCCTCAGCAAGGCCCTTAACCGTCAAATGTTTAGATGTATAAATTAAAACTAAGTTGCCCTGGACAACAGAGTCTGGCAAAAGCTGTAAATGGGCACATAAACCATATACACCCTGGTACTGACGAGTCGATCGTCAACAAGTAGTTGTTCAGGGTTTTTGGTGCATGTTTCAGGTTTGCCCAAGTTTAATAGTTTGTAAGTTGAATTTATAATAAATGTTCTAACAGGGAACCATACGCTCATACACCATGTTGTTACATTCTCGGATTCGCCTGGACTTTCCAAAGTCCTGCAGACTGCTGCTTTGAATTAATGCGTTCATTTAGTCATTTTGAATCAGTGTTAATGTTTCTAAATGCACACTGATGGATGCGCCACCTTAACAAATAATCTCCAAAATCGCCATTTTATAACGAGACACCGTCCCACTGTAGTCGGATCACCAGAAAGCACAAACCCTTGTACCCGACCTTCCGTAACCCAGTACCCCGATTCCTAACCGTTGAGCCACCACTTCCCTGTAATATTTTAAAAAATACATACATGCTACCAGTGTAAACAAAAGTGCTTCAAGAACTACAAGTGCTTTAACGGATCACCAAAAGTCCCAGAATTGCTTATAACATACAAGAACCATCGAGTGCCCATAAGCATTAAACATACATTCCTTGTTCTGCCAGTTGAGCGTTTCAATCCATAAATAGTACAATCGATGAGATTGGCATGCACAAAGTGTAAACACAGAACGAGCCCAATAATCATTCAGTCTTTGGTGTGGTTTTTTGTTGGTTTTTTTTTCCTCTTAGCTGATTTTCTCATTATTGTGGTGTCTTGGTTTTGATCCTGTGTGGTTTTTTTTTGAAAAAAGGTCTCAAATAGAAGATATTCGAGTGTTAATGTTTGTATGTGTGTGTCAGTAGTCCTGGTCGAGGTTGTATTGTAGTGAGTTGCTGGCCCTCAGCTCCTCCCTCTTCCCTTTCTCCTTTAAAAAAAAAAGAAAAGCAGAAAAAGGAGAAGAGCATGAGACCCGAGAGCCAATCATATTTTCTGCTGTGATGCATTTATAAGGAACTTTTATAAACTAACTGTTGAAACCAAAAACTTGTGGAGATCCTACTTACTAGCTGAGCCTGTATACAAAAAAGTACAATTTACCTACATTTTTCTTTTTTTTTTTATCATTATATGCCATGAGCTACCTCCCTTTCTTCTTTTATACAGGCTTTGGTGTCTCTCCAAAACAGACTTAGACTCCGATTTGAGACATGGCCTAAAGTTGTTTATTTTTTTAATAGTAGAATATGTTTTGTAAACATCGTCTGAGACGGGTGTATGACCCAGACGCTGATGTGTACATGACCCCGTCCTGACCTCAGACATCAAACTGCACTGCACTGCTGTAGCACTTGGTTTGTCTTTTGCACCACCACGCTACTTATGCCTTATACCTTATTCTCTACCTTGCCTCTTTACACATTATTGCAGGAGTCTCCAAACACCCGGACCACGGACTGGTACCGAGCCATGGATCATTTGAAACCAGACCAGAAAAAAACTGAAAAATACAAAATTTAGTATTTAAAAATACAAAGAAATATTGTATTTCCATTTTTTTTTTACTTTTGCAGTCAATTTCTGCCTATGGCAATTTTCCTACAGTTTTTTTTTTTTTTCTTGAGGCGCCGTTAAGATTCCGCTGATTCTACATTATGGTGAGTTGAGTTACATTTCGATTATCTATGTAATTATTTAATGAAAAATTAAGTCATATACTATGTATAATAGTAATATAATATCCATGGACAATTTTATCTCCTTCACTGTGAAGCTCATTTGCACTGAGATTTTCTCTTAACGACACTTTTTACGTAATATACCAACACAGACAGACAGACAGACACACACAGGTAGTTCCCGACTTACAATGGAGATGTGTTACGATATTTTCAAGCTACGTTGGGTCCATCGTAAATCAAGACAAGGCCCAGCCTACACAGGAGTCTTAAAGAATGGTGACCAGTATGAGGTAGTAAACTGTAATGTGCTACAAATGTGAGAAATTACAGTACATTATTTAGCAAAACAGAGCTATTTATAGTGGCAAACTCTATAAACTCTAAAGTATATATGCATATGGCAGAAGGCGCACGAAATAGCGCCAGTTCGTGGCCAGAGGACGACGCATGTTACATTTGCACTTGTGATCTGCAAAATGCAACCATACCTGTGCAATGAAAATAAAGCTGTATCCATCTGTGCATCTCATCATTTCTATTCGTCCAATCATTTGCATGGAGCTGGTCTCTTACCTACCCTGTTACAAAGTATACTATGTCAGAGCGCAGGGTCGGCCATGATACAGCACCTCTGGAGCACTGAGGGTTAAGGGCCTTGCTTAAGAGCCCGAGTGTGGCAGTTTGGCAACACTGAGGGTTGAACCCCTGACTTTCTGATAAGCCAAAGCCTTCACACACACACACACACACA
>MU551630.1:0-18512 GCA_024362625.1 Silurus asotus
TTAAACATAAGCGAAGGACCGAGTGACTGTTGCAGGCAATGTGGTGCATCCGTGAAAAATGATTTGCGGTTTTGTTATTGATCCAGCCCAGTTTGGTGCTTGCCAAAGTGATGTTTGATGTCTGACGTTTCGACTCCGAGCTAGCGGAACTTTCTGACAATATTTTGATTTTTTAAAATGCTGATACTCGTAGTTATGTTCCTGGTGAAAAGGTCAGGGGTTTACAAAGGTCTGTAGCTGGTGCTGCGATGGCCGAGAGGTTAAGGCGTTGGACTCGAAATCCAATGAACACAGAATATTAATAATAATAATAATAAGAAGAAGAAGATCAAGAATAGGAAGTGCAACACTACTGGGTTTATATCTACTCAGCACTTCAAACATTTGAGGAAATGTGTGCAAGTTGAAAATTAAAGAATATTCACTACATCCACAGCTTTGAATCTCTGTGCCAGAGTATCTTTCAGAAAATGCAATTCCAGAATTATGAATTTGATGGCAGCAGCAAAATCTTTTTTGTTTTATGCCAGTGTCAGTGCCTAGTTTTAAGAATGATCTGCTCCAAATCATAACTAATTAGCTGAATTCAGCAACTCCAATGGCATGCACAAGCATTACCCAAAATACAAAGACTTTGTCTAAGACTGTGCAGTTCATCACATTCTTACTCAATTAATTCAGCTAATGCCTCCTTCTTTACTCACCTGTCCATGAGTAGAGTGCATTAATTTGTTGTGTTGGGGGGCATGCCAGGTGGATCCCTGACATCACCCCCCCAGGGGCGGTACCCCAAACCCACCTATGCTAGGCGGGCCAGGGCACTCAGAGGAGGGTCTTGCCATCCATCCATGGTCGAAGCAGGCCCGGTCAGCATTGCCGCCGAACAGGGGAAAGCCGGGAAGCACCTGAATTAGATCGACACCCACTGTGTCTGGAGCAGAGCGACCCCCACCACGGAGGTCCGGAGCAGAGCGATGCCCACCACGCAGGGTGGGAGCAGAGCAATGCCCACCACAGAGGTCTGGAGAGCAGCGACGCCCACCACGGAGGTCTGGAGCAGAGTGATGCCCACCACGGAGGTCTGGAGACTTGGAGGCGAGACGTCACCTTCACGGTTAGGCAGCGGTGCAACTTCCCCTTCGCAGCCAGGCGGTGGTACAGCATCCCATTCATAGCCAGGCGCCGGTACAACGTCCCTTTCATGGCCAGGGGGCAGTACATTATCTCTTTCTTGGCTAGCTGGCAGTACGATGTCCATTTCGCAGGCAGGTGGCAGTACAACATCCCTTCTGCAGCCAGGTGGCCGTACGACGTCTCTTTCTTGGCCAGCTGGCAGTATAACGTCCCTTTCGTGGACTCGAAGCAGAGCGGCACCCTCGTCAGAGAACAGGAGCGGAGCAGCCCCCTCTGCGGAACACTGAGGCGGAGCAACACCCTCTGTGAAACACTGAGGCGGAGCGGCACCCTCGGCGGAACCCTGAAGTGGAGCGGCACCCTCAGAGTAACTCTGGAGTGGTGTGCATAGGGGAACACTGAAACGGAGCCCTCTCAGAACCACGTTTGCTTGCACTTCCGGTTGTAATCCAATGCGGAGTTTGGCTGCTGTTTTGGTGGGTTCTTTTGTCAGGGTAGCAATCACACAGAGGAAGCGGAAGAAACTCAATCATTTTTTATTTAGGTTCTCACACACACACACACACACACACACACACACACACACACACGTCTTTAGTTACGTACACGCCGTAAAGCGTGATGAGTTCCGAATGCGGGTATATTCCATGAGGGGATAATATCCGTAAGGTAAGTACACTCTACCAGGAAAGCAATATTTGAAAGGAAAGGAAACTCCAACAGGAAAGAGTAGTCCAAAAGGAAAGCGTAGTCGAACAGCAAGTAGAATCCTGAGAGTCGGAGTCCGGAGGTGGGAACCAGCGGGGAATGCTGGTAGTAAGAAATTCAGGAGATCACCAGCATGATCTTCAAGAACCGACAGCCTGTGGCTCGGGAACGTAAGTTTATATAGTTGCATAGTTAACGAGCGACATGTGTCAGAAATCAAAGCCGGGGGGCGTGGCAGGTGGATCCCTGACAGATAGGTATCATGATAAGGTTTTTTTCCCCCTTTTCCATTTGTCTATTTGTTTGCAATGCTATCTAAAGATATCAGGTACGTTATGAGAATCAGAATGAGTTTTATTTTGCACATATTAGTAATTTCATTCTGAGAATGCACATAAAAAAGGAGAAGTGGGAGCTCAGTGGTTAAGGCTCTGGGTTACTGATCTGAAGGTCTGTGGTTCAGGCTGTGGTATCACCAAGCTGCAATTGTTTTGGGCCCTTGAGCAATGCCCTTAGCCCTCTGTTAATCTATGTATGTTTTAACATGGTTGACACTTTGACTCTTTGACCACATCATCCTAACATCACTGGCATATCTGAAGAAAGAAATTGTCACAGTACATGTGACAAGTATTAAGCGCATTTCTTTCTTTACCTTTCTAAAAGACAACCCTGGACAGTTCATATATCATATAGCTACATGGAATCTGGAGTGTTCTATTTCAATTGTACCTTAGCAGTGTTTTCCAATTTCCTGGGTCTCACACACCACAGATGTAGACCATGAAGCGAACAACGAGCAGGGCAGAAGGCAACAAGAAGTCTGGGGGTGTAACTTGAATGAGACAGAGGGATTCAGTGATGTGATCATGACTGAGAACATTCCTGATCACCTGATCATCATCTTTTTTTGTGTTCTATATGGTGGTTGATCATCCTGGATACATTTATTACAGAACAACATTTGAAGTTCTTATGTATTAATTGATTAATATGACGTAAGGTCCAGTTACCAGCGTGACATTAAAACAAGTAGTAGTAATGACTACTTTTTACTTAAGAATATGTCAAAGACAAAACTTCTTTACTTCAACTTAAATTGATTTTAAAACATGAGAATCTGTTCTTTTACTTGAGTGAAGGATGTGTGTACTTTTGCCATCTCTGTACCAATTAATTTAAGTCAATTATCCAAGCTTGTTCAAGTATTCTTTATTGTTTCTGTTTGTATAAAATCATTGGTTTTAGTTTAGAAAATTGAACCCAGCAACCCAAAAGTCACTATGACCTTCACCTTGATACAAAGGCAAACTGAAGTAATCTTGTAAATATATTGCACAGAAAATCACATTACATCAATCAACATTAAGTAGTCTTTCTTTATTTGCTTCATATCTAAAGCATAACAAAATAAAATAAATAAAAAACACTTTGTTCCAATGCTTCTCTATTGTTGCACATCTCTACCAGATGCAACAGCATATTCATATTGCATCTGTTTATAAAATATTATTTAGATCCCATATACTAGGGGTGGCCAACCCGCGGCTCGCGAGCGAATGCGGCTCTTTGGCTGGTTTCATGCGGCTCTTACGTTCATATCGAAGTTTGTGTTTGTTTGTTTTTTAATGTGCGTGTTCGCTCCGCTTGAGTTCAATACAGTATTTTTAAGACTTAATTGAGCTTGCCCCTAATGGGAAACTTTGCGGTATATCAGACCCGGGCAAACTACGGCCTGTGGGCCACATTCAGCCCTTTGTATGTCCCTGTCCGGCCCGCGTGAGGCCAATCATAAATTACAGGGATGCACAGAAAACTTTTGACCAAAATACTAAAATCACCGAAACAACACAGCAGAAACACAATTGTAATGACGCAATAAAAAAGCGCAGCCAGCACACGGTTATCTGGATAAGAGCCAACATGTCTTATGTGTGCAGGTGTGCGGATAGCGATGTGCAAAACATGCAATTCCGAAATTTCATGAGGGGGTGTATCTGCAAAGAGTTTCTCCAAGTCAGGTTTAATTTATCACCTGAAATCCAAACATCCCGATTGCCATTCTAAATATGCAAAGCACGCGGCACAAAAAAAAGACAAGTCAATCCGAGCATGCACACTCCATCTGTAGAGGATGTTTTTGAAAAGGCAGGAAAGTTTTCCAGTGATGGTGCCAAGGCAAAAGATTTATTTAAAAAATTATTGAATTCATTGCCTTTTGAATTTAATTTTCGTTTTGAATTTGGAATGAATTTGCATCCCTAAAATATTATCGTTGGTGTGGCCCCTTGTAAAAAATGTATTGCCCACCCCTGCGGTATATTCATCTCACGCACATGCGCATTTGACGAAAATACCGCATTTAACTCAGGCGAAGTGAGTGAACACGCACATAAAAAAAAAAAAAAAGTCTGTGTTTTCTACTCTGAAACACGTGAAATCAAAGCATCGATCTGTTCTGACTGACACCCAAGTGAAAGAATTGCTTCGAGTGGCAACAATGGAATACGAGGCAGATTTGAAGGGGATTGTTCGAGGGAAGGAATGCCAAAAGTCCCACTAAGTAACATGCATAGTAAAAGAAAAATGCTATTGTAAATTATTATATTTTTGTTTGTGGACTTGGTTAAACTAAGAGTTTGTGCGTGTGAGACACAATGTTCATTGTTGAAAATGACTGTCCTGTGGTCTTAGAACCGTAGGAGTCAATTTCTGTCATTATGTTGGTGTGTGACATTTACAATAAATCTGGCTGAGTGGACGTGTGTGTGTGTGCGTGTATGTGTAAGGGGAAGGGATAGGTGATGTTCATGTGTGCCCATGTGTATGATGTGGCTCTTTGCGGTAACACAGTAAAAAAATTTGTCTCTCGGTCTCTGACTGGTTGGCCACCCCTGCCATATACTATATTCCTCTGATGTTGTCTAAACAAAATTTATGTTGCTGTATTAGGCAATATTGATATATGAGTATATTTAACAGTGTGATAGCATTACAAAATTGTTTGTTGAACAAATAGCAGCACTTTTTCTTGTTTATCCTGCATCTCTATTCACTTTGACCAGCTGAATCCAGGGAGCTACGAAAGAAGGTTGGAAGAAACCTATACATTTGTTGGTTTGCCTACAATAATTTCCATATATTTTAAATATACTGTAATTTATCTAGGTTGATGATCATTCCCATAATATTACATGTCTATTGATTTAGAATAGGTATGGTTATTTAAAATCATTAAATATGTATGTAAATTGTATGTAAATTGTACACTCTTAGAACCACCAATGTATTTTAAAGAATAAAATAATACCCCTAAGCTACACCCTATTTGAAAAGAATTTTTTTTTTGCATACATTCATCCACATGCAAAAAGCATATATAGTATTGTACCTGAAAATGCAGATGATTCTTCTACACATTCTCACTCCCAACTTGTCACATATGGACACGTTCATTGGGATCTTATGGCGCCACTTTTTGACGCCCCTGGGTACACCTTTGGCATCATTCTTCAACATGCAGGGTTAGGTGTGAGTAAAAACGTGTTGCTGTTTCACAGAGGGCACTTTGATACCAGACAGCATGTGATTTTAAAATTAGAAATCCATTGGAGATTCAGATAACTGTGACCTCGGGGCAGTCTGCTTACCTCTCACGTCAAATTTCAACGCAGCGGTTCTGGTTCAGAGTTCTGTAGACGTCTGTGACACCAAAGGGTTACCCAGTGTGTCAAAATGTAAGAGTGAGAACCTGTTCGATTTTTGGGGGAATAAAGGTTTAATTATAGCCAATGGCGGGCAAGAACAGATACTGTAGAATAGACAAGGCTACACGTATGTGGGATAACACGTGCATATTTTGGTAGTAAGCACTGACTGATGGGCTACATATAAAGGTTTGAGGTGAGGGATAATATAAATTGGAAGTATTTATGTTTAGGGAGACTTTACTTTAACTCAACTACATTTTGCGAAATCAGTCGTGTCTTTTTATTTATGAGCGGATAAAAACTTAACTGTCCAAACACACAGCATTCACCAATCAGGATCGAGCGCACGCTCTGTTTTAAACTCCTTGCAATTGCCACTTGGTGGTACTAATTATCACCAACATATAGTTCAGTATCAGTTTACCAGCAAGCAGAACATTTAGAGAGGAATAAATGATGGAAGAAACTCCTGATTTAAACTCGCCACAACACCAGTGACCTTATTTGCATGATTTTTTAAAGTATTGTTAAAGAAGGCTTTGGGCTCAGGATCATTTTAATAGACAGAGTGGAACCACGTTGTACGAGCAACCTATTGTACGAGCAAACGGAGATACGAGCAACCTCGCTCGCAAAATTTTACCGTTTCACAAGCAAATTTCGAAGGCACGAGCAAACTCCCGCTGCCGGTTCCCCGTTTTCGGCAGAGGGTCGCATCAGTCGCTTAGTTGACATATCAGTCGGTCGCTCTCGTTGTTCAGTGCAGCAAAAACGTAACTGTGGCAGTGGGGGCGTTGCCGAGCGGCGGTTTGTGAATGGAGGGCGGGTCCGGGAGCAGATAGGCAGGGGATTGCCTCACCTGAAGTTTATGTGACCTAATGATTGTTTTCTCTTTTCAAGTGATCGGAGGGTGCATTTAAGGAGGAGACCGTGTGCGCGTGTGTGTGCGCGCGTCCCAGAGATGTGCGGCATGGGGCACTAAGCAGACACAAAAAAAACGAATAAAAGTATGTGAAGCCTTTGCACCTGACCTGTTGTGGCATTCCTTATTTCCTGTATTCATAGGTAACTTTTTTTAGTGGGGTTGATGGTTGATGGTGCTGTGAAAACGAAAGTAAATAGAATTACCATGAAAACCGAGGAGCTTATGAGCGTGGTGCGTGTCTCACACTTGCAATCAACCACTACCACATGAGTAACTGTTAAATTACAGTTGTGTTCAAAATTATTCAACCCCCAATGCTGTAAATGGTTTTAGGGAATTTTGTGTACATTTGTAATTGTATTCAAAATGAAATCCTACAAGGACTTCTTAAAGAACCATATGCAACTAAATGACATCAATTAGTTTTGTAATACAGTAGTAAATGTTTCTTTTGTGAATTCTTCATTGACATAATTATCCAACCCCTTAAAGACTACCACTCTGAAGAACAGAGGTTCAATGAAGTGTTTTCAATCAGGTATTGAAAACACCTGTGGATATCAGGGAGCAGCAATAAAGCCTAATAAGCACCAATTAGGCAGCTTTAAAATGACTGTGATACTCAGCTCCTTCTAGACATTTACTGGTGTGGTTACAAACATGGTGAGGTCAAGAGAATGGTCCAGGAAGACAAGAGAACAGGTGATTACTCTTCACAGGAAGGGCAATGGCTATAAGAAGATTGCAAAGATGTTAAACATACCAAGAGACACCATAGGAAGCATCATTCGCAAATTCAAGGCAAAGGGCACTGTTGAAACGCTACCTGGTCGTGGCAGAAAGAAGATGCTGACTTCGACTGCTGTGCGCTACCTGAAGCGTAGAGTGGAGAAAAGTCCCCGTGTGACTGCTGAGGAACTGAGAAAAGATTTGTCAGATGTGGGTACTGAAGTTTCTGCTCAGACAATACGGCGCACCCTGCGTAATGAAGGCCTCCATGCCAGAACTCCCAGGCGCACCCCCTTGCTGTCCCCAAAGAATAAGAAGAGTCGACTGCAGTATGCCAAAAGTCATGTGGACAAACCACAGAAGTTTTGGGATAGTGTTCTGTGGACTGATGAAACAAAATTAGAACTGTTTGGGCCCATGGATCAACACTATGTTTGGAGGAGGAAGAAGAAGGCCTATGAAGAAAAGAACACCTTGCCTACTGTGAAGCATGGCGGGGGGTCAATCATGCTTTGGGTCTGTTTTGCTTCTGCAGTTACTGGGAAGCTTCAGCGTGTGCAAGGTACCATGAATTCTCTTCAGTACCAGGAGATATTGGATGACAATGTGATGCAGTCTGTCACAAACCTGAGGCTTGGAAGATATTGGACCTTTCAACAGGACAATGATCCCAAGCATACCTCCAAGTCCACTAGAGCATGGTTGCAGATTAAAGGCTGGAACATTTTGAAGTGGCCATCGCAGTCACCAGACTTAAATCCGATTGAGAACCTCTGGTGGGACTTAAAGAAAGCAGTTGCAGTGCGCAAGCCTCAGAATGTGACTGAACTGAAGGGTTTTGCCGATGATGAATGGGCGAAGATACCCGTAGATCGCTGCAAGACATGTGTCAAGCTATGCTTCATGTTTAAAAGCTGTTATAACTGTAAAAGGATGTTGTACTAAGTACTAAGATTAAATATCACTTGGGGGTTGAATAAAACTGATAATGATGTGAGCTCAGAAAAGACATTTGTGGTTAAATGTTATGTTATATTTGTCTGACCTACACGTGCCTCTTTGATTTAATTGTAAGCAGGATGACTGAATGATCATAATCAATGTCAAACCGACCAAAACAATCAATTTCAGTGGGGGTTGAATAATTTTGAACACAACTGTATGTTTATATTACGGTCATTTGCTTGGTATTTGCTGTGTATTTGTTTTTCAAAAGAGGCTACAAATACTTTTTAAGTGCAGAAATAAGCGATCGGATGAGATCTCGGAACGGATTAAATCACTTTTACATTCATTCCTATGGGGAAAATCAGTTCGAATATACGAGCAAATGGACATACGAGCAATTTTCAAGAACGAATTATGCTCGTACAACTGGTTCCACTGTATCAATCATAGTTTGACACATTAATATCATTCTGTTAAGAGATTGTTGTACAGAGAGTAACATTAGAGCCTTTTCACATCAACTAAGTAGATTACAGTTTTACTCATTTTCTTTGGAGCGTTTCTCAGATCAGAAATGAAATTCTCAAAACTCCTCGTTCAACCTCCACATAATTTAGTCATTTGTTCTCATTCATAAGAAAATTTCTTGTTGCTTTGATCAAATCACGAATGCTTTGGTACATCATTTATTCGATTGTGTAAAAGTGTCTCCTGTTTCCTACATTATCAGTTGTTTATATTCATGTTGATCAAAATATATTATACGTGTTTCAACTGAATAGTTTTAACCCCCAAAACATCTCAGCATCAGTTCATTGTATGAGTCATCAAATGCAGAATGGTTAAACCAGTCATCTAAAATTTCTGTTTAACTTCATTTTGTAAATGTGAGTTAAATTGATGAATTGTGCAGATGAATTTTGAATGTCACTAATGAAGGCGAGTAAACAGCATCAGATTAACCAATAATCAACTAGTTCTCTAAAACAGGTCAAAGGTGAATCTTGTGAACCTTCAATTGGAGAGTGAATACAGACAGCAAAACACAGAATTATACATTCTGAAAATGGAGGAACAGCCAAAAAAGGAATGAACACCAATACAGTACAGTAAAAGTGTGAATCTTGTCCGGTCTCTTGCAATCAATATAAACCAAATAAATAAATTTGTGCTGCTGAGATTCATAGATGCCGTTTAGAAGGAATACAAAAATGCATTTTTCATTATTATAATCCAAACTGTAGTTTATATCAAGAAATCCTAACATGTTCAGCGTCACACTGACAACATGACTAAACATTTTGATGATTTTGTTTGTGAACAACAACAAATAGACTTTTCATACTGATGGGAATGAGATGTTCATTGACACAAATACTTACTTTTGAGAGATGAACTAAGGATTTTGAGAAAAGTACAGGCAGTACTGGTTTGCAAATATTAAGGACAATTCGAGAAATGCTCCAAAGCAACTAAGAAAAATTGTAAGCAAAAAGACTTGTGACAAAAATGATAAAAGAACATTATAACCATAATAGATTATAGTACTTTGGATACTTAAGTGCATTTAAAGGCAAACACTATTGTACTTTTACTCAAGTGAAAGTTACAAGGGAGCATCTTTACTTTTACTGAAATTGTATTTTACAGAGTGAATCTCTACTTTAACTCAAATACATGGTCTGGGTACTTCGTCCATCACTGCCTATAAGGAAATTAGGCCAAAGTTAAGAGTAGGAGTGTAGACAAAAGCCAGTTTTTGGAACTAATCTGCAAAATGTTTGTGTGTAAATACAAATTAAAATGTATTCTTAAGAATACATAGATCTGACACCAGTGTTGGTCAGTAACGCGTTACTTTATACAGTAACTAATACTGTTATTTTAATTACTTTTAAAAATAAAGTAACTTCGTGACTGTTACCGTATGGTGCGTTACCCGTTACTTTTTGAAATGAATGAATTTTGGGTGAAGTGTAGACTACAGCCTAACCTGCTTACAGCAGCGTCGCATTGTACGATTGGTGGATGAACCACTGTAAACACGAAGAAGATGCACTGTGGGCGTGTCTCTGTTTATACAGGTCTGTGCCGCAGTAATGGCGAGTCGAGGCGAGAGCAAGACGAGTTTCTTAAAGTGGAAATATGCTCATTATTTCACTTAAGTTGAGTATAAAGACAAAAACTTTTAAGTCAAAAGTAAGTTGTGTCTATCTGGTTCGAAGCTCGCATCTACTGTGATAAACAACAACTCCAATCTGTTGAAATACCCCCAGGACATCAATGCCTGAGGAGCTAGAAGCTAGAGGCTCACCTGGTGTTCTACACTGTTGATAGTTTTCATACTTCAGCTGTGAAAGGAAAATTTTTAAGAGCTCAACACAACAGCAGAAGCCACTTTACTTTTTGATTGTGAATATATTATTCAGCTTGTTTTGTTATTTAATTCAGAAATCCTTGTGATATATTCAGTTTGTGCTGCTCTGACTTTAATAAAATAGTGTTTGAAAATGACTGTGTTTAAGTCAGTTTTGTGTTTGTATAGATCATAACGCATAAAAGGGCATTAATAGGAACATTAAAGAAGGTTCTTCAAAAAAGTAACTAAAAGTTACTTTTAACAGTAATGCATTACTTTTTGGTGTAAGTAATCAACAAAGTAACGGAGTTACTTTTTGAATGAAATAACGAGTAACTATAACTAGTTACTATTTTCTAGTAACGAGCACAACACTGTGACACAATGAAGCTTTGACATGGAAAATGTATCTGAAAAAAAAGACAAGTTTACCCATGCAATTTACCATAAAATTATACTTAAAGTGAAATGACTTTTTGAATTTCTTTAAAATGTCTTTTTAGCATATTCAGTGTATGATTTTTATTTTATCTCACAATAAAGATGATCACAGCCTTTCATCCTCTATTAGATCGGGCTGCCAACCTGTATAAATGCCAGTGATTAAAAATAGATTTTCCTGTGTGTACACAGTGCGCTCAAAACACACACACACACACACACACACACACACACACACACACACACACACACCTGCTCTTATAAAATGGCTTAAAACTACCAACTGACGTTCTTTTTTCTTTCTCATATAAAGGCATAAAGTTAGATCTTATTGTGTAATATCCACCCTCCACTTTTTTTTTGTTGCTCCCACCTCCCTGATACGACCATCAACCAGTTGGTTTTATGGCTTTATGATTTAACTTTCATTTCATTTAGAGAGATCAAGCTGTATCTGAATGGACACAGCATCCTGTAAAGCTCAATTATTCTGAATCATTTCACTAAAGGGGACTGATGCAGCCTTCCCGTTGTCGTTTGCACTGAAGGCAATTAAGGCAGGACCGGGCTGCGCAAATGCCATCCTGTCCCATTACTGCTGCCTGAGCAGCCACACTGTCCACTTCGGTGTCGAATCAAGCCAAGCCCCTCAACACACCAGCCTCCATTAAACACTGTCCTTACTGAACACACCCATCTTTCCACTGGCTTGACATAATTTTGTTGTTTTTTTCTCCATTATTTCTCTCTCTCTCTCTCTCTCTCTCTCTCTCACAGTTTTGTTCTTTCTGTCTCAGTCTAACTTGGGTTTAGAAAGAATTCCACCCCCTTGGATTACACTCTGCACCAACTATCTCATAAAAAAAGCAGAAATGGCTCTACAAATAATCTACTTATTTTCATATGGGCCTTGAATGGATGACCAGCCACCTGGAACATCAACACACATTTGCGATTTAGAGAGCAAGCGAGAATGAAGTTCATTTCTGTGTTCGACTGCATCTCTTTGACCGTGTATACCTTCACCTTCCTGCTCGGCCTCCCTGCCAACCTGCTGGTCCTCTTTGTTTACATGCGCAAAGCTCGAAAACATGGCGCTACTCCTAACGTGGTTTACACCATCAACTTGTGCTTATCCAATCTGGTCTTGGTCGCCTGGATGCCTGTGAAATCTGCCTACACTATATTTGAAATATGGATTTTACCAGAGTTGCTGTGTCCCATTTACAATTACTTTGTCGTGGCCTCGCTTTACGGCAGCGGGCTCCTGTTGACAGCTGTAGCTGTCGGACGTTATCTGAGCATCGCCTTCCCGATCAGCTATAAAATCTATCGCCGGGCTCGCACATCCTGCATGATCAGCGCTCTGCTATGGGCGGTCGTGCTTCTGCATCTCAGCTTGGCCTTGGTAGTGGAGAAAAGGGGTTACTTTGTGTCTCCATCGATGCCCAACACATCAAAGTGCTTCGAGAACTTTACACATGAGCAGATGGTTGTGCTGTTGCCTCTGCGCCTAGAAATGGCTATCCTGCTGTTTGCCGTGCCTCTGTCGCTCACTGCGTTCTGTACGCTGCGCTGTCTAGCACTGGTGAAGCGCTCGTGCCTTTCGGCTGGCAGCAAGCGGCGCATCCTGGCCATGGAACTCTCTGCGCTCCTGGTCTTTGTCGTATGCTACACACCATACAACGTATCTCATGTGGTCGGTTTCATCCAGAAAAGCAACGTGCACTGGAGACGCGAGGCCATTGTCTCCAGCTGCTGCAACGTCTTCCTTGAGCCGGTGGTCATGCTGATACTGTCGCCCTCAAGGCCTAAGGACCTGCTCTGTAGACTGTGTGTGAAGAGGAGCTCCAAGCAGCATCAAGAAGGCATTGTGCAGGGGAAAGACCCTCTGGCAACCATGCAAAAAGAGACAATGTCAGTCAAACCACAATTGGGCTCTGAATTGGGCAGGAATTAATAAAACAGCTTAGCTTTTTACAGTTTTTCTCATCTGCTTTGGAGCATTTCTCGCTTTGTCCTTAATATTTGCAAACCAGTAAGTGCATTTCTTAAAACAATTTGTACAAACAGCACATTGGATTTCTTGCAAAAGCCTGTACTTTTCTTTAAATCCTTAGTTCATCTCTCAAAAGTAAGTATTTATGTCAATGAACATCTCATTCCCATCAGAATGAAAAGTCCATTTGTCACTGTTGACAAAAAAAATCTTTAAAATATTTAGGCATGTTGTCAGTGTGACACTGCACAGTTTCATGATTTGTTGTTATAAACTATGGTTTGAGTTACAATGATTCAAAATGCACAACATTTCAATTCCTTCTGTATAGTATCTATGAATTTCAGCAGCACAAATGAAGGCATTTGATTGCATATTGATTTATATTGATTGCAAGAGACCAGAAAGGATTTAGACTTTTACTGTACGGTACAAGTGTTCGTTCGTTTCTTGGTTGTTCTCCATTTTTAGAATGTATAATTCTTTATTTTGCTCTGTCAGTATATACTCTCCAATTGAAGGTTTACAAGAATCACCTTTGACCTGTTTTAGAGAACTAGTTGATAATTGGTTGATCTGATGCCATTCACCCACCTTAATTAGTGACATTCAAGATTCATCTGCACAATTTATCAGTTTAAGACACATTTACAGAAAATAAAGTTTAACAGAAATTTTAGATGACAGATGATGACAACTGGTTTAACCATTCTGCATTCAGTGGCTTATACAATGAACTGATGCTGAGGTGTTTTGGGGGTTAAAACTCTTTAGGTAAAACCAGTAAAATATATTTAGATCAACATGAACATAAACAACTGATAATGTAAGAAACAGCAGACACTTGTACACAATCGATTAAATGATTCGCATTAGCATTCACGATTTTACCAAAGCAACAAGAAATGTTTTTATGATGAGCACGTATTACTATATGATGTGGAGTTTGAACGAGAAGTTTTGAGAATTTCATTTCTGATCTGAGAAACGCTCCAAGGCGACTGAGAAAAACTGTAATGGCGACTCATTTTGTTCTCCGAACTACAACAAAGATTTGAGATTGATAGAAGATGTACCGCACAGATATTGTATGCCTGCGGACATCTTTAACTTACTTTAATGCAAAAATTATTCAAGATACATAGGATATTATTCAATAATTTTTAGAAATAGTTCAAGTGTAAAAATTTGTGAAAGAGAAGATCAGCAAAGATTCAATTAGGCCTGTGTGACAGCTTGTGCATGCTGTAATGTGCAAAACAAGTCAATCTATATCAATGATCAGTGAGCAATAAAACCTGATGGATCGATCGCTCTATCTATCTATCTATCTATCTATCTATCTATCTATCTATCTATCTATCTATCTATTTAATACTTATAAATATATATTTATAGTACATTATACAGAACATTACGAGGAGATAATATGGTAATAAAATATATTAATAGATACTAAAAGAAATGACAGCAGTGCAAGGAGACATTTAGTTCCTTTTAACATCCTTGGTACTGCTTGATTTTGTAGTATGTAAAAATGATTTTATTTGCACTATGATTAGAACGTTTGTCTTTTTTCAAAGACGTTTTTCTGTGCAATCGTTGCCGCCGTCTTACTCATTAGAGATACATTTAAATATAAATGTCTGTAAAGCAGCTTTGTGGCAATGTTCATTGTTAAACGTGCTACATAATTTAAATGGCATTGAACTGAGACTCGGGCTAGAGACAGAAATGAATACTGTGATTATGACAATAAGAAACTGTTACTGAAATCTTCTAAAGTAAGCAGCGAATTCTCAACTTCAATAAATACTGTTAAGAAATGCGACGAAACGTAACGCACAATCCCATTAAAGAGATTTTAATGGGAACATTTAGTGGTATGTGCAAATCTAGTCTGTGAATTTAATGCCTATCTCTATTCAGTTGGAAAAACAGCCTAATATTTTGATATTTAAATTTGGACAATTAATGTTATTGTATATGAACTGTTTATTGTTTTTTTTTCATGATATTCATTTTCTATTGTTTTAAAGTCTTATTACTGATTTTCTAATAATATTCCATGAAAATCCTTTTTTCCATATGTTTTAAACTTGTATCTCTGTTTCTTTCTCTGTCACACACATACACACAAAAACACATGAATATATATGTATATACGTGTGTGTGTGTGTGTGTGTGTGTGTGTGTGTGTGTGTGTGTGTGTGTGTGTGTATATATAAATATATTTGTTTAGTCTCCGTCTGGCACTTAAAATGCATTTATATTTATATTATTATAATTATTATTAAACTTGAAAACATACACAACAATGACAGGGTTATAAAAAGAAAGTAGATAGCGCAGTGTCACTGTGGCAACTCGCTCCGTACCGGAAATAAGATTTGTTTTGCTTATGCATGAAAACGCTAAAGAATCCAATTAGGGAAGTGGATTGTGCTGTGGGTTCTTTAGCGTTTTATGTCCAGCTTCTCTTAAAAGGTGAAATTCCACAATTCGAGAGAGTGAATGAATGAAGGATGGATGGAAAGATATTTGTTAATGTATGCTAAAATAAGTAGAACACATCTTTAGAGAATTAAATATTAAATGTTAACCACACACACACACACACACACACACACACACACACACACACACACACACACATCCATATTACCCATATGGCGTCTAAATAATGTAAACTATTTAATTAAGTAAAACTATTTAATCGATTACTCAGTTTAATCAATATAATAAAAAGTTTATTGCATTTATTTGATTCATTATATTTTATTTTTATCAAATATTATAAAATTTTGTTTTTAACCGAGGAGTCATTTTATTTAAATTGTGTTAAAATGTGAATTGTTCAAATGTTGATGATCATAAATGTTAATAATAATAATAAACTGCATTAATAAAAAAAAAAAAAAACGACAAACAATTTCATGGTTTCCATTTGTTGCTGGCAGCTGGCAGTCTATGAACACACAGACACACACACACACACACATTTGCATCCAATCCAAGTACCTGCTCAGAATCGGACCAGGGGGACTGTGCGGCTGTGAGGCTACGATGAAATCCACTGGATCAGTGAGGATAAATCTGAAAACATCTTATAAGCAGAACACTTTACTTCAAGTCTCACAATTTTCTACCCACAAACCAGATTCTGTTTCTGTTTTTAGACCTGTGAACTTTTTCTTTTTTTTTTACACAAACAGTAATGCTTTTTTATAAGTGGCATGCAGAAAACACACCCCACTGAAGAACAAAGCCTTCATTTCATTGTGCTTACACTTTTACACTACTTTATCTTTTTCAATGAAAAAAAAAGGATTGTAAAAAAAAGGATGTAAAAACCATTCATTGCACTGTACTACATCAGCAAAGAAGAAAGATCAATATTTATCAGTCAAATTCATGTGTATATTCCTGTTTTTTCTACCTCAACACATTGTTCTCCAAAAGCAAGTACATTTACTATGCAGAAATGATATCATCCTGAAACAATGCTAAAATTCATCTTCTTGTTTATGTTGACTTAAACATGAACATCTCCTGTAGATGGAGATATTACTCTGTGTCACTTCTCTGTGGTGGGCTATTGAGGAATAATAATAAGGATGAAGCAGATGGGACATAACAAGTAAATCAGTGTGCTGAGCTTTCCTTATATTTTGTATAAGGAAATACATATTCCTTATATTGTAATTCATTATAATATAACTATGTTTCCTTGTATTTTAACATTTAATATATGAATACCAAAGATTGCCCCTTCTTCCCACCTGAACAAATAAAAGTGCTGTGAAATTTTAACATTGCTTGTTCAAATAGTACATTTATATAAAAGAAAAAGTAAATAAATAAATGAATTGATTAATTCTTCTTCTTTCGGCTGCTTCCATTAGGGGTCGCCACAGAGGATCATTCGTCTTCATACCCCTCTGCCCTCTACATCTGCCTCTTTCAAACCAACTACCTGCATGTCTTCCTTCACCACTTCCATAAACCTTCTCCTTGATCTTCCTTTTTTTTTCTCCTTCCTGGTGGCTCCATCTTTAGCATTCTCCTACCGATATACCCCATGTCCCTCCTCTGCACATGTCCAAACCATCTCAATCTCACCTCCCTCACTTTGTCTCTCAAATGTCCTACATGCGCTGTCCCTTTAATAAACTCATTTCTAATCCTGTCCATCGTCGTCACTCCCAACGAAAACCTCAACATCTTCAGCTCTGCTACCTCCAGCTCCACCTCCTGTCTTTTACTCAATGCCACTGTCTCTAAACCATACAACATCTCAGGTCTCACCACAGTCCTCTTTCACTCTTGTAGATACTCTTCAATCACAAATCTTTCTATTACTCTTCTCCACCCTCTCCACATTCATAAATAAATAAAATTTGAACAGTAGTAATGTAAGTACAATATTGACCCCTGTGGTTGAGAAACCCTTTAAAATCAGATCAATAGTCAGTCAAATGGAGTTCATCTGTGTAAAAATAAAGTATCTTGGGAATCAAATATAAGTACATGTCCCTGAATGGCCCCAGAATTTGACAGAGAATGTTAAGTTAGGTTTAAATTTATTGTCATTATCGGTGTAGAAGTACAAAGACAATGAAATGCGGTTGGCATTTCATATAAGTGCACTGAATATGGGTTCAATCAATTCAATTAGAATTACGGTGGAGTAGGTTGAGGAGAACAGCAGTTACAGTATGGTAAATGCACTGTATAAAGAAGAAAAAATTGTACTTTGGACACCTGACTTTTCCATCTATATGGGCTTCTTTTTCCGAACAGTAGGCTCAAACTTGGAAGTACACACTTGTATATAATGTCTTTGGATGCTGTAGCATAAAATCTTTCCTTCACTTGAACTAGAAGACTCAAATCTGTCTCAGCATGACTATTCCCCCCAAAGCAAAGCAAACCCTATTAAGAAATGGTTTATATGGCGATTGGACCCTAAATGGTCTGCTATAGAGCTCGGACCTCAACACAGACTGCACCCTGGGCCAACTCAACTACACCTGTCTTTACTAAAACCCTAGTGACTGAATGAGCACAAAACTCCACAAGCACACTCCAAAATGGAGTAAAACATCTTCCCAGAAGAGTGGAAGTTTTTATAACAGCAAATATAGAACAGGATGTTCAAAAGCCACAAATCAATCTTATGATCAGGTGTCCACAAATGTTTGTCCATATAGTGTACATACAGTAAATGCAGATGTGCAAACAGCAATAATGTACAAATGCCAGTCTAATACAAATAGCTGTATATAAAACAGAAACCAATCATTGAAGTGAAGTGCATGTGTTTAGCTATAGTGTGAAAGCTGGCAGTTAGTGCTAATTGTCTGGGTTCAGCATTATTTTGTCTGCTCTTGGGCAAGCAGTGTATTCTTCTGTATTGTTTTCCTTATAATAGATGTGCAAACAGTTATTTATGAAGATGTAGGGAGTCCTTGATAATACTCACCTTCTGCAAAGAATGCTTATGAACGTACCTACAATATACTTACCATCATAAAAAAAAAAAAAAAAAAAAAAAAA
>MU551630.1:18527-96677 GCA_024362625.1 Silurus asotus
CAAAAAAAATCAAAACAATATACATTTCTGAATAAAGTATCAAACAAGAATGTAAAAACAAAATCCTAATACCCCACAGAGCACTATTTTTATATTATAAAAGAATAAGAGTGGGGCAATGGTTCAGGTTCTGACAAGACAACAACCCTAAGCCTAAAGGCAAGGCAATAACGGAGAATTTCCCAGAACACGATTGTGCTAGAAGGACCCATTCAAAGCCCAGACCTCAATTTGAGCCTGTGGCAAATGTTTTTCAAGAACAACAATCTTAATTTAATCTAATTGAGCTTGAGCAAGGCACTGTATCTAGTTTTACAGATGGATTTCTAATCAAATCAGTGGAGTGTTGAGAATATTCCATTCTAACAGGCAGAATTAATTTGACTGGTTTACTCCTCAAAATCTTATCCACCTTATACACGTCTACACCTAACTTGAGCAAATATTAATAGAAATTGGTTTGCAGTTTAAAAAGTAAAGAACAAACCCTGTCATTGGTATGCCGCTACGTTCTAGAACGCAACGCAACATCGCCATGTCCAACCTGCATAATGATAATCCTGTATACTATCCTGATCCCCTGATGCTTATTACCCTGAGGTATTTTTTTTTCTAGAATGTTATACTTTTAGAAAAAAAGGAGGCAACAATATATTAATAATATATATAAAGTAATATTCCAAATCACTTATTTAATTATTCTACCAGAAGTAATTTAGTTTGTGTGACTTCTTCTTATCTTTCCTTGTAGATTGTCATGCTGCAGCTATCATATCTTTATTAATAGATGCTTACGTTTGTACCAAGAACATGAATGAATGACCTTCAACAATGTTTTTGCACTGATATATAATGCAAATGGTCTCATAGTTGTCACGGAGGTCCATATATGCATTCTTTCTATCATAAAAATTTGAATATCTTCTATAAACTTCCTGATGTCTGTGTGATATTTCCGGCTCCGTATTTGAGAGACTGAACAATAACGAGTGGGATGAGACTCGTGGAGTCACGGGCTAGCTCAGAGACAAACCGGTAGTATAACAGTCAGGATTTAGGTCTCGTAGAAGAATTCTGAGCCTGGAGCTGCCAGGCAAGAGACCAAGGAGGAGGTTAATGGATGTGGTGAGGGAAAACATGGAGGTGGTTAGTCTGAAAGAGGCAGATGTAGAGGACAGGGAATAGAGACAGATGACAGAAGAAGAAGAAAAAGAAGAAGAAGAAGAAAAAGAAGAAGTATACTAAGACGATCCAAACTCGAAATGTATGTAATTGATTAAAGTTTGCTACAAGGACTTTGGTCTAAAGTTGGCATGAACAGTTTGATAACCCTAAAAGTGGTGGATCTGAAATGAATGGACATTCAGTGCCACTCAGAAGAGGATGGGTTCCCTTACTGAGACTTGTTTCTCTGAAGATTTCAGAAAAGACTTGCTTGGTAAGGTTGGGATTCATTTACGAATTTCCAGTTTATATTGTAATATATTCAAAAGCCGCATTGGGACAATGTTTATTGTTAAAAGTGCTGTACAAATCAAATTAAAGTAAGTGTAATAACTCCGGCTATTCTTTCAGCTGCATCTTGTATAACATTGAAAGACATTGGTGTGATTAATGACTCCAGGCTCCCATTTGAGTTCACATTACAAGGAAAGCCTTTTTCATTTCCGAACAGCGTGAAGCAAGGAAATACTGGATAATGTCATTACATGATGCAGAAATAAGGTTTAGCCTTGCTGACAGAATATTTCAGTAGGCACATAAACAAGCTGATACCAGCACAGATTCTCCACTACTGGTGGTACATTTCTATTTTAGTGGTGTAAAAGGTGTAATACATTACACTAACAGTGGTTATGATATCTTCCTGTATTTCTTACACTGACCATTCTCTGAGGGGTTGCTGAGCAACATTGTTTGGTGAGCTTAAGTCATGAAGCTTGTAACAGGGGCTTATTAAATTTCCATGGGTTGAGACACCGCATCCACGCCATGATTTGATAAGGTAATCAGAATAGCTGAGACTAGTCAGAGCGCACTTTGCTTGCACACCGAGCACCAGGAGGACAACTGCGAAACGATAAAGAGCTTATTTTCCATGGTGAGTCTTTGTAACTGATGTGCTTTTTTTTCCTTGTTAAAAAATTTACCTCAGATAATGATGTAGCCTTTAAGCAAAAAAAAACAAAAAAAAAAACCTTTATTATTTTTCATTTTCATTTTCATATTTAATATTATTTAATATGCCAAAAATATATCTTCTGACTATCTAAATTTATTACTTTTTATTATGTAAAATTGCCAAATGTACAATGTGATTTTAACCCATTCATGCAAAATTCTTTTTGTAATTGTATTCTTCTAACTCCAAGCTAATTAGTCATGTTTACATTATAGTTTTGCAGCCGTTCACAGATGCTTTGTGAAAACTGGACTCGACAAGATGTTGGTTAGTCAGCTGCTTTTGCCTGTGTACGTCTTTACCTTCCTGATCGGGCTTCCTGCCAACATCCTGGCATTCTGTACCTTCTGCCGCAAGGTCCGCCGCAAACCTGCGCCCATCGACATCCTCCTTCTGAACCTCACGATCTCTGACCTCATCTTTCTTGCCTTCTTGCCCTTTAAAATGAAAGAGGCTATTGACGACATGATTTGGAAGCTGCCGGACTACCTGTGCCCCGTCAGCAGCTTTATGTTCTTCTCTACTATTTACACCAGCACGTTGTTCTTGACAGGAGTTAGCATTGAACGCTACTTAGGTGTTGCTTTTCCAATCCAATACTCTGTTTACCGCCGGCCACGCTATGCCGTTATCGCCAGCCTGTTCTTCTGGCTTGTTGGTTCTCTGAACCTCAGCATTGTCTACATTGTGCCAATTTTGCATCCAAAGAACATCAGTAATGGCCACAATCTTAGCTCAAGTGTCATGCCACCCTCCGAAATGATATGCTACAACAACTTCACCCATGAGCAACTCAGTATTCTGCTTCCAGTGCGTCTGGAGCTTTTTGTGGTGCTCTTCTGCGTTCCGTTTCTTATCTGTGGCTTCTGTTACATCAATTTTATTCAAATTCTCTCCCGGTTGCCGCACATCAGTAGGCGCCGTAGGCTGAGGGCTATCGGACTGGCACTTGGAACTCTGTTTGTGTTCGCCGTCTGTTTTGGGCCTTACAACGCCTCACATGTGGTAGGGTTCGTCATGGCAGAGAATGAGGATTGGCGAGAACTGGCTTTGATCTCCAGTACTTTAAACGCATGTCTAGACCCTATTATCTTCTACTTCTCGTCCGCAGCGGTACGAAGCGCAATCAGTGGCTTTGTGAAAGGAATGAAGGAGAAAGGGCATGTACTGAAGTGCAAGAAGATTCAGTGTTGCCCCACGCTTGCCTCTGAGACCTACAGAGACACACCTCCACCTGATAACAAGAGACTTTCTCTAGTGGAAGTGGAAATAGCAAGTTCTCTTTAGCTATAAAAAGAAAATAGCCCCCCACTATTGTAAAATTCTACAAATTATGTTAATGAGGATTGATGTAAGGAGAATTAGAAAAATTATGCAGCAGCTGGACACCACCTCATGTACACATATACTGTATAGGCTGTTTCAGGGGCTTCCTGACCCATCATTGCCTTTTGAAAAGGCAGTGGAACTGAAAACGGTTTAACATTTGCTTTTTTTTTCTTTTTTTTTTTTTTTGCAGTTATGATGGGTTTTCCTTCTCAATGGCCTTTCGCAGAATGTAACCTGATATCTGCATTTCTGAGGGTAAATTGATTTTTTTGCATGCTGTACATGTACATCCATATGTGATAACTGAAAGTGGTGATACTAAAATGGACCCCCAAAAATGTAACATTATACCTGAGAAGGTGTTTCCCATGGTCTGTTGACCTTTTAAACCCTACATATGTTTTTCGTTTTAAATAAATGTGATATCCTGTAGTCCATCGAGATTCAAATATCTTCAGAAGTATAATGTTGTCTAGCATGAAAACATGGCGTTTGAAAAGAGAAAAAACATTTTCATACTTTTTTGATAATGGGGTTGCACTTTTTTTTGTTAAGCAGTTGCTTGCGGTGGCATCTGAAATACAATAAATAGTGAAAAGTTACAGTATATTGGCAAACGTTTGCGGACACCTGGTCCTATATATATATATATATATATATATATATATATATATGTATATGTATATATATATGATATGTGTTCATCGCATTCCATATTTAGTCCCAATTTGCTCTTATAATTTTCTTTACTCATCTGGAAAGATGTTCCACTAGTGTTCTTGTGGAGATTTGTGCTGGGATGCCAGAGGGAATTCCCATCCTGGAAAAGGTTTGGGTCTCCTAGTTCAAGTAAAGGGGAAATTTAACACTACTGCATTTAAAGACGTCCTATACAATTGTGTGCCTTTAGCTTTGCGGTAACAATTTGGGAAAGAACCACATATGGCTGGGAAAGTCAGGTGTCCCAATTCTTTTGTCCATATAGTTTATGTGCTTGACATCGAATTACCCCTTACTTTGTTGTTTAAAGTAGCTCCACTTCTCTAGAAAGAATGTGTTCAGCCACTATTGCTGGTAGTTAAGTACATACACATCCGTATTCCACCTCATCCCAAAGATGTTTCGTTGGGTTGAGGTCTGGGCAAGGAAAGAAAACGCTAGAAGACATTCTATACAATTTAGCTTTATGAAAATCCATAAATTTTGGATGGACCGCATATAAGTGTGGACAGCCGTCCACATACCTTTGTCCATATAGTGTATAATTGAGCACCGTAGTGAATTTTTTTAATTAGAATTTTAAGAAACAAGCCCTACACCTAACCAAATTTCATAAAATTATGCAAATTGTGTTGATAGGACTGTTGAACGTGAAGCTATTCTATCTCCCTGGTAAAAAATAACTAGACATGTAAATCTATTCAAATCCAATCCATTGGGCCGGAGATGTAGAAATCAATGCTGTCATATAAAATAATCTGTCTAGCCATGGTTTAATCTAATTGTCTCCATTTATTCATTCATTCCTCTCCAGTAACTGCTTAATCCTGGTCAAGGTCATGAAACCCTGGAAGCACTGGGTACATTATGGGGATCCACCATCAATGGGATGCTCAGGACACTATGCATACACACCTTCCTACACACATTAAAACCTAGAGCAATTCAGCATAACCTATCCACCTCCAGTTATGTATAAACCACAGAATCAAGAATAAACCCATGGAGACAGACCATGCACAGAAACTCCAGTAGACAGACAGTAACCTGAGTACAACATCAAACCACAGCTTAAACTGAATTCAATTATAGTTTGTGGTTATTTGTCTTTTTATGAGCAATTCAATTAAAAAACTATTAGCTGTACTTTTAAAACATGATCTGCCAACTCTTATACAAAAACATATTCACTTTATCACTAATGCCATGTATGATAACATAGCATTTAGTTTCTGTGAACATTCTTTAAAAAAAAAAGGTAGGACAAATAAAATGTTTCAGTTCAATTAAATTTTATTTCTATTGTGCTTTTTACAATGGACATTGTCTCAAAGCAGCTTGACAGAAAGTATAAATTATAGAACAAAGATTTAAATAAGTAAATTGTGTGTTTTTATGCCCACTGAGCAAGCCTGGGGTGACTGTGGCAAGGAGAAACTCACTTTGGTGGTATGATGAAGTAACCTCGGGAGGAACGCATCCTCATTTGGGAAACACCAAGTGTGTGATTGTAATTTATAAAATCCACAATACAAACACCAGAGAGTGAGAAATACACTATGTTGCCAAAAGTATTACGTCACCTGATCTTTCTCTCTATATGTGGTTCTTTTCCAAACTGTTACCACAAAGATGGAGGAACTCCGTTGTACATAACGTCTTTAGATGCGCTGTAATAAAATTTTGCATTCACCTGAACTTGGAAACCCCAAACCTGTTCCAGCATGGCAATGCCCCTGTGCAAATGCCCCAAAGTGAGCTCCTTTGTGAGCTGAAGATATGGTTTACATGCTTTGGAGAGGAAGATCTAAAGTGGCCTGCTATAGAGCTCTGATCTTTGGGATGAATTGGAACTCTGACTGACACATCTGTTGTGATGTGCTGGAGAAACAAGTCCAATTCATTGAGGTTTCACCTCACAACTTACAGGATTCACAGGATCTGATGCCTACGTCTTGGGTGCAATACAACATTGATTGGCGGAAGTCATTTGTTGAAAGACATTACGTTACAAATAACTATTTTCTTCAATCTAGACTTTAAAGACCTTAATTCCAAAATGCTGTACCTGAGAAATGCATTATGAACAAGTATGCTAAGTAAACAAGCTTTGTGCGAGTGAACAGTATATAATAATTTATTAGCCAGCTAGCCTACTTGTTAGAAAAATAATGCTAATTTCTGTTAGCAACAGCCCTTCTGTAGAAAAGCTTCCCTTACACATCATCCAGTTTATTAACCATAGGCTTTAAATGAACATAGATATTTAACACAACAAGCTATTGCTACTGCTGCCCATGCTGATGGATGGACATCAACAAAGTATAAAAAGATCTAGCTAGCAAGTTCAGGTCACTCGAATAGATAATGGATTAAGTGTACATGCAAGTTAAATTGTCAACATGTACAGCTAAGATCATTATCAAGTTTGCTGATTGTTTTGAAAGGCTCAAAACTGAAAATACCACATCATCGGTCTCAGACACTGCTACTGCTTTAGTTTTTTTTTAAATAACATATTGTTTATAAAATAGTGCTGCCACAGTAAGCTCTCTGGTACTGCACCGTTTTTCTTCTGCCTAGGTATGAATTCGATTTTCAAATCAACAGCACGATTGGTGACACAATGCCATAGCAGAGGTAAACCGTGCCACAAGCAACCGCCATCTTATATTTAGTTATTTTGTGGGAAGTAGGAGCTCAATGGTAAAGACTCTGGGTTACTAATTAGAAGATCAGGGTTTCAAGCCCCAGTATCGCCAAGCTGCCTCTGTTGGACCCTTGAGCAAGGCTCTTAACCCTCTCTGCTCTAGGGGTGCTGCATTATGGCTGACAATGCACTCTCACCCCAGCATCCTAACAAGCTGGAATATATTTAGAAAGCATTTCACAGAGCTCCAATATATTCATGTGATAACTAAAAGCCTTTTCCTTTCCTTGAAATAGTCCATAATCTGTAGTCTTTATATCGTCTGTATGATATCTGAAAGGAGCTGTAGGTTTGTGAAAGATTTCTGTGGCAAATGAACAGAGGACTTGAAGGTGAATCTACTTTGAAATAGATCAGACTCCCATGGGGTTTTTTCTATCATTTTTAGCATTTTGCTGTAGATATGTTTCCAAAACAATTTAAAAGTGTGGCCAGGGTTTTGAACCCAGGGATTTAAGAGTTACTGCTGTCATTTACACCTGGAATTGCTGTGTTTTTCAGCTTTTGCTGTTGTTTGCTAGACATTATGGTGCCATCTAGTGACTAATATTACATAAACTGCATAGACCAGCTGCCTAATAATGTGTTAGTTCCTCCTTCCCTGCTCAAACACTCCTGATGCACAAAGCATTCATTAATTTCTTCAGCAGTTTGAGTTAAGAGTAGCTTGTTTGTCGGATCAGCCTTTGCTCAACACGTGCATCAATGAAACTCGGCACCCCGTGGCCCTGTCGCTGGTTTACCACAGTTCCTTCCTTTCAAAAGTTGGACTTTTGATAGATACTGACCACTGCAGACCTGCAACAGCCCATAAGAGCTGCAGTTGAGTAGATGCTCTGACCCAGTCGTCTAGAGGTCACAATTTGGCCCTCGTCAAGCTCGCTCAAATCTTACGGTTGCCCATTTTTCCTGCTTCTAACACATCGACAAAATGTCCACTTGCTGCCTAATATATCCTACCCACTAACAGGTACCATGAAGAATAGATAATCATTGTTATTTACTCACCAGTCGTAATGTTATAACGTCATCATGTTATGCCTGGTCTGTGTATGCTTAGTGTAACAGGAGTCATTCATAGTAGGTGGGGGCTGAGTGATACAACAAAGATTAACACTCAACACTAACCCTTTTTCATAGATACATTTAGTAAGTAATGACAATCACAATGATGCACCAAAGAGCGAATACAGCTTATCTGGCACATTCGTTTTGAAGGCCACTCTTAATCACAAACAATATGGGCAGGGTGAAAGCTTACATTTTTCTCTTGAAATACGTCACCACAGTTGGGGAATACTATTGACATGGCAATTGTGTTTAGTTCTCAGTACTGCTTGGAAAGCTTCCCAGCAGAATGTTTGCCCAGACATTACACTTTCTCCAGGAGCTTGTCTTCTTCCCATATCCTGGTGCAGGTAAATTGTGCACATTTTCAAACGCAATACAAAACAGAACTAAAGAGACCAGATAATGCTCCAGTTCTCTGCTGCTCATATGCTAATTGTAAGGTGGTATATGGGAACGCAGACAACGCTGCAGTGACAAACACAAATTTACGTTCTCTCGTATGTAAATTTCATCAATTTCTTAAAATGTAATTTTCTGTAACACAGTAGCTTTTCAATTCTGATCAGCTTGAACAAACTTTGTTGGCAACAAACCTTTCAGTTTTTGGTTTATTCCTTTCAGGACCACTTACCCCTTCTGACCTGAAGTACCCCATATGCCATGCAGTTTCTTAGTTGCTCTGATCCAGTAATTTTCCTACAGTCATACTGCCCTTGTTTAAGTTACTCAGATCTTGTGAACTATGAAAAAAACATCTGTTTACTCACCTTGACATGCACCACTGCTATGAGATAATCAACATATATTTGCTTCATCTGTGAGTGGTTCTCAAGTTTCGCCTCATCTGGGTAGATCACTCCAGATCTCATGCCATATTACTAAAACACTCTGTTGTCTTCTACATTTCAGCTTATGTTTTGTTTTAACTTGACGAAAGGCTAGGAGGTGGCGTTTTGATACTGCTACCTGGCCTTGGCTCTGTATTTTCACGTATTAAGTGGCTGTAAAAGGCCAGACGTGTCAAAACTAATGCAATTATATATAAAGTGCGTATTGTTATTCACAATGAACTTCAAGCTGTAACCATAACCGTTCAGCAACCATAATCTGCACGACCATGTGAAATTGCAACGGCCTTGGAGCACATTACGTTCACTATTTTACACACTTCCGCACTAACCTCAGCCTTACATTATTAGCATCTACATACACTAGCCTATGTACAGTACAGACCAAAAGTTTGGACACACCTTCTCATTCAAAGAGTTTTCTTTATTTTCATGACTATGAAAATTGTAGATTCACACTGAAGGCATCAAAACTATGAATTAACACGTTGGATTATATATGGAATTATATACATAACAAAAAAGTGTGAAACAACTGAAAAATGTCATATTCTAGGTTCTTCAAATTAGCCACCTCTTGCTTTGATTACTGCTTTGCACACTCTTGGCATTCTCTTAATGAGCTTCAAGAGGTAGTCACCTGAAATTGTCTTTCAACAGTCTTGAAGGAGTTCCCTGAGAGATGCTTGGCACTTGTTGGCCCTTTTGCCTTCACTCTGCGGTCCAGCTCACCCCTAAACCATCTCGATTGGGTTCAGGTCCGGTGACTGTGGAGGCCAGGTCATCTGGTGCAGCACCCCATCACTCTCCTTCTTGGTCAAATAGCCCTTGATGCCTTCAGCACACTGACTCTACAATTTTCATAGTCATGAAAAAAAAGAAAACTCTTTGAATGAGAAGGTGTGTCCAAACTTTTGGTCTGTACTGTACTTCGGGTCTACTTTATTATGTTGTAGAATAGACTTCCACATACAGAAAAGTGATTTAACTGATTTCCAAATCAATAAATAAGACAAAATGGGTCTCATTTAAAATAATTGTCTGGCTGAATACGTTTGGGTTATTATAATTTCCAGATGGTGGATTTGGGCAAAACCAAAGACAAGTCTCTTTATTTGCTGCCTTTAAACAAAGATAATTCTTCGAAAAATTTGTGGTGACAAAAAAAATGTAGCTGAAACGACAATCTCCTTGCAAAAAAAAATAAATAAAAAAATTCTATCAGCAGAACAACTTTTAGATTTTATACCTGAAAGGGGAAACAGTTAAGTCCTAGCAGTAAATGTGAATTAATGGGGCATGTAAGTGTGGAAAAATAAGAATAAATGCAAATCCTGTAAACGGGCTGTTTCAAAATGTCCAAGAAGAAAAAAAAGAAAAAAAAATAGCTGCATTGCAATGTAAACTACAGTTTCTGCTAAATTTATTCATTTCTATGTTACCACGGCAAAGCAATTTAGCAATTTTTAAGGCAGGTACAGGTGGATATTGGGAAGCGTTTCTACGTGCAACCATCAGTTGGGTTGTGTTCAGTACACTGATCCTGGTGGATTCTTTTGGGTACAGTACGTTTTAGAAGTCTGTTCCAGCCATGATGGTTTAATATATTTTCTAAATATATGGTAGCAATAGTTATGCCAAGTAGATTCAAAGCATGGGACAACCAGTTGATGATCCTTCCTGTCCCACTGTATTTCCTTTGTCAACCCTGAGCTGTTTATACATAATTTGTTCAATTAAAGTCTGGCGCTAATCTACAATCATAATTGCAGAGTACATTTAGACTTCGACCACAAATTTGATATTTGTGCTGAATATAGAAACTGATTAAATGCCTGCACTGTACACAGAAACAAAGTTTAGAGAAATTTGCTCTAATTAGCTGCAAAAGCATTCAAGCTTCAAAACAGAGGTTTCACATCCCAGTTTTGTACTTCTCTCTGAGCTAATAAATAATGCAGACCAAACAATATAACGTACTGGAGACAGCAGTAATAACTACAAAAGAAATCCCAGCGGGAGGGTGAAGGGGAGGGGCAGAGCAGAGGGAAACCACCACAGCTTTAAACAAAATATGATCATGAGGCATTGTTGAGAATTTAAATTTATCATAACTAAAAAAAACAAAAAAACAAGCTAGTCCAACCCAAGCCCATTTACGTCACATGTCGGGGAGTGGGTCTGTTTGTTGCCGAGTCCGTGTAGGTCAAGCTCTCGCAGGTGGAACAGTAGATGTGCTTCAAACCTATTGGTCAATAGTTTCTCTGATAATTTCGGTTAATATCAGATAGGCATTAATATTCTATCAGGTTAACAAACATCTCAAGTCTGTGAGGTGGTTTTGTGGAGGCGTGGGTATTCCGTTGAGCGCGACGGTCCTGTCACTGCGAAATGCTTTCTCCACTGATTTCAAGGCCATGCTGTTGGAGTTGGGCTCTGAGTAGCGCGTTGTCGTTCTTTAGGTCTTCGATCTGTAGTGGAGTGAAACGAAAACTTTTTAGTAGTACAACATTTTACTGCTGTTTCGGGCTCATTCTGGACTTTTGCTTTTTCTTATTTTTCATTTGGGGGATTTACCTGTTGTCTTAAGAGCTCGTTATCCACCTGTATTCTCTCCACGTCTTTGTAACTTTCTTGCAGCCTCTGGTTGCTCTGCCTGAGCTCTCGAATGTAATCACATGCTTTAGACAGGATCCCTCCTTTGCTCTAAGACAGAGACGGAGAATATTTACAGCACAGACTTACGCGGACTGTAAAGGCGGACAGGTTCTCGGCGTACATACCGCTCCGGTTTTGGTGTTGTCCATGTTGCAGTCTGGGATGATTTTGGACAGTGTCACTATCCAGTTGTTGATTTTGTCTCTTCTTCTTCTTTCCACTGCAAGAAACCAACTAGTGGTTAAAAAGGATTCGCGTCAAACGTATTGCAGGCTCGAATTACGCAATAAAAATAATGAAACAATAAATGAAGTGTTTGGGAATTATTTTATGGTAGTCACGAGGTGGCATTCTAGCAAGAGGTGTGTGTATAATTGCATCTTTGCATTCTTTGAAAGCTTTTCTACCCATTTATTTCCAAAAACATAAAATGCATATTTAAAAAACAGAACGCCAATAAATAAAACTCGCTGCTAACAGGTCGCCTGATTCCGATATGCATGTGTATTATTCCACCGTGTACATCGTCCATCTTCCTGTACATCTAATACAGCTCTTTACCAAATGTAGTATTTATTACATCATTTTCTAGGTGTGAAATCAGATGTGAAAATGCACAACCTTTCTACAGAAAAACTGTGTTGGATCATTCTATAGAGCTTGATTAAATATGCTGAGTGAAGTGAGTTAACATTGTATATCCTCCCACTTCACAACAGCTGAAGGCTTAAAATTCTTTGCCATAGACACAAATTTCGCACGTGTGGATGGTGCACTGAATATTCAAAACGGTATTCTAAAAAAAACATTTTATATACAGTATAAAAAAGTGAGTACACCCCTCGCATTTCAGCAACCGTTTTACTCTATTTTCTCAAGGGACAATACTATTGAAATTAAACTTGGATATATTTTAGTAAAGTCAATGAGCAGCTTGTGCAGCAGTACAGATTTACTGCGTTCTGAAAATAACTCTACATACAGCCATTATTGTCAAAATAACTGGCAACAAAAGTGAGTACACCTTAAGTGAATGTCAAAACTGTGTCCTAAGTGTCAATATTTTGTCTGAGCACCGTCATTATCCTGCACTGCCTTAATCCTCCTGGGCACCAGAGCTGCACAGGTTGTTATTGAGATCCTCCTCCAATCCTCCATAATGACATCATGGAGCTGCTGGAAGTTAAGAAACATGGCGCTTCTCCACCTTCCACTTGAGATATACTAAAATGGTTGCTTAAATGTGAGGGGTGTACAGAGTGTGTGTGTGTGTGTGTGTGTGTGTGTGTGTGTGTGTGTGTGTGTGTGTGTGTGTAGGAGTCAGAATTTTTGCTAATTTGGTACGGGATTAAATACTTATTTCACTCAATCAAATTATTTATATATAATATTCATTTATTATTGTTTTTTCTGGATTTTTTTTTTCTTTTTCAATATTCTTTCACTATATGCTAAAATTAAGATACCATGTACATTCCAGACTGTTCATTTCTTTGTAAGGGGGTAAATTGATAAAATCTAAAGGGGATCAAATAATTATTTTCCCGCACTGTATATATATTGGGGTGTAACAGTACACAAAATTCACGGTTTAGTACGTACCTCGTTTTTTAAGTCATGGGTCGGTTTAATTTTGGTACGGCTCGGGGGAGGGGAAGAAATGCAAAACATAAAAATGCTTTTCGGTTTTTTTTATTATTAACGCAGTTTACTATTATTAACATTTATGACCATAAACATTTGAACAGTTCACATTTTTCCAAATAAATAATATAAAACAATATGTCTTTAATATTAAATAAAAACAAAATTGTATAAATCAAATTAATGCAATACAGTTTTTTATTATATTAAATTTAGTAATCAATTTAATTGGCACAAATAATAAACTGATTAAATAAAATTAAATAAATGGAAAAACGTAATGAAATAATTTACATTAGTTAGATCCTATTTGGAAAATACAAATGTGTATGTTAAGTGTGTGTGTTTTACACTTACTACACAATTTTCTAAAGATATGTTCTACTTATTTCAGCATAGTTTAACAAATGTCCTCATTCCTTTCATCCTTTATTTATTCATTCACTTAATGAATATGTGGAATTGTCAGGATGAAGTTGTACATAAAACATGCAGCAGACATTTCCGGTAGCCACTGTGACACTGCACTAACTCTAGTTTCTTTTTTACTCCTGTTATTGTTGTATACGTATTAAAAATAATGGAAAAATGCTCTTAGAGTGCGAGGTGGAGACTAAACGAATGTGTGCATGGTACCGAAAAGCCCTGCGGCTGAAACTGATTTCAGTAAGAATACATGTACCGTTAAAACCCTAATATATGCGTATATATATTACATTTTAAATTACCCTAAACACATCCCAATAGAAATTAGATTTTAGGTTACAAAGTTTTTTGTAGTATTTTTTTTTTGTAATATATTAACCTGACGAGAGCTGAACGGTGCCGCCCATTTTCCATTTGTTCACCCCTTTAGCGTATAGTGTTTCCATTCTGCCTGCACTAAACAACAGAAACTCCAAAAGCAAGTGCTACTTATTGATTGACCTTAATCTGTAATAAATAATGCATACAAGATGTAATAATTGCCCTGAAGACTGCATATCCTTTTATACCTGGCCTGACCCACTGACCGTACAGCTCATCTGGTAGTCAGTTTACATTGAATAGCATTATTTATTTTAAATAAAATGGGCAAACATTGATTATAGGTTACAAAAAAATATTTACATAAACTCTTAAGAACCTATAATAACCATTAGCAAAAGTTTAACGTTTCTTTTTTTCATTAAACAGATTAAAAACAATTAAGATTTCTTTATCATCTCTCTTGAAATGATCTCTCATTTAAATGTTATGTCACATGTACGACCCTACACAGGACGGCGGTATTAACGGCTGTTCTGTAACGTAAAATAATAAATAAATACAATTTTAAAAAAGGTTAAAAGGACTTCCTTAGGATACAAGATATTATATGTAAAAACTGAATAGAGGAATTAAACAGAATAAAATTGTGATTAGAAATATTTTAACCTGTTTTCAATTTACTACAAAAAGCAAAAGCCCTGGTTACATCTGCGTTTACCACCTAATCTACTTACGGAAAAACGACAAGTTTACGATGGGAAACGCATAATCAATTTGACCATCATCATCAACATCATCCATGTCACCTTCTAGTCTTATCGCCTTAAGTAAATATAACCTGCGACATTTAAACAGTAGCTTCCTCACAGTCTCTTCGCGGTAATGAGTGCCGTTTCCTCTTATATCTATATATATAGTGCTGACATAATCAATGATTCATTTGTTGAACAACACATTATAACATCTCGTTTGTTAAACTCCTCTTAATCTATCGACGTGATATTTGCGAATGCGTCGCTTCAACAAGATTGGAAACAAATCTGAATTGATAGATCACTTTAAAGAATTAGATTGATACTTTCCTAAAGCAAATATAATTTACATTTAGCATACACAATTATCCAGAGAGAGAGAGAGAGACTTACACTCATCTCATTAACAAAACAGAGCAGTTAAAGGTTAGGGGCCTTGCACAAGGGCCCAGCAGTGGCAGCTTGCTGGTCCTGGTATTTAAACACACAATCTTCTGATTAGAAGCCCAACATCTTACCTAATGTGCTACTACTGTTGTAGGAACAAAAAATGTGAGCATGGAAGTCTTCTTATTCTTCCCACATACCTTCATTGTGTTGCGCTCTCCTCCTCTCGTCTCGTGGTGCTCGCGGGCCATCCATCTTCCTGTTGTTGCGAGAGAAGAAAAGTAAAAGCAGGTGAAGTAGGCATGCGGAGGCGCCAATACATCAAAATTCATCAAGACTAAAACAAACAAACGAACAAAATAACCATAATATTTTTACTACAGAAGCATGTGTATACGTGATGGGGTTTAATCTATTTGGATTGATTTTCTATTGCAGCACGGATCTGACGGTCGTTAAAGCTACAACCTATATAAAATTAATAATGTAATTATGACTGATTAGTGCGCTCGCTTTAGTATCTTGTTCCTATAGCAAGAGCTCATTAACAGGAAGCTGTACAGAGGACACGCCACATAATCTGAGCCTTATTAGAAACACAATAATGCACTTGATCATGAAATGTTTATGGCGGTTATTTCCTGTTATTTGTGAAATTATATTATCCATTCAATACCCTCACCAGCATCTCTTTACTTGCTCTTTTAATTGAAGTTAAAAACACAGGACATTTTGTCATGTTACAGAGAAACCAGACAGTGTGTATGCATATAAATACATATACAGACACAGTGGTGTGAGAAAGTGTTTGCCCCCTTTCATGGCAACCAGATCATCAAACTAATTTAAATATTGGTAAAAAATAAAAAAAAAAGTGAGCATGACATGCAGTTTTTAAATTAAACACTTTCACACAGAGCCATGTAGTTTTGGATTTTGTTTTCCCTCAATAATAAACAACCTTCATTTAAAAACTGCACAATGTGTTCACTTGTGTTACCTTTTAATAATATTTAAATTAGTTTGATGATCTGAAACATTAAAGTGTAACAAACATGCAAAAAAATAAGAAGAAAACACTTTTTCACATCACTATATATCACCTGGTCATATGTATGGTATGTGATTTTTGAGCATTGCATTCCACATTTAGTCCCAATTTGCTCTTATAATTCCCTCCACTCTTCTGGGAAGATGTTCCACTAGATTTTGAAGTGTGCTTGTGGATATCAGCCACAAGGGTGTTACAAAAGGCAGTTACTGATGTAGGTGAGGAGGCCTGGGGTGCAGCATTCCAATTCCCAAAAGTGTTCAGTAGGGATGAGATCAGAGCTCTATAGCAGGTCACTCAAGATCTTCCTCTCCAAGCATGTAACCAGATCTTTATAGAGTTCACTTTGTGCACAGGGGCATTGCCATGCTGGAACAGGTTTGGGGTTTCCAAGTTCAAGTGAATGCAAAATGTTATTATAGCGCATCTAAAGACGTCCTGTACAATTGAGTGCCTCCAGGTTTGTGGTAACAGTTTGGAAAATCACCACATATTGAAGGAAAGGTCTGGTGACCTAATACCTTTGGAAATATAGTGTATATACAGCAGTTGTAAAATGTGACGTGTTTGTGAATATTGATTCAACTTCACACTATTTTTAGATTTTTTTTATTTTGCAATACCTGCCATGACCTATGCTAATCTTCAGCCACAATCATCTCTACCCCTAATGTGGATGGAACGTGAGCATACCTAATACTGGTTCCTAGGCCTGTTATCTGGGTAATATTTTAGTGATTTAAGCGACAGCAGGAAAACACTACAGGAAAGTCTATTTGTCCAGGTATATGTGGTTCTTGGAGGCTGACAATTGTATAGGATGTTTTTGGATGTGGTAGCATGGAAAATCCTCTTCATCTGAACCTGTTCCAGCATGACAATGCTCTTCTGCACAAAGCAAACTAATGAAGGTTAAATGGGTGACCAGCTATATAGAGCTCCGATCTCAACCCTATTGGACACCTCTGGGAAGAATTGGAACGCTGACTTTACTAACGCCCTTGTAGCTAAATAAGCACAAATCTCCACAAGGACACTCTAAAATCTAGTAAAACGTCTTCCCAAAAAGAGTGGAGGTTATTCTAACAGCGAGGTGTGGAATGAGAGGGTCAAAAACACAATCTTATGGTCAGGTTGACCGATTCATCAGTTTTGATTGCTGGAAAGATCGACAAAAACCAAAAACAATTTTTTTTCTGGTTGCTTTATACAGTGCGAGAGCGGCCTCTAGAGACAAATCACTGACACCACATGCTGTTTGTTTAAAATGTCTTTATCCACTCATTTTGGATGTAACTGTCTTGAATTATTTGGAGATTTACTTTTTTCTTCAGTTTGAATGCATCTTATTTCACTAAATATTTACTCATATAATTAATATAATTCATATGTTTTTCATTTTCATTGGTTTACATGTTAATTTATTTTTAAATTTTTGGAATAAATGTTCAATACTATTTGACATGGAGTGCTATGTTTGTTAGTTTTTTAATTCAATATCCATTTTTTTTTAAATATGTTATTGGCAAGCACGTTCCAACCAAGCTATCGCTATCGGAAAAATCCACTACCTTCTCCCTCTAGTCGGGTCTTCACAAACTTTTTTCCATACAGTGGAAAGATTACAAAAACCAGAGCAGACTGAACTGCGAGACAGAAGGCGGTGTTAAGCTGTAGCTCATACATACGCGGAGTAATTGTGTGTACGAGGCGCAATGGTCCGTGGCGTGCCTGTTTGTAACACATCTGGAGGACTCATCATCACGTAAAATTGACCTGGGTACAGGGGGGGTACAAGGGGGGAGGGGAGAAAAACATTTGAATCTAGTTCAAACCTTTTTTTGTTACATTAGAGGACTTACATTTACAATACTGTCTTGAGAGAGTCATTTATAGATTTATAATGTGCTCATTATACACCACATACTTCGAAAACAAAAAACGAATTTTCAACAAATGACTGCATTTAACTATTAAATGCGACAAACAATGTTTTAGGATTTTGTTACAGTTCACAGCGGAGTCAACGTGCCTTGGCTTGTTTTTTTTGTTAGTTTTTTTAAGCAATATGTTGAGATTCTCAGAACATCATAAGATTAGTGATCATTATCCCATGTATTAATACATCCAGACACTGAATCATCAGTTAGGATGCATAATAACACATTTATAATCTACATCCACACCAAATATATTCTATGATTATTATCAAGCCAAAAAAAGGCAGGTAAAAGGCTTTCCAATGCTGCTTTTTCAAGTAAATCGGACCTTCAGAGTCCGTGATTACGGTCCTGCATCATTCGATCACTAAAGATTGTTCTGAAATCTTCCCTGGCGTACCTGAGGACCTCAGCAATGGATTTTGATGTGTAAACGCACCTGCTGCTGGTGCGAGAGCGGCATCGGCGGCTGCTTGCACTGAAACCGCGGTCGCTGTAGCATCGCTGACTGTAGCAGCCGGGAAGTAAGCGAAACGTGTCTCGCCCCCGACCGTCTCGCCTGCTGGACTGCCCCCGTTACTGAAGGGGTTCTGGATAACAGCCTTTTTAAAAAAACGGAAGGCAGAGCCGGGAAAAGGAGAACGTTACTGGAAGCGTGGAGGTGCACATGCATCCAGACAAACAGAATTTACATTTCAAAAATGCCAGTAGTATTTGTTATGATAAAATTATTATGATAATTACACTCTGCTGCTACCTGTGCAACTGCCTGCTGGGCTCCAGCAAAGGCGGTGGACACGACGCTGACCGCAGCTCCTCCATCTCCAGCTGATTCCAACTGGTCGTCCGTTACCTGGACGACGCGATATGTCACCTGCAGAGGACGTACAAATAAACCAAAAGATACACATAGTAGGGCTGTAACGATTAATCGGGGTAATTAGATTACAAAAATCCATCAATTTATTTTGCCTCGATGCTTCGTTTAGTCCATTTAACTAAACAAGGAGCGCTGCGTTTCCCACGGACGATTATTACTCACGCACCACCCGCTAAACTCTGGAGCGCTCTGGACAGGGAACACAGAAGACGCTGCAGAATGAAAAATGGAGGAACGGAGAGAAAACAACGAGGGGTGAGGAGAAGATTTATATGGAAGCCGGTTTCCGCCACATTGAATAAAAAAAAAGTTAGCCCAGTTCCTAGGTTTCTCTCTCTCTCTCTCTCTCTCTCTCTCTCTCTCACACAATTCTGATTTTTTTTTCTTTTTTGATCTCGCATTTCCGAGTTATTCGTTTTTAGCCAATCGGGCAGCGTCACCCCTCTGTAGTGCCAATAAGCTTTACACATTAAAAATGAAATGGGCTACATTTAAAAGAATCACATGGTATCAAACAGAGCCTCCGATCGATCTGTTTTTCTATTTCAATGGTTTAGTCATAGGATGGACTTTTATTTAAGAAATGTATTTCCTTTTAATATGCTTGGATAAAATAAGTGTAAAAAAAACAAAAACAAACAAACAAGAAAGTCTGCATCTCAGTGTTCAGTATAAAAATGAAAACAGAAAAGGAAATGAACAACATGTAAAAGATGAGAAGATAAGAGCTCGTTTAAGGACGTTACATGTGAACTGGTAATCTGTGAAGAGTTCAGCCTACACGGACAATTAAAGTCAATTTGAAGCAAAGCAGATCAAAAAAATCTTTGATGTACCAGGGGGAATAGAGAGAATAGTCCTGTAAACGCTCCCAAAAGATTAAAGAACCCTGAAGGTCTCCCCGGGGACTTCAAATGGTTCTACAGACCAGGGTTTGTCCTGACTCCTTCCTGACCCCTGTACTACTCCCACCAAAGGAGTCAAGAGTCATGCTGACCTGCCCACTGCTGTTTTCTGTGCGGAACTGGTACTGGACATTGTCGGCAAATACTGCGGCTTGCTGGGTACTCGCTATGGTAACCGCCGCCGGTTCCTCCGTCCCCACTCCCTCCCCTGAAACACATACGCACAGGTAAGGTCAGCTTTACAAGACTACATGCAACTTCTGACACCCTCAATCAATATGCAAACAAAAAACAAGTCAATCAAAATGAAGCTAAAGCAAACAAACAATAAAATATAAAACATTACTACGTTGTTCTTTTTAGAGCGTTTACACTAAATAAGTAGAGAATTTAGACTTGATTCTATGATGATGCCTGATCGGTGTCCAAACATGTGCACTGTGTACATGTGCTAACCGTTTTACAAAAGTTGAAGAGCAACGTGTCGGGTTTGGAGCCAAATAAGGCTTACCTTCCTGCAACTGAACAACCTCCTCAGTTTCCTGTTTCTCGTGACTGAAACCAAGAGATATAAAAATATCAGACAAAGAATGCAAAGAACAAACAACTACACAACATGTATATGAAGTATAAATACCAGGTAAAAAAAATAAATCCACTTAAATTCCCGCACGGATATATTTATATATTTCCTGCACATTTGAGCACAAAAGGTTTCAAAAAAGGATAATGTTTAAAACGTAAGATCTGACTTCATAAATATATGCATAGCGGAAATCCTATTATATTGCTAGAATACAAAATGTTCAAATGGCTCTGAGTGCTGTAATTTCACTCTTATGGCAAATAAAATAACCAAGCAAGCAACAACGTAAAGCTCCCTAAACTTATCAGATCCACTTCACTACAACCTTTTCGACTTACGCAGCATTACGACTATTCCACATAGCCTTTAAAAATGCCTTTGACAAAAGAATGCGGTATTGAAATCATTCTCATAGTAAAAAGATACGATGAACTTTAACAGGAAACACAGCAAGCATGCCACGCGTGACGCTGTTGTCCCCAAACAGGGATGGGCAACACCAAGTGCTTTCACAAAGCTTACTGTTAAAACCATTTCTTATATTTCTGTGAGACTATCATTATTATGAAATAATCTTTGTAGCCTGGCCTGCTTTTGTTACTAGCGGACATTAGGATTCGAACAAACTTAAACAAAATACAATCAGTTCAACAAACCCTATTCAGACGGTCATATAATGCTTTTACATTCCTTTCCCTTTGTTTATTTATTTATTTATTTTTATAAATTACCAAATAAACAAGAGCATTTCCGTACATGAATCTGGAAATTCTGTGATACAATGCCGCGATCATGACCGAACGACAGAATGACTCATTTGTTGAAAACAAATCCTGTTGATTTTTCAGTGCGACTCCAATTTAAAAAGTAGCGATACTTTTGGATCGATACGTCCGTCCCTATAGCCAAGCTTACTACCAGGACCGGAAAAAATGCCACCCAAACAAGAACCGAAAGTCCACAAACATACACAGATGAATGCAATGCTGTTTAACATTCCTTTGTATAACAACTTCTGAAGAACCCCTATATATTTAGCAGTTTGGGGGCCGGCATTAAACCATATATAACATACGCAAATACACAAACATATAAATATATGTATAAATAATAAACAAAAAATGTTAAACAACCTGGAATAAGTTTTATATTTTTCGATTCTTTAAAGTAGCCGCTTTTTGCTTTAATGACAGCTTTGCAAACTTTTGGCACCTGGAAGGTTTCCCCAACAATCTCGAGGAGTTCGCAGAGGTGTTAAGTGTTTTTTAGCTGCTTTTCCTTCACTTCCAGGTTCATCTCATCCCAAACTATTTGGAATGGATTTAGATCGGATGATCTAACCAGTCCAGACTACTTTATAAGGCTGAATGAGAGAATGCAGAAAGTGTGCATGGCTGCCATCAAGGCAAAAATGGGCTAGAAAATATAAAACATGTTCTGTGTTATTGCACACGGTTTTGTTTCGAATTAAAGTATTAGAGTACAGTGTTGAAAAGAATACAAATACAAAACTACAAAAACAGTGAAGGAGAAAGTGTGTGCAAACTGGGGACTGGTACTGTGTGTAATATATTATATATAAAAAAGGGCTGTTATTCGATTAAAACATTTATTAATCGCACGATCGTCACGAGTTAACTCGACTCACTAAATGTGCGTCAAATGATCACTTTTCCAATTTTTTTAGATTTTAATCAACATTGGCAAATATGGATGCTTTATGCAAATGTATTTTTATTATTAGTGAAACATAGACCATGAAGACAAAATACTCGTTATGATGTTTTCAATTACGCAAATCATCGAGACACCAAAAGGAACTTTTTTTTTTCCACACGGACGGATTTAACTGCCGGACGCGGGCACCGTGGCGGATTTCGGTGCTTGGTTTGAAACCTGCCGCATCGGTAAAACGAATGTTTAGTGATTAAAAATTGATTTTTCGTTGGAGGTTTTTTAATTTTTTTCAATACCTGAATAAAAGGAGAATTGTGTGTTGTTTTGTTTTAAATTTTGTCTCTTTTATATTTCTTTATTTCAATTTTTTAGTTAAAAAAACAACAATGCCTGCTGTGTTAATAAAATTGGTACAGTTAAAATGTATTTGCAGGTTGAATTTTGACAGCCATATATATATATATATATATATACACACACATACACACACAGTAGCTTTTTATTTACACACACATACACACACAGTAGCTTTTTATTTATTTAATATATACTTAATAAATATTTAATACATAAAGCTGATTTTTTTTTTTTACTTATAAAGACAATTTTACTCAGCAATTTCTTAGCATTGACCTGATGATATAGCAGTGACTCCAAAAACCTTGTTTTCCCCCAGACTCTTTTCTTTAACTTACTTTTACACTTTTAGTATTTAGTAGTATTTATTGCATGCTTTATTGTCTATGTTTATGGATACTACTGAAAGCTGTGAATTTCCCATTAGGATGAATAAAGTGTTTGTCCGCCCACTGCCCTGGACACAAACTACGGTCCTAAAACTGCATAAAAATAATATTAGGGGAGGGAAAGTGTTTTTTTTTTTAAACCCGTGTATTCATTAGTTAGTTATAAATAATATTTAGAGAAGTAATACCTCCATTTCTGTTAAAAAACAGTTTTATATATGACAATAAAATGGCACGAACTCGGTGCAAATATATAATATATATGCAAATGCTACTCAAAAGCTTATCGAGGACAATATAAAGATGCTAAAATAGGTTGAAAATCATGCTAGCTGTGTGCTCATGCTTAGCAGAAGAGAAGGCAGGCAAAAGGGGCAAAATTAGCGCGCTAGCTAAAAAAATGATTTTAAATCCGATCATTGTAATAAAACAATATTGAGGAGTTTTTTTTTTTAGAAATGAATGTTTTTTTTGTCGATCAAAACTGAGCCATGCAGGATGTATATTTTAAATAAGGGAAGGAAAAAGAGAGGAGGGAGTGCTTTTCCTTTGAAATAGATTACAGCAAAAAAAACAAGTTTGAATGTTAAATGCGTTAGAAAATGGTCGCCTCAGGCCCGGGAGCTGTTGTAGAAGCCCGGGAGGTTGCGCGCTCACCTCGTCTGAGCGTCCAGGCTCTGTTCGAGCATATCCATGAAGGTGAGCGATTCTCTCTCTCTCTCTTTTTTTTTTTTTTTTTTTTTTTAAAACGCGATATTCGGCAACGCTTGAAACGCGGAGACGGCGCCGCTGATCACGGGGACAAACACGAGGGTCATGTGAGAGACACAAGTCCGGGACACGTGAGGCGCAGCCTGGGCGAGGAGACAAAATGGTGGACGCGTTGAAGAGTGGAGAGGAAAAAAAACCCACACGAAGCTGACGCTCGTTCTCGCTCTCGTGAACGCGCTCCTGCCTGGGGTTTTTTTTTCTTTCAGTCGTTTCCTTGTTTTCTTCGTCCGCGGCCGGATTACACCTCTGCGATATGTGTGTTGGGACCGCCGAAGTGTTCAAAAAGTGGCTTTTTTGGTGTCTGTTTACGAATCTGGGGTCGGTATCTAAAAAACGTCGTTATCTTGTTTATCAATCTCGGCTTTTGTCCCTTTCCTTTGCCTTATTCAGTTCAGACGCCCGTGTACCCTTGACGTATCCATCCGCAAACCGTGAAACCAGTATACCGATTCGATGCGGTTAATAAGACACGGAAAGGAGTGCTTTCAGTGTCGTGTTGTGGTTTTATTTCAGGTTTTGGAAAGCTTATACTGTAAAAAATAAAAATAATAACGATAAAATAAAGTGTGTTCAAAGATAATATGCGAGTGATTTTGTTTTTCTTGTTGTTTTCCCCCACCCATGACTGCTTGGTGGTGTTGTTGTAGTTCTGCATGTTGATAAGCGCTTTGCGATTGTTTGGTTTTCTTGACTCCTTCTAATACAGAGGAATTACTGATGTCTTGCGGAGAGAAAAACAGAAGCTATTCGACGCCGTACATCTGCCAGCGTCGATACTTTTTGGAGTGATGAGCCATTTTTTTTCCTTCTCAGGTGACCACAATGATCCAATCCGGGTTTTCAAGAGAACCACATGACGGGGTAGACGTGTGGCCACGCCCCCTCCAACATCTCCCTCTGTCATAAACAAGCATATGTGTGTGTGTGTGTGTATGTACATATATACATCTTGTTTTTTTTTTCTATTTAGTACAAATAGTTTTTTTATATAATTTTAGTACTGTGAAAAGGTTTCAGGCAGTTGTTTTCAAATGATTTAAAGAAGGAATGCTTTTATAAACAGGAGATGAATCCAAATCAATATTTGCCTGCAAAGCAAGCGTTCTATGTTCAGGTTTTGAAGGAACTTGACAGATCTGTTGTTCTGAACATCATACTGAACCACATTAAGCTTCTGTGAATGCAGACTGCCTTAAATTCTTCTTTCTCCTCATGTAATCTTAGACAGATTTGATGATGATGAGGTCAGAGCTCTGTGATGGCAAAAAAAATAGAACTTCCAGGACAGTGGGTAATGCGCTGGGTTACTGATTTGAAGGTCGTGGATTCAAGACCTGGTATCACCAAGCTGCCACTCTTAGGGCCCTTCAGCAAGGCCCTTAACACACTGTGCTCCAGGTAACTGCTGTAACATGGCCTGTGCTCTGGCCCCAGCTTTCTAACATTACTAGGATGAAGAATGAATTTTATAGTACATGTGACATTTGTAAAGCATATCTATCTATCTATCTATCTATCTATCTATCTATCTATCTATCTATCTATCTAATTCTAAGGACTGCTTTCCACTAGATTTTGGTGTGTGGTTGTGGGGATAAACTACTATAACAATAATGTTCTAATGAAATCAGATACATCTGTTGAGGGAGGCCACCAGTGGATTACGCTTCAAATCTTTAGCTTCAGCTTCAGATTCAAATAATCCTAAGTGTTCAGTCGGTCGAGGTCAGGTTTGGGCCCCTTAGTTTTGCTAAAGGGAAATTAAAATGCTGCAGCATGCAAAGATGTTTAATACAAATGCATGCCTCATGGCTTATTGTCACAGGTTTAGGTAAGGCCCCCATGTTTTCTTGTGATGATCTGGTGTCCATGTCCTTTTAGAAGTGAAACATTATCTAAGCAGGCAAAATTGATCCGGCTGGCCCATCTGGTGGTTTGACTCATCAGAGATGATGAGTTAAAAAAATGTGTAGATGTTATAATGTTTTGTGCAGCAGCATTCAAAATAAAAAAATAAATTAAAATGTTATTTTATTTAATTAATCTACACTGTGTGCACAACTATTAGGCAAGTGAATATTTTGACCATATCATTTTATCCATAATTTCCAAGTCCAAGCTGTATAAACCTGAATGCTTATTGGATTTAATTCATATCAGGTGATGGGTATTTGTGTAACGAGGGAGGGTGTGGCCTAAGGAGATCAACACCCTATATCAAGGTGTGCATAATTATTAGGCAGATTCTCCTCAGGAAATATGGGCTAAAACAGATTTAACTGACTCTGAACAGTAAAAAAAATTAGTAAAGTCTTTCACAGGGATGCAGCACTCTTGAAATATCTAAGATATTGTGGCGTGATCACAGAACCATCAAACGTTTTGTAGCAAATAGTCAACAGGGTCGCAAGAAATGGGTCGAGAAGAAAAGACGCAAATTAACCGCCAAAGATTTGAGAAGAATTAACCCAGGAACCCATTATCCTCCAGTGCTGCCATATTCCACAACTGCAACCTACATGGAGTGTCAAGAAGTATGAGGTGTTCAGTTCTCAGTGACATGGCCAAGGTAAGAAAAGCTAAAACCTGACCACCTCTGTACAAGACACATAAGTTGAAACATCAGGAATGAGCCAAGAAATATCCGAAGACAGATTTTTTAAAGGTTTCGTGGATTGATGAGATGAGAGTGACCCTTTACAGACCAGATGGATGGGCCCTTGCTTGGATCAGTAAAAGGCACAGAGCTCCACTTCACACCAACAAGGTGGAGGTGGGGTACTGGTATAGGCAGGTATTATTAAAGATGAGCTAGTTGGACTTTTTTCGGGTTAAAAATAGACTCAAAAACAACTCTCAGACCGACTGCCAATTTTTAGAAGACACTTTCTTCAAGTAGTGGTACAGGAAAAAGTCTGCATCTTTCAAGAAGACTTAGATTTTTATGCAAGATAACGCTCCATCACATGCATCAAAGTACTCCACTGCGTGGCTGGCCAGTAAAGGACTTAAAGATGAAAAACTAATGACATGGCCCTCTTCTTTACCTGACTCTTGAGAACTTTTGGGCCGTTCTTAAGCAGGAAATTTACAGTGAAGGTAAACAGTCCTCCTCTCTGAACAGTGTCTGCAAGGCCGTGGTCACGGCTTCACAAAAAGTTGATTCTGACCAGATCAAGAAACTGACTGACTCTGTGAATGGAAGGCTTGTGACTGTTATCGAAAAAGAAGTGGCTATATTGGTCACTGAGGTTTTCTTTTTGAAATTTCTGAAATGTTTATTTGTACATTTTGAGTTTGTTTATTATTCTCACTTTAATAGATGTGAAATAGAAAAAATTTTGTTTTTCATTTAGTTGCATAAAAATTCTGCACAATAATAGTTGCCTAATAATGGTGTACATGTAGATATTCTCTTAAGAAAGCCAAAACTTCCCTTTTACCATTTAAATGTTCAGGTTTGAGGGTTTGTTAACATTTTGGATTGACCAAGAGCACTGTACAATAACAAAATTAATTCTCAAAAATACAATTTGCCTAATAATTGTGCAAACAGTGTATTTTTCATCCTGAAAATGTCTTATGTTTGCCTGACAGCAATTCTGTACCACCACCTCTGCCTGTAGAGTGTGAAACAAAGCATGAGCAAAGGATAGAGCTCTATCCGGATCTGAGTTAGTGCCAGAAAGTCAATATAGTAATAGTCATATTAACAGGAAGCAACATTCCTTACAACATACAAGCAGATCCAGAGGCCATCTAGCACTGCTGTTTGAGGCTGAGACAACAGTAGAGTGTAGCTGAGGTTGCTGGTAGTTTAGCTACTGATTTGGGGATAAGTGCCTCTGAGTCTGTGAAATTTGACATAAGAGAGGGGTTTAAGCCACATATCGTCAGCCTATTCAGAAGTGAGGTCAGGTGGTGTTATGTAGGGCTGAGCGGGAACTGGTGAACAATAACAGACACTACTAAACTATCTAAATGTATGCTTTCAACCACTGCAGAATATGTTTCTGACCACTACAATATTAAGTCTACTCTATATTGACAAACATTTGTAGTCAAGACACTTGATTATAAGTTTCATATGTGCTTTTAGAACATTTACATGTATCCAACAATGAATAAAATAAATAAATGAATAAATCATTAGGTTGAAGTTCTTCCACTAGCTTTTTGGAGAATGCTGGTGGAGCAGTGTTAGTAAAGTCAGGTACTGATGTAGGTGAGTTGAGGAGCCCTGGGGTGCAGTCACAGTTCCATATTATTCCATAGGTGTTCAATAGGGTTAAGGTCAGAGCTCTATAGCAGGCCACTGAAGATTTTCCACTCTTATCCATAAAAAACATATCTTCATGGAGCTGGTTTTGTGGACAGGGACATTGTCATGCTGAAACCGATTTGGGTTTTTGGTACAAGTTAAAATGTAAAGCTACCGCATCCAAAGACATCCTATACAATTGTGTGCCTCCAACTTTATGAGAACAGTTTGGAGAAAAAACATATATGGCTGGAAAAAGCAGGTGTCCCAATTCTTTTGTAAATATAGTGTCTCTTATAAGCCTTTATAAGTTAGGTCCTGCCTACTATGTACTCCTTAAGACAGGATAAACCTACTCTTAATTAGCCACATGAGAGAAACAACCAGGATGAGAGACCCAACCAACAGAAACTAATTTGGACCTACTTAAACAGACAGTGAAAAACACATAAAGCATGCTACACAGACAATGGCCCAAAAAATCACACAAAAATGTATACAACAGTTAAAACCTTTAAAGTACAAAAATAAGCAAACTTGCTGGTGTCTTTGAGGATGGACTTCAGGCACTCTTTAAACAATTCTTCTTTTTCTTCTTCTTCTTCTACCAGATGTGAGCTTGCTCTGGTGTCATTCACCATGCAGCAGCTGTCTTGTCAAATGGCTGTCAGGCATTTATAATACATGCCTGTCCCAGCTTGTGTGTGGATACCATTCAATTCTTTACATTTATAAATGATTTTTTTTCTCCAAAACAGCTCCCTACAGCAAACGTATATGAGCACCTGGAGGAACAGGAGGTCCCAGGAGTGCATTTGACCTTATTTTTTCACATTATCTGACGAAAGATTTGCTGATTAAAGAGACAAACATAAAGAACAGCTGTATTGTAATTATGATTTGCATTAAGGTTTTCTTAATTTACATTGTATACACTATATTAGTCAACATGAATAAACCATAACTAATAACTATCACATAGATTACAAAGACTGGTCAATATTGAACACTTCAGTTAATACATAGCTTTACATCCTTTCTTATTTGTCTTTTTTTTCCTGTGCCATTAGGTGCTTTGGGAGGCAAAGGCCTGATGGCTTACTTGCCGTTTCTGTAGCAGTTTTTTTATGGGGTCAGGTTGCTAGTCCAACGACCACCCTCCCCCTCTACGTTTCACAGCTTTAGGGTTTCTGTGTCCTTGCAGCATCATGTTTTAAATAACTATGTTACCAGTGCTTATGCTTTGTTAATTTACCATTTGTAAATATAAATGTATTTAAAATAAACCTGTTAAATTAGTGAAGACACTGGGTCCCAATGCGACCAATGTCAATAATGGCTCACTACAGTCTAGAGTGGAGCTCATGCAATATTTCACATTTGTTTCAACTTTCCTTATTTTTTTAACCTTTTCCCAAATGTGTCACCCACTGTCACTTTATCTTGAAATGCAACTTCACTGTCATTTACTGTTCCTGAAACTGTACATTCTTTAGACTGCAACATCTGCCCGTTCCAGTCTTCGGCTAGGACTCTAGCATAAACTCGAGAAAGGCTTTGGTTAAAGCGCAACCTCATGTCCAGCCCCATACAGAAATACAAAAGTGGGTTAACACAGCTGTTAAAGTAAGCTATGCATGCAGCTATGGGCAGGCCTAATTTTACTGCCTGGCTTTTGCTGTTCACCATTTTGGTCAAAAGGAGGAAATGGTAAGGCCCCCAGCACAGGAAAAAAGCACAAACTAAACAAATAAGAATGCGAAGTGGTCTCGATTTGTGCAGGATTCGTGTTCGTCGTATCCCTATACCAGCTATTATGTAGGAGGTTAGGATGATGAGAAAGGGCAACAAAAATCCACATAAGAAGCGAATGCTGTACAAGGCCACTTTCGTTATTTTTTCTCGTTCAGGCACCTGGGATTAGGAAGAAATAGGAAATATAAGAGAGAATCTATATTTAAACCCAGAAATGGACAGACATTTTGATGTGTTATGTTATTGAGATTTAAGAAGAATATATATTTTTTTACCTCCATTGAGCATTTGCTCAAGTTGTTCTTGCCGCCCATATATACTTGTCGGTAATTATAATACGGTACACTGAAGATCAGAGCTAAAATCCAAACTCCAACACTGATGAGTCTGGCTGCAAATACGGTTCGCCTTTGCCTGGTGAATACTGGTCGGCAAACACAAACTGCCCGATCCAGACTAATGACAGCCAGGATGAAGACGCTGCAGAACATATTGGTGTACTTGAAGAATCCATTGAACTTGCAGAGGAACACGCCAAAGGGCCAATAATCAAAGAAAAGTTTCTTGATTAATGAAGTAACACGAGTGAAGCAAAAAATCAGGTCTGCTACAGCTAAGTTGATCAGCCACACATTAGTGACATTGGCTTTTAGACGGAATCCAGACATCCAGATGACCACAGCATTTCCTGTGGTGCCGAAAACAATGGTGATTGTGTACAAGACAATCGTGATGTATTCCATAATAGCAGCAATGTCTTCTTTGGGTTTGTGGTTTTTGATTTCATTTTCAGTTAGGAAGGTAAATGTGTCATTAGAGGCCATTTTTCTGTAAAAAATTAAATAAAATAAATAATAATAATAAAAATCCTGTCCTTTCACACACACAGATCATAGGCTTATTTTTTTCTTTTCTTTCACATGAAAGAATTTCCACTTCCCTAAAGACTGTCAGTCTCTTACTCAATGTCTGTTTCTAAGCATATAGGTTTTTTTTTTAGCATCTAACTCTTACACTCTTACACAAGAAATAGAGAACTGGAAAACAGCAGCATGATTCAGGTAAAACGGAAAACCGTATTTCCACCAAGATACCGGACAGATAACATAGATAACACAGTAATAGTTAAAAAGCTAATTTAAATGTTTCTCTGTAGTGTTGAATTTGGAGCGATTATGGATTTATGCATAGTTTAGTCATATAGACATATTCAGCTAATGTTCCTACATGTTCCACAGCATTCCCTTATGGGTTCATTGTTCTTGTTTAAGAATGCAATTATGCAATTATGTGCTTTGTAACAGAACTAAAAGTTCTAACTAACTGGTGTTTTACTGCTTTACAGCTTGTATGACAGGACCTTAATAAATTATTAATAACAAAATACCAGCCCATAATTTCAAACATATTCATCATGACAAATATACACCGAACAGGGAAGGTTAATATTCTTTCTATGTCCAAAGTTATCAAAAAATGTTTCTCAAAGTATTTGATATAAATAATTAATGGAATAGTTGATAAATTCAATGTATATTCATATGAAATATATGCATGTTTTTTTTTCCCAATTAAATACACCAAAATACACCAAACTATGATTTATAAAGTATTAACTAATACTGTTTAAAGCAGATAGTGACTTGAACTTCTTACCTAAAATTTTCATGCAGTAGGTGTGTTTTCAAGTTGATGCTTTTCTTTTCTGTATCTAAACAAAAAAACAACAAAAAAAACAGTGTAACAAAAAAAATTATAATTTGGTCAATACTCGAAAAAAAAGTGTACTTCTGTGAATGTCTTGCTTGCAACTTTTCTTACATCCTCTTATATTTTGTCTTCCTTTAAATCAGCCAGTTTGACAAAATAAAAGAGAAAAGTGGGTAGTGGTGCAGTTTTCCGCTCCACCCTCCTACACTACGTTTAATTATATATTAGTATGTATATGGAATATTAAACAATGTGTAGGAGGGTGGGGTGGAAAACTCAACATTACTTTCTAACATTTGTTACAATGTAGTTAAGGAGCATAATTTTCAGCAGTATTTTTAGTTTTTAGGGCTTATGTACTATTATTACTACTACTTTAATTTTAAATATCGGCCCAAAAAATAGTACACAGAAGCTCCAGGATTTTAACCTGCATTTAGAAGGATGTTCTGTAACTACTAGTTCAACAGTAGAAGACCTGAGAGTTATTAAATACAGCGACTTGTCTTTTGAAACATCATATCACCCATATTACAAAAACAGCCTTCTTCCACCTTAGAAATATTGCTAAGCTAAGAAACATGTTGTCTATATCTGATGCAGAGAAGCTCATCCATGCATCCATGACCTATGTTATGCATTACTAGGTGGATGTCCTGCATCATGCAGCAACCAAAGTTCTCACAAGGTAGAGAAATTATGACCATAAGACCTCAATCTTATCATTCCTACACTGGCTACCTGTTAAGTTTCGAATCGCCTTTAGCTACTTACTTACAAAACATGAAATGGTTTAGCTCCCAATTATCTTTCCAATTCGTCATGCTCCTTGAGATCTCAAAACTCTGGACTTCTAGTAGTTCCACTAAAGGTGGTAGAGCATTCTCATATTAAGCTCCCAAACTTTGGAATAGTCTTCCTGACAGTGTTTGGGGCTCAGACACATTTTCCCAGTTAAAGTGCAGATTAAAGACGTATCTTTTTAGCAAATCCTACACATAACACCCATCACATATCATAACCTTGTGCTCCAGAACATCTGATCACATGCACATTATCAACTTGTGCTTGGTAATATTATGAACAGCAGCTACGCTAATTCCTCTCCACTGCCTCCCTTTCTCTACCCATCCCGAGGCATCCTGAGGTTGCACCAGCTCCAGTCACACCCTACCTCATGAAGATTGTGGACCTTTATAAAAAGTAGATGCCGACCCGCAAACATCCCGAACCATCTAAAAACGTACCAGCGCCATTTGGATCTCACTTCATGTAGAGTTTTGACATTGGACCTCTTTGAGTGTTTAAAGGCTCTGGCATGGAGACGCTAGTGTTGGATCTGTGATGATCAAAAATGTTGAGCTATTTTATGAGTTGCTCAATAGCTCCTGGTTCCATAACGTCAACTGACTGTATAAGACTGTGAAAAGGACATTACTTACGACCTTACATTCCAGTGCTCATGTTAGTTTTCACTCTTCAGTATTCTGTATTGTTTAAAGACTATAATCACACTCTTGATGTCACACAAATGAGGATGGGTTTCCCTTTTGAGTCTGGTTCCTCTCAAGGTTTCCTCTTCATAGCATCTAAGGGAGTTTTTCCTTGCCACAGTCGCCATGGCTGCTAATAAATAAGGGATAAATACACATCGTTCACCTTAACTCTTAAATTCTGTAAAGCTGCGTTGAGACTTTGTCTGTTGTGAAAAAATAAGAAATAAACTGTAGAAATAAACTTGATTTGACTTAATAATAATAATAATATTATTATTATCCGTAATAATATTACGTTTTATTAGAACAATAAAAGTAGTCATAATAATTGTAATAATAATATTATAATAGTAGTAATATAAAAAAAACAAAAACAGAATAAACCTATTAATAATCTTTCAGTGGTAAGGTCAAAAGTGGCTATGCATTAAAGAAAAAAGTAAAATTAAAAAGTAAAAGTAAAAAAAGTAAAAGTAAAAGTAAAATGTGCTTAACTAAGCTAAAAAGCTGTCATGAGTTAAAGTGATAATAACAAAAGTACAGAAACAGGAACTGCTATATCACAATGCTGCAATTATGTTTTTAGGTTTAATGTAGTCTTATACTTTTATCTTTATTTGCATCTCCTGTGTCATTGCTCAAACCTTGCCTTAGTATATGTCTAGCATGTTGAAAGAGTACATGAAGAGTTTTCCATTCAATTTTATTTAAGCTAAGTGTATTTTGTTTTAAATGTGGTGTACAAATTGCTATTGTGGAGTTTGCGTTCATGCACATTGCGTTGCGTATCGTGCACAAATCTGTTCAACTTAACTGCATTTCACCATCCTTTATGTGACATTGACCATTTTGGAATTGATCACAAAAAACTTCTTCTTTTTTCTTCTTCCTCTTCTTTTTCTGATTATTATTATTTTTATTATTATTTTTATTATTATTATTATTATTATTATTATTATTAGTAGTAGTAGTAGTAGTAGTAGTGAATACACAGAGCCCCTGTATAGGATAAAAGGTTTGTTTTAGCATGTAGGTTGACTGGTTCCATTTATATTGACACTGGATTTTGCAGTCTTTAATGTATGTGAGAGAGACGATTCAAATTGTGTCCTAAAGCAGAAGCTGTAGGTTTGTCAATCTGTGACAAACCAGGCAGGAAGAACCAATAGCCCATGGTAGCATTTGCAAATTAATACAGATTAAAGACTGTGAGCAGAGACCATACCAAATCCATGATGGATTAAGTTCAACCAGTTTATTCTGCAATAAATTCCACAGGATTAAGGGGGAAAAGCATTGTATTACACCATATGTTACCTACCTCTCAGTGTTGCGCTGTTTCACTGTACGGAGGTCAAATGGCACTTCTAATATTGGGGGTTCCTCAGTGCCCCCTAAAACTACTACAGATCCAACTAAAATTGGGTCAATTGAAAGGACCACTATTCTGTTTTCATTACCAGGGTGGAAAAGACACTGTGCTGAAGATTGACTGAAAAATACTCTCTGCATAAAGGGTAAACAGACAAGCCAATTATGTGCAATTAACAGGTCATGTGCTCTTAATATAAATACACCAGTTCCTGCAAGGCCTCATAGTTTGTTTGAGAACAAACAAAAACATGGAGTGTTAATCATCTCCAGGTCAAGATCTCCAAATAACACTTCATGACTCTCTGCTCTCCCCTTCAGCCACTGCTCATAACCTTGGGGTAACTATGGACAATAAACTGTCCTTCTTTCCACATGTCACGCAGCTGCACGGCTTGTGTTCAATCTGCCCAAGTTCTCCCACACCACCCCACTGCTATGCTCCCTTTACTGGCTTCCAGTAGCTGCACGTATCAGATTCAAAACACTGATGCTTGCCTACAAGGCCAAAAATGGACCAGCGCCATCTTACCTCAAAGACCTCATCACATCTCGCACTGCACCACGCTGTCTGAGATCCTCCAGCACTGCTCAACTGGTACCACCTTCTCTCAGAATGAGAGGTAAGTATACTTCAAGGCTCTTCTCTGTTCTGGCACCGAGGTGGTGGAATGAACTTCCCCTAGATGTCTGTAAAGCGGAGTGCCTAACTATCTTTAAGCAATGGTTGAAGACCTACCTCTTCCTGAAACACTTAAATTAGCATTTCAAGTTTGCTTTGTAGAAATCAAGAGTTATGTTTATATTAAGTTTGTAATCTGGCGTACCAGTGTAGATTTATTCATTGCTAGAGACTCCAAGCACTTTTGTACGTCGCTCTGGATAAGGGCGTCTGCTAAATGCTTCAAATGGTAATGTAAATTTGAATGTTTAAAAAATCCCAATCATGTTTAGGTATTCAGGCTTTGGTCAGGCACTTTACAAAGAGGAATTTGATATACAAAGAATCATAGAATCACAAATTTTCTAAACTTTAATTATTCTGTGACACGCCATTAAGTTCCTTATTTACAAAATAGAAACAAATTTGGTGCACCAAATTCATGCCTACAGGACACTTTAATCAGAAAAGCAACCAAGAAGACAAGGGTGAGAAGGGTAAATTTTGAAATGACTGTACTAACACTATGCCATAGTGTGGGCTATGGTTTCCATATGTTAAGCAGTGTTTTTGCATTTTGCACTTTTCTGGTGTGAACCACCATTATTCATGTTCTTTCCATGTTTCCAACATTTTTAATTTACAAACTTAATTTACAACCCTGATTTAATTTCATACCACACTTCCATTAAGCTGAGATTAATAGAGTATCTGAGTTATGGTTATCTCTTTTAAAAGTTCATATAAAATATAAAAGTTTCCACTTCAGGAATGTGACAGCTCAGTGCATAAAACATTGGACTACTGACCGGAAGGTCATGGGTTCAGACCTCAGCGAGGCATTTAACCTTCAATTGCTCAGCTTTATAACTGAGATAACTGTAAGTTGCTCTGGATAAGGGCATATGCTATGAATGTAAATGACCCTGTCTTTTGTGAAATATTTCATATTTGCCTGTTATCAATTTATTCTAGTCATCAACCAAAGGAGGAAACACACATTGTGGCCTCATATGAGCTGCTTGGCAATCATAATATCTACCATATGTTATGATACTGCGGTACCTGATGAATTTACCTTCCATTTGTTGCCTGCTTTAGCAGTAATTGGCAGTGCTTTGTTGAGTTCACATAAAGTGCAGTTTCAGTAGGATTTATGAGGATGGTAGACATGCCCCAATGGCCTGGACATAACATCTGGTTGTCTGAAATATCCAGGAATATCCAGATATCAGTGACCATCAGAGAAGATAAGGCTAATAAAATAATTTGTGTGCTTATAATCACTATTATTTTGGTCTAAGCTAAGACAGTGAGCATTTACACTACACTATTGCCAAAAGTTTAGGGAGACTTGAAGAATATAATTATACATGCTTTTTTGAACATCTCATTCCAGATTTAGTTCCCTCTTTACTGTATAATAACCACTGAACCTCTGGAAAGGCTTTCTGCTAGATTTGAGAGCATGGCTATAGGGATTTGTAATAATTTGTCTGGAGACCATTAGTAAGATCAGGCAGTGATTTTGGGTGAAGAGGTTTTCCAGTTCATACCAAAGGTCCCAAATGTAGAGAAATGAGAACAACTTTAGCCGCATGTAGCCACAGGTGTAGACCCCAAACTATGCCCTGCTGGCTGAATATGGCCTGCCTCTACATTTGGAACAGCCCTCTGAACAATGGCAGAAACATTTAAACCATTTTTATTTTAAATATGTTTTACTCATATCTGTATTTACAATAAAAGTCTCTTGACTTGATTTGATAATAAAGATTGGCTTTTAAACTTAATTTGATAATAAAGTTTGACTTTCAAACTAAAATTTCCCTTAGTTATTATTAAAGGTTAGTTGAGCGCTGGAACTAGCAGCTATGGCAAAAAAACAATATCGATAGTTTTTCCGGCTTCCGGTCTGTTGTCATTAGGAGAGCGGCCACTAGAGGCAAATCACTGACGCCACGTGCTGTTTGTTTTTACACTTAAGAATGTGCGGGGCACAGAGAGCGCTATATTATATTTATTATTTATAATTTATCAATTACAGAATTGTATTTATTAATCAAACATTCATATGAATTCCTTTAGCGCATTTTCATGATTCAGTTACTGATACTGTTTTTTTGTTTTTTTGTAATAAAGCTAAGGACTATTTTACATGGAGTGTTTTTTGTTTCGGTTGAATAATCTAGCTATCGGTATCACTAAAATCCATATTGGTCGACCTTTGATAATTAACATAGCCTAATAATTTGTTAGATTCACCCACCAACCAAAATACATATACATAAGAAAGTAAATGTTTTGATTGCGATGAATTTGAAAAAAATTTCATTCTGAAAGTAAGAATGCTTTTCTAATAGAGTATTTGTTTCTTGAAAAAGTAAAGCTCATTTGTCTGTTCATAACAAAACTAATCCAGCATTGGGAGGCATAATAAATACATTTAAAATTCTAATAAAATCACCACAATAATACAGGTTTTCTGTTACAGACTCACCTGGTGCTCTATTAAAGAAAGGGAAAATTATTTGGCCCCCACAGAAAAAAGTTCTGGGACCCCTGGTTTAAATTAAAAGTGAATCGTTTAATGAGAGCCCTTCGAAATCATATACATTACTGTACATAAATTCTAAAATGTGGCAGTATATGTAAATTAGATTTACATATTCTATTTGAATATGGCATTTTTATTAAATTTAATTGCTTTACAATCAATATAAAATGATTGCGCATCCATTTTACATCTTATGACTTTGCCTTATTTAATGAACAAATGTGCTTCTTGACCGTTGTGCCTTCTTCTACCCATTGGGCTTCCTTCATTAGTGTTCCTTTATAGTGTTACCCAATGGGAACAAACAATACTTGACCAGCAGAAAAGCTACATCTAGCCACAGTGCGATGTGTTTGAATACATGCCACTCAGAATACAGAATGCAATAAAATGCACGCACACCCGACTGCATGTGGTTTGTATGGTTGGAGACAGGATTTTAGATTTTTTTTTAGATCCGATAAATAATCACCTCGAAAGTTTGCATTGCACTATTGCAAAAACTACTAGCGTTATTGTTCCTCTTGCTGGCTGACGACAAATGCACAATATACTCGTCAGTTTTGGATGATATGTGTGACCCAGTGAAAGAGTAGTTCTTGAACTACTACAACTCAAGTTTTATCACATGCCCTTTAAGCATTTAGCAAACATTCAAGTAGTGTGCACTATAACATACCCAGTTTCCTTACTGAAATACACAACCAAATATAGAAGCTCTGCATATGAGTGTTGTGTAACCACTCACATTTATCATGGAAACAATTCTGTCTTCACTCAAGAAGGTGTGCATAGCATGAAAGTTGACATTTAACAATTAACATATGACACTTTAGTCTCAGGCCTCATCACACCCAAAGTGATTACAGTCCATTGATATGAAACCAGAAAATATGACTGTATTCTAGATGTGCAAATGGATGAATAATTAAGTTTCATAAAATGAACCTGTAGATTCCATCATTATTATTATATGAATACCATGCAGTGTTTTTTTTTTCCATGAAGCTGGGTAAGTGTTAATTTAAATTACTGTATATTGCCACTAGCACATAACATTTATCATTTATTATTATAATTATTTTTTTTATTAAGCTTATTTTAAATGTCAATAATACAGCAGGTTAAGCAGTAATAAAATGGTGAAGAACATACCCGTCCCTGTCTTTGGCCAGAACTCGATCATAAATTTGAGAAAGGCTTTGGTTGAAGTGCAGAGTCTTGTCCAGCCCCATGCAGAAGTACAAATGTGGGCTAACACAGCTGTTAACATAGGGTTTGCACTAAGCTATGGGCAGGACCAGTTTTAAATCTTGGTTCTTGCTGTTTACTTTCTTGACCAGAAAGAGGAAGTGGCAAGAAAGCACAGAGCAAACAAAAAAGTGTTCCAAGTGAAAATTTTTAATCTCCAGGTTGTTCTTGCAAATATATACTTGCTGGTACTCATAATATAGAAAATTAATACCACAGTCCAAACTTCAGTCTTGTCTTTTTTTTAAGTGTTTGATCATAGTGCACTTAAAGAATCCATTGTGCTTGAACTGCAATAAAGAAGAAGATAAAGCCAATAATTAAACAAAAATTTCTTAATCAGTTGTAACACATAAATTTCAAACTTATGACCACAGCATTTACTGTGGTTTCTATTGTGGTTTTGTAATTTCCACCCAGAAGAGGATGGTTCCCTTTTAAGTTTGGTTCCTCTCAAGGTCTTTTCCGCGTACCATCTCAGGAGGTTTTTCCTTGCCATTGTCGCCATTGATTCGCTCATTAGGGATCCATGTTTTTATTTTACATTTAGATTTGTCCATTGTTAAAAGAGCTATACAAAAAAAATCGAATTGAATAACATACAACAACAATCAACACTAAACAGCAACAACAATTCAAATAAGAACGAATGTTTAATCAAGCACAATAACAGGTATGAATACAAGTCAGTGTTTAAAAGAGTTCGTAAACGGGATATGCCTCATCACAACGTTTCAATTACTGCATGTGTCCAGGCGTACACAGTATTTTAAGATAATTCTATATTATTTTTTACTCATGGTACAATAGCAAAGATCTAGCGAATCAGATTCAATCAGATCAATCATACAGTCTTGTGAAAAAGAAAGCACATTCCATGGTTTGAATTACCAGGTCATTAAAATAATCATCATCATCTGGACTTTATCAAGTCTTAAAAGTAGGTGAATACAACCTCAAACCTCAAATGAACAACAACACATGACTTATCATATTATTATTATAATTTTTATATATATTTTACAAAAATAAAGTCAACATGGACACACCATGTGTAAAGAAAAAACAGCTACGATGCAATAGCTTGTAGAACTACTTTTAGTAGCAATAACAATGTAATTGTGTTATATATGAGATGATTTTATCACTCTTACATCATTGTGGAGGAATTTTGGCTCATCACAGTCAGAGAACAATGCTGCTTTAGTTGAAGTTTAAGGGCATTGTTTATTCACAGTTTTCTTAAGGTCCTGGAGTTTATACTGATTACTAATGACAGACTAAGAAATTCAATAGAAATTTACCTCAGAAACAGACACATACACATTCTAATATTTAGAAACCCTCCAGTAATGTGGAAAACAGAATTCCTGTAACCTAATACTACAGCATTTTTCCCCTTTCACTGTGACTCATAGTTATCATTTTTTTATTATTATTTCTTTGTTATTTAAACCCCTTCCTATATTTTTTCTATAATTTTATTAGTTAACAATTAAAATAGATTATACTATTGGTTTTTGGAGTTTCTCATGGCATCACAGCAGACAGCTGCAATTTCACAATACTTTTTCACTTTTACTGATTTATATCATTGAAAAAATATATATATGAATCAGCATGAGTCATGCTATGCTATGGTACAAATGTATGTGATGTACTTTCTGCTGCCCTCTAGTGTGATAATTGAAAAATATTTTGGTTTCAAGCACTTCAGGATTGATTGGAAAAATTCTTTGCGAACAATTTATGGCCTAATTTTAATGCACGACTTGAAGGCAAACCACCACCAGAGGTGAAGTGGAGTGAATGGTATAACACACAACTAGCATTTATTTCTCATTTTTTTACTTTTGTTTTTAAACCTTTTTAAATTTAGAGGATGCAAAAACACCTGGAGAGCTCTGATGCAATTTGGCAAAAAGGTGCTATGGTCTGTTGAGAGATTAATTGAACTTCGTCGACTAAAGGCAGAAGCACACCACCCAAAACACACTATACCTACTGTGAAGCACGGTGGTGGCAGCATTATATGTGGGGGTGTTTCTTTTCAGCAGGTACTTATGGAGGTGGTCAAATACATCCAAATTCTTGTGGAAAACCAGAATCCCTCTGCTAGACAGCAAAAGATGGGCAGGTCCTTTACCTTCCAACATGACAATGATCCTAAACATACTGCCAAAAGAACAACAGAATGGCTAAAGGATAAGAAAGTGAATGTCCTTTAGTGCCAAACTTAGAGCCTTGACTTTAATCTGAAAATCTTTGGATGGACTTGATAAGAGCAGTCTGTTGCTGCTCACTATGGAATTGGACTGAAATTGAGCAATTCGGCAAGGAAATTGAGCAAGAATAGACAAAAATTCCCTAATCTAGGTGTGCAAAGCTAGTGCAGACATATCCAAAAAGATTAAGTGATGTAATTGGAGAGAAAGGTGGCTCTGCCGAGTATTGTACTGATAAAACATGCTACTGATGACTTTTCTAACCCTGTTATTCAATTTTTTTTATAATTGTTTAAAACTGTTGCCTTTCATTAGTTTTAGTCTTGATTTCAGGGTGTACAACAAATGAAGTAACAATTTCAAATGGGTATGATGATTTCTATAGGCACTGTAGAAGAGGAGAAATCTTTACCCACAGGCAATTCTAGTGACTCAGACATTAAAATGAAATTGGTCATTTATTTATCCCCCTTCATTGTGATGATATTATTCAAAATCCATTATAAACACAGACACGTCCTTTTCATTCCCATTAAAGGAGTTCCTCGGATTGTGATGTACATTATCTTGTGCATTCCTCGGCTTGTTCAGCCCATGAGCAACTTCGCCATCATTCATCTTTCTACAGACCAGCAGTGGTTAGCAAAAGAAAAAAAACAAACTGACAAGGCATGTTGAGTCACTGCACACACTGTGTTTTTTGCAACCCCCGCTTAACAGTGAAGATCACTACCGCTCTAACATTCCATACATTCCACAACTCAATTGGAAGCAAATTTGGGGGCAGAATGGGATGACGAAAATGGAAATCACCTTTTCTTCTGTGTGTGTGTGTATGTGGGTGGGCATACATCCACTGCAACATCAGTGGGACATGAATTAATGTTGGAATGCTGACAAATATGTCGGCATTCAGGGTGCGATTAACATGTTCGGAACAAAAAACTTTATAGGCTTTTAATCAGCCATAGTTTATACAATGTTTGCTTAAATAAATGTCACATATATATATTTCTATTATAATAATAAAAATGGCAAGAGACCCTCAGATTTTACATTAATGTGTATAATGCTTGACAAAAAAAAATAAGGAATAAATATATTCAACCTTTAAAATACTATATTTCTTTGACTTTGATCTGCTACAGTGTTAAATCTTCTCTCTTTTTTTTCTCTCCCTCCCTCTCTCTCTCTCTCTCGCTCTCTTTATACATACACATAAATACATACACATATCTATTGCGGATGATAGCTCCACATTAACAGGGTAAAGATACATGAGGTTACATTGCAGGGTTCAACTCAAGAACTACGAAAATTAATTTGTACTGTAAATAATTTACTACAATTTGCTACAAAGTCTTAGGTCTACAATGGCCATGAAGAGTTTTACACTTGAGTCTTCATCAGTGAACAGATGATACCCTTTGAATGAAACTATAATCTGTCACTCAGATGAAAATCGAGTCCCTTTTGAGTCTGTTTCCTTTCAAATGATCTCCCCCATAGCCACCTCAGTTATGGTTCTTTTCAATTGCAATCAACCAGCCTATAACCAAAATGAAAATATGTGACTGGGGGGGAAAAAATTCTTTCCACATGTGTAAAAAGCACATGTTGCCACATCATGTAAGGGTAATATGCCAGTGACAAGAAGCTATAGGATCTTAAAAGTTGGAGTAGAACTGTCACAGAACAAAGATGTTGCTGTCTAAGCAATTACATCACAGGACCAATGCAGGAAAATCTGATCCTAACATCAGTGTCTCAACAGGGCCGAGACTCACTGATGAACATGCCAGACGTCTGGGTCACTCAAAAAAAATGCATGTGTAAGCTTGCCCAAGATTGTGGAAAAACTGTTGTAGAAAACTGGTTTATACATACATTTGTCATGTGTTACAACCCATGATGGCTTGTGTTCTTGTGTATGTTTTGTGTGTACGTGTGTCAAGTGTAGACTGTAGACTGGGCCTTTCTGCACTGCTCCAGCTTTGACTCCATTAGCTTATTTGTGCCGCTTCTGCCTCAAGATAACAGTCAGTAATGGAGATGGATATAAATGGAATATTGATCTGTCTTTTTTTTATTCATATGTTAGATAGGAAATAACACAGTATTTGTAAACATATGTATGTTTCTGGATTCAGCAGTAGCAGCGTGACTGCCTTTTATGTTGGATGTGGGTTTTGTCCACAGTTTTCCTAAAGATTGGAAGAAGACAATTCGTCCCCATTTGCTGTTAGAATAACCTCCACTCTTCTGGGAAGATGTTCCACTAGATTTTGGAGTGTGATCATGAAGATTTTGCTCATTCAGCCACAAGGGTTTTAGTGAAGTAGAGTCCTCGGGTGCAGTCAACATTCCAATTCATCTAAGGTTAGAGCTCTTCAACCATATCTTCATGAAGCTCACTTTGTGCACAGGGGCATTTTTTATACTATTGCCATACTGTATAAGTACATGCACACCTCTGCGCCTCATGCTGCGAGGCCTAACACTATGCTGGGCTTGTGAAAATCAAAACCAAGTATCAAAGTTGCACAAAAACATTTTTAGAGAAGAGGATGTTGCTTGCCTAACTGTACCAGAATGTATGATAAGCTAAATACATAGCCATTTTCTCCCGCAAGTTAGCTCTAGGACAAGTTAAGTTTCAGTCCTTAAGCTTGTTTGTGTTGCAAGCCGAGAAATGCAGGATAAAGTACATAACTTAAACATCTTTACTTGCACGTTGATCATTATCTCCCCACCCTTTTTTGAAAAATTATAATTTTTTGGTTGCAGTTTTTAATAACCAATAATGTTTTGTTAGTTGCAATAGATGCTCCTATATTATAATATGTGATGTGGTCTGTGTGAAATCTTATACTACACACTTACAATAATTAGATTTCTGACTCACACAGTCACTTCCTGAACAACTTGCTGGCTGTATACTGTATATCCTCTGAATAGCACTATCCTGTGTGGTACTCTTATCAGTCTTTAAGTGATTAACGTTCGGTGGGGGAACAAGAGAGAGCATGTGTGTGTGTGTAAGTGTCTCAGTTGAAATAACAGGCTGATGTGTCACAGGGTGAGGGAGACAGTGAGCAGCCGGGAGAGAGACTGTTGGATGTGTTTGGAAGACAAAGAATGATAGAAAGATTTTAGACAAACTAATACTGATAAAATAGTTTGTGTTGTATGTTTTTTATATCTCTGAATGTATATCTGGATTTCTCTCTCTCTCTCTCTCTCTCTTTCTCTCTCTCTCTCTCTCTCTCTCTCTCTAACACACATTTTATACATTATACAATCGTGTTGATAATAATATGTATATAGTATCTCACAAAAGTGAGTACACCCCTCACAGGTCAGTAACCAATACTATAGAAATAAAACTTGGATATATTTTAATAAAGTCAATGTGCAGTTTGTACAGCAGTACAGATTTACTGTCCTCTGAAAATAACTCTTCATACAGCCATTATTGTCTAAATAGGCAACAAAAGTGAGTACACCCTAAGTTAACATGTCAAACTGGGTCCAGAATGTGTCAATATTTTGTGTGAGCATCGTCGTTATCCAGCACTGCCTTAATCCTCCTGGGGCACGGAATTCACCAGAGCTGCACAGGTTGTTGCTGTGATACTCTGCTGCTGGATGTTAGACACATGACGCTTCTCCAGCTTCCGCTTGAGGATGCCCCACAAGTGTTCGATAGATTTCAGGTCTGGGGACATACTTGGCCACTCCATCACCTTAACCTTCAGCTTCCTCAAAAAGGCAGTTGTCATCTTGGCGGTGTGTTTTTGGTCATTGTTATTTTGGAAAACTGCCCTTGCGAGGCCTGTTCTGAGTGAAACCCGTCTTGGAAAACATACTGTAACTTTCAGGGTGTTACTGATCTTCTTATATCCTAGACCATCTTTGTGGAGAGCAAAAATTCGAACTCTCGAATACTCAGAGAGTCTTTGGCATGGGTTGCCATGTTTAACAACTAGTGGTCAGTATGAGAGAACTGTACTCAAAGCACCACATTTTAACTTCTCTAATACAAGATACACAAACAAAGCAGACAAACACATATACATGATGAATAGGACATGTGGCTTTGTATGGTCATGACGTACAGCTATATATACAGTATGTATGTTGTGTGTGTGTGTGTGTGTGTGTGTGTGTATACAGTATCTCTCTACTCTTTTACTCTCACTTTTCTGTGAAAAACATGTCTAGAACCCGTGTATGTGCACGTCATATTTTGCTGATACTGAACTTCTTTTAAAAGGACAGCACTCACAGAGCAGAACCTTAAACTTGCTAAAGCTAAACACACAAACAAACAAACAAAGAAAACCAAAAGTTAAAAAGTGAAACCTGAAAAGGGATATCATGTTTTTTTTTATTATTATTTGGATGGGGGGCTGATGGTGTGTGTGTGTGTGTGTGTGTGTGTGTGTGTGGGTGGGTGGGTGTATTTTTTTTTGTGAATGAAAGAATGAGTCAGCGCAAAAGAGTGTGTCATAGTCATACTATAAATGGGAACTCTTACACTACTCTAAACATTAGTTGTGTGATAGATTGGGTGCTTCTCTGAGTCCTGTTTACAGCTTGAGTGTTTGGGATAGCCATGAAATGTAAGTTTATTTTGTGTCCTCTCTATGACTGTGTTCTGATTGTGTCAGGTGAGATTCTTTGGTCTTGTATCCACCCAGTATCTTGATAGAATGTGTGTGTGGTTAAATCAGATCTGAAGAGTTAGATATGACACTGCTGTTTTACATATTTAAAATAAAAAATGTTACACTGATCCTTTTTTCAATGCTACATTTACAATCTAAGAAAACTAGTCAAATTAATTGAACCATTTTAAATAAAAAAAAATTAATTAATTAAATAATATTTATTAATAGGCATTTTAGTAATGAGATCTCTAATGTTCAGACAGTGTGGTACAGTATGTGTGTGTTTTTTAACTGACCTAAACTTTCCATAACAGTAGACTGTCTGAGTGAACTTTCACTAAAAAGTTCTGCATTACAACATCATTGACCAATCAGAGTTACAGCATAATGACTCAGAACCTAATTTAATGACTCTTTTATGTTTATGTTCAGTCACAGTTTATGAATTTACTTGTGATTCTTAAACTTGATCACACATTTTTTTATCTGTTTTAATGTTCCATAAATTATACTCCAATCAACATGGGCACGGACAAATATGAATGCTTTATGCAAATTTATGATTATTATTAATTAATATTAATTAAGATTTATTATATCAAACCAGACTCAACATAGAGCATGAAGAAAAAGTACACTTGTAAATGTTTTAAAGTAGTTATGGTGTTTTAAATTACGTTAATCATCGGGACACCAAACGGAACTTTTGCTATGTTTTCACACGGACAGTTTTAATTGCCGGATGTGTGCATCATGGCGGATTTTGGTGCTTGATTTGAGACTTAGCGCATCGGTAAAACAATTATTTATCAATTAAAAAATATTTTTTGCTGAAGTTTATTAATTTTTTTAATTAAAAAAAGGGCGTCATGAATAAATGTGTGTTGCGTTAAAGGTTTAACGTAACTATAACTTTTCTTAAGTTAATATAAAATGTCAAATATATACAAGCTAAATAGTTCCAGCGATGTGCCATAGGTTCTAGTTTATACAGTATAGACTTTCACTTGATAAATTCACTGGATTCTAGCACCTTTCTCAGAACTGTGTTGTGAAAGGTGAGAAGCTGTTATCGCTAAAAGAAATCACAGGAAGGGGCTTGTTTATTTCCAGTGAAGTAGAGGCAGATTGCCTTCATCAAAGGCTACAGGAAGTAACACAGACTAGAATTTATCAGACACTTAGATCTGACAGTTAGGTCAACTTTTTTCTAGCATTGCTGTGACATAGATTCTGTCTTGTCTATGAGCATCCATTTATCCATATGGCTTTTAATTGAATACACAAACACTTTCATTCACAAATGTCTTATCAGACTAACAGCTGCTAAAAAGTGTAATGTTTCGACTTTGATTCATTTTAAGGCCTCTACTCATCATGCTAACTTTGCCTATGGCTCATTTGTGCTTAATGTTGCTAAAAACAGAACCAGACATCAAACATGTCTGATGTTTGCATGTGCATGATGACAGTTTCCTGGATGTTTGGCTTAATGGCAGTCTGTGGTATAACTTTCGAAAACACAATGTCATTGAAGTGCCACCGATTCAGGATCTTTTGTTTGATATTAGACTTTGGATGTAGTTCAGATTTTGTTATCATTATTATTGTTTATGAATTTGTATACAAAGCAGGTTACTATCTAATCTCAGTGTGGGTGCAGGCTACATATATTTAAAATCTATTTGATTGAAAGGTAAACCTGTACCTGCATCTACACCCACACATTCCACTACACTGGGACATTTGCAGGCAACGTTAGACTAGACTCCCCAGGCATATACAATTGCATACAATACGTCATTTGGTTTTTTTTTTCTAGAGCTAAGACATTTACAGTAAATTTAAGAATGATGTCAGATAAAAAAATGGAAAAGACCGGACCAATAACTGAGTCACTTCCTTCTTCTGAAAAGCATACTGTATCTATCATAACCAGGTTGGCACCAGGCTAGCTTAAACAATTAAAAATCCTAAAATCCCTGAAGCAACTAAAATACCGTTTCCCATATTAGTCAAACGCCCAGCAATACAGAAATACGAGAGCAAAAATTCCAAATGAATGAGTCCAGTTCATGCCTCATTAACAGCGAGTCCTATATATATATTTAACTATAACTGATACTAATGTTTGCTTAAGCAGCAAGTTTGCTGCTTTTATATATATAAAATATCTGATAAGCAGTGATCTCCGCTTGAGTATTATCTTCCTGGATTACAGTTGAATCAAGATCAAAAGGTGCTGAGTCAGAGTAGAAAAAAGCTAACTGTTTAAATGACATCATGTTGGATTATCCCAAAAAAACATGCTTTCTTGTCTTCCTTTGATGGCAGTACTCTCGGAGTCCACCTCCTGCTTGTTATTTTTATTTTTTTTGGTGGAACTTCCTGTCTTAGCAATGTCTCATCCAGCCCCAGTGAGACATCACCAAGACGTCCTGACCATGCTGTTTCAGAAAATGCGCCGGCTGATAAATGTAGTGCAAGGAGTCATGGTAAGTTTGATGCGGTTTCAGCAAGTTTTTTTTTTTTTTATGATTACGAAATCATACATTTCGTATGAATCAGGGTCAAAAGTTTTGTTCATTCTAGGGAAACAAATCTTGACTAAAAAACTCTGTCTCTGTAGGTACTTTCCTCACATGCTGACTAAGTGTCTGTCTTTTTTTCAGCACCACTTTGACACCAGTTTACCCAGTAAACACAATCTTACCTCACTGCCTTCTCTACACTTCAGTAGAAAAGACTTAGTAGCAGAAAAGGTAAGATATATCCTACACAAGCTAAACATTGTACATAATCACATAAAATTGTATCAGTATACTGTACAAGGGTCCAGCTATACGGTTAAATCTTTTTCTGTACTTTTGGAATCTTTCTGAGAGGGTTATATTGATATACATTTTGTTCATGTTGTTTTTTCCTATATATACCATTTAAACATATTTCTCATTTTTTATCCTAAAGGCAAATAGCACCATTAATCAGCTATCTTCAGACCTTCACTTATACAAGTTGCACTTTGATTGGCTGCTGTACTGGTACAACCAATCAGGGCTGGCATCAAATCAAATCAAGGAAATTTCTGAGGAAATCCAATCTATCATCATTCTTGTCCAAAGACAGGTAAGAGTGGCAATTCTGGAATGGCTGCCATGTTACTGTAATGCAGGACATTCTGTACACAATTATAAGTTAAAGGTAAAAGAGTGACAGGGTAGTACACATAGTCACTACTTAGTATTATGGTATTTTTAGAAGGTGCGCTATTAAATAAAGAGACTCTTTAATGTAGCATTTTTAAAATGGGTTGTAGGTATATATAGACTTAACAATGTAGTCAATCAAGCATTGGTTTATCTTCTTATTCTCATCCTCCATCATCTTATTATTTCAATTGTTTTTACTTTTTGAGGCCATTAAGTGCCATTACTAGAGCTACAGTGGTATGGCTTCTTATATACTTACATTTATGGCATTTGACAGACCCCTTTATCCAGAACAACTTACAACTGGACAGTAAGAGGGTTAAGGGCCTTGTTTCAGGGCCCAGCAACAGCAGTTTGGTAGCTTGCCCATTGCCCATTGGGTGGAACCTATTGGATTATAAGGAGGACAGACAGAACGAGATGGGTGGCAATGGGATTTGAACTCATAATGTTCTGTTTTTGTCTAAAAACCCTCCGCTTCCACACTATCGAAGTTCAATCGTTTACACGAAGTTGCTCATCCACATTGAAATGTTTGAAAACGTGTGCGTCATTTTTGCCTGTCATGCATTTACTTAACGGCTCGTTGAAACATTGTTGGAATGTCGAGGAAAGGCACCTAGTTTTTTAAATAGACCGGCAGTAGGGTGGAGGTTGAAAGGCGAGCGAGAATCCAGACTGGGAGAAGTGCCAAATCAAACACGCTGAAATATTGGACTGCTTCGAAGAACAGTATCCTTCTGATGAGGTTGCTTATCCCCACAGCTCACAAACTCATAAAAACAAGAAACCTACTGTACAGAGTCTTGGCGGAATTGGTCACAAGACTCCGCCACACGACAAAAAAAGGGTCATAATTTTTTTAAGTCTTCGTTTTCACAGTCCACACTGTGTTTTCAGATTAAACCCCTTTGGGGAGCATTTTCAAAAAGCTACATTTTCCTTGACTAAAAAACGCTGTGTCAGTGTAGACAGAATTATGAAAACGGCCTCAGATATATGAGGTAATCGGCTCTGGGAAATGGTGTCTTCCGAACCTCATAAATGTAAATGGGTGGTTAAAGGTCTGACCTAATATGACTTCTGATCAGACAGATAAGCTCTTTGTAAACTGTGTTTTGAACTGAGGGTGAATCATGCATATATTTCCATTATTTCTTCATAGACAGATACTCCTGCGCAAAACACTTCTCTCTCCCTACCTCCTCTTACATCTGCCTGGGAAATATACGGGACATCTGCAGTAATTCACAAGAGACTACTGGTCTTCTCTGACTTGTATATTCGAGCTCTATGGGTCCTGAAGTCTTCTGCGAACAACAGAAGACACATGCAAGCTCAACGAAGATAGATTTTCAACTGTGAGAATGCTTGACAGTGGCCAGTTATTATTGCCTTTGCTTATATTCTTATTTACTTTGTCTATTTATATTTTTGTATGTTTTGGTACATGTGTATTTAATATTTATGTGTATTTATTGAAAAATTTTGAAAAATGAAGTATTTTTTGTTCTGAGAAAGCACTTTATAGGATGTTGTTTTTCTTTTTTACCAAGTCTTTTTTAAATGTTTTTTTTTCTACATTTTTTCTACAATAAAAAAAAAAAAAACAGCACAGGGACACAAATGTATTCTTGGAAGCATTGCAGTAAAACACATACTGAACACATAACAAAGACATACAATTAAGATGTTTATAACAAAAACTATTTATCTTGACCTACAGTGCATAATCACCATGTGGCAGGATTGAAATGGGAAATATTCTTAATACATCAAATAAGATAATGTAAGTGTAAGTCTCACTAAATTTAGCTAGCAACAATTACATACTGTTCTTGGACAATGGATTTACCAGCTTATACAGTGCTCTGTGGATACATGCATATTCGAATGAGTTACAGGTCATTTGTAAAAACAAACAGGAAATCATGCCTCCCTTTTCTCTCACTTCATGTGCACAAAACAGTATAATTCTCCTGCCATCAAATTTTTCAATTTAAAACTAATGCTCACTGTTGGATTATATAACAAAGCATGTCTACACAGTAGTTTTTGGGTTAATGTCATTAAGAATAAATTGATCTTGACAGTTTTATTGGGTTCACCAATTAATATCTAAATGAATGATTAATATTGGGTTGTCACACCTAATCTACATGAGCCTCAATCTTAGAGAAGCCTCCTACAGTACATTAGGAGTTGTCTCTAGATGTCAGGCAGCTGCTCTAAGCTCTTACATTTGACCCAATGTAGTAAGGGGACATTAAATACGATTGGAGATGGGGGTGTGGTGTGTTTTTTGTGGGTTGTGGTTTCTTAAGTAGGGCAAGAATTTAGGAGGAAATTAAATGGACACTGGCTATAGGCCCAAAATCTTTGTTCACACCCAGCCATGCAGAACTACACCCTGCTGCATTTAGGTTTATTTCAAGAGTAAGTAGAGCAGTTGTTGTCAAATCCCCCAAAACATATTAGGTTACAGTGAGTTTACTGAACCAAATCAGTCACAGATGGGTAACAACTTAGGAACGAGTAAATATCTCACGAGTAATCATATCTCAGGGATGCTAATACTGATACTTTCCACGGATGATGCTTTAACCAGTAGTTTCAGGACTTTTTACTAAATAGCTGCACAGTTTAATGTTTAGAGTTGCCACAAATTCAATTCTGGCTTCTATCTCATGTTCATTTGGAATATGGTATTATAATATTGCATTTAGATTCTGATGAACATCAAATTATTTGAGATGCACACAGGTTAAAAACAAAACCCCAGACCAAACCAGGTAAGTGATAGAAAAGGATCAATAGAGAAACTCAATTTTAAACTGATAAAACAATGGCTGATTTGCCACTGAGGATTGTTCGTGGCCTGCAAAAAAGTAGTAGATGTTTGTCTTCATCAAAATTGTGTTCCCATGATCATAACTACTGAGCTACAGGTACCATTTTGTTGCAGACCAAGTTGCAGTGGTCTCTTTCAGCAGGATAATGCTCCCTAAAACACTGCAAAAAAGAAAATTGTTCAGGAATAATTTGAGGAACATGAAATAATGATCAAATCTCAGTATCGGCAAAATGCCACTGCTGGGCCCCTAAACAAGGCCCTAGACTCTTCAATCGCTCAGTTTTAATGGAGTAATTATAAGTTGCTCTAGATTAGGGCATCTGCCAAATGCCATAAATGCAACTGTAACGATGTTAAGGAAAATGAAGTAATGCATTCCATATGACTGCATTTGTCATCCATTGCTTCATGGTTCATTTCCGGCGCTTGTTGTAGCGGTGGTCAGGGGTCAGCATGGGCACTTTGATCACTCTTCTGTGGGATTTGAACAGACAGGCTTGCTGTTGCTTCCAATTACAATCAATAAGCATTAGGAGGACATGACCCTGTCAATGGTTGACCAGTTGTTAACTAATTTTGGTTGGTAGTAACCACGGCATGCAGAGAATGCACAAGACCTGCTCTAATAAACATGGTCTGACCCAGTCTCTAGCCACCAAAGTCCAGCATTGGTCAGAATCACTCAGATCTCTACGCTTGCCCAAATTTCTGCATTGAGAACAGAAAATAAAACAACTTGCTGCCTAATATATCCCACTTCTTGGCAGGCAACAGTGTAATGAAATACTATGGGTGTTCAGTTAGCAGTTAAGGTGTTTTACTTGTATAATAGATGATTGGCTGGTTGATGCTAGCCTGAAGCAATAACAGCTTTGATGCTTTGTATTTGCATTAATTTAGTCCATTCTGTGTATTTTGTTGAAAACAGCTGACCATTGTTTATTTAAAAAAAAAATGGTTCTCAAAAGAGTTTGGATGGAGTAAGAGTCCTCTCTCTATGTGTTTCTAACAATAGAAAACATTTCTTAAAAAGGCCTAAAGATCAGGAGAATTAAACAATGAATTGCATAAACCTAAAACTTAACCTTCAAATTGAAGGAAACATAAAAAAGAAAAAATATATTGTTGTCATATACACAATTACATCTAATTAAAAAAAAAATATTACAACCATTCAGAACTGTTTTATATATTTATTTATTCACTCAATAATTAGATGGACAATATGTTACATACATAAGCTTTTAAAAATGTAGACTGTTCACTAAATACAATAACTAACCAAATAAATAAATAAATACAAATATTTTTCCTAGCAGAAGCAGCAGAGGAATCAAGATAAAGTGTCAGTAAGAACTGTCATATAGATACAATTACCTAATGTTTAAAATATGCATTTATATCAAAATACTTCTATAGTATTGCACACAAGAGTTTACAGAGAAGCCACTAATGCAGTGCATGTAGGGCAATGTATGAATCATATTTGGTAATATTTTCTTTACATTCAATGCAGGGGGCTCCAATTTATCCAGAAAGTTCCAATGTGGCTTCAGGGTTTTATTATAGCCAATGTGCATTTCACACCTGACAGCTAATTGGAGACTAACTGATTACACAAGTGAATGCTTTTCCTGGACATGAACAAAGGATAAAACCCCTGTTCTATGGCATAGAATTACCAAAAGATTAAAGATTTGGTTCCATTTGGTTCCATTTTAAGCTAAAAGTACATCTCAAAACATACAGTTAGCAATTGCTAGGTAATCTGCTCCCCTGAATTAATGTGTTAGACTAAGAAGGATGTCATAAGATTACATAGATTTAAAACACACACTAATTTGGCCTTCAAGGAAAAAAATCCGACATTAATTGCACATTAACCCTGACAAGAAAAGACATATAGTCATATATTCACACTTTAGACAATAAGGACAGGAAAACTCTATATATTTTTGAACTCTCTTAGGACTTAAAAGTGCACAGCAATAAATCCTTTGTTTCATCTTTACACAAATATATCAATATCTTTTTTTATATATATATATCGACCAGCAAAAATAAAAATATACATTATTAAATAAATTCATAGAGCAGGTACACTCAAGGACATCACCAAGCAAGTAAGGAACAGCTCAGATTTCACTCATTTCTTCACAATAAACCACTCTAAGCTAAACGCCATTCATTTTAAACATTTAAATTATTATTATGGCAAAAAAACTAAACATGGGAAAAACCTGCGTATTCAACCATAATCATGTCTGGGAATTTTAAAAGATAAACTGTATAAGTAGTAGTGCAGCAATTGCTAAGAATTTATTGATACTTGTAGAGGACACATTCTATCCAGCTGTTGTTCTTGCGTGAAATTTTGAGTCTATGCTTACTGTTAGTACTACAGCATATGCTACAGTATATCCATTAGAAGAATACAGAATAAAGCACACTATATAGACAAAGTTATTGGGACACGTGGCTTTTCCAGCCTTATGTGGTTAATCACCAAACTGGTACTACAAACTCATCTGTATAAGATGTATTCAGATGTGGTAACATTTAATTTTCCTTTCACTTGAACTAGGAGACCCAAACTTGTTTCACAACTAAAGCAGCTCCATGAAGATATAGTGTACATAGGTTGATGTAGAAGATCTGGAGTGGCATGCTATAGAGTTCTGACCTCAACCCTATGGAACACCTTTAGGGTAAATTGACTCTTGAGGCTGAATAAGCGCAAATCTCCACAAGCACATGCCAAAATTTACAGGAATATCTTCCCAGCAGAATGGAGCCTATTTTAATAGCAAATGGGGACAAAATGTTGGACAGTACGTTTAAAAAGCACATATAAATCTTATGGTCATGCGTCGACAAACTTTTGTCTATATAATGAGCTTTAGACATCTGGTGTTAATCTATATCTATAATAATTTTTACACAAAGTCTAAGTACTTTTTTCCAAGCTGATTTTCAGATATCAACAACTAATTACTAAAATTAGCTATCAGTACCTTATATGAGTTTGAACCTAAACTAGGATTTATTCTGTATAATATGTGCATTGTGTTGGAAACTAAATTCCCAAAAGTCCAGTCCATTCCAATATTTATATATGCCGTATAAGTAAATCGTGTTTAAACTGTGGTGTTCCATCAAAAGCTTTTTTTGATACATTTTACTGACACTGTGGACAAAGTGTTCAATTCTATCTAACATCAAAAAAATGTGTTTTTTTTTTCACTTTGCTAAACACCTTCCTGTTTAGTAGTATCACCTTTTTCTTTCGTATTGGATGTAATCAATGGTTGTGTAGCAGATTCAGGCTTCTCCTCACCACTCGCTGCTTCTAGAGCAACGTTTCCTGAGGAATTTGGATCCTCGGTTGCTTCAGAATCTGCTTCCACCAATGGGACTTTTTCTTTCACTGCAGCACTAGGCACTGTGACCACTTCAACCTCCTGTACACTGGTGCTTGGAGGGGCTGGAACACCGCTAAAGCCTTGAGAAATCTCCTCGAAGGTCCTACCCTTGGTCTCAGGAACACGGAAGTATGTAAAGACGAAGAAGAAGATGAGGAAGACCGTGAAGATGATAAAAACATATGGCCCGCACAGTTCCTGTCGAATAAGATTCATAGCATATTAGCAAACCTCCAAAACCAGTTGAACATAAAGAGTCTTTATGTTAACTATCACATTATAAATAGTATAGTGCTTGAACAGGGTAGATTTAGCCATTGTTATGGAACACGTAATGAAGATGCTATGGTTGTATTTTAGGTCTCTTACCCACCATAGGCATTTAGCATGTAACCTTCTCACCATGACTTCAACAATGTCAAAAAGTGGACCAGATGACACCATGTTTGTTAATACCATTGTGAAACTGTAATTGGCCCCTTTAGTATTCTCACTTCATACATAACAGACCCCATTAACCTCATTAACCCATCAATTAAAAACTTTATGGCTACTAGATAGAGCGTGAGATACTTACTGTTCATGAGTTAGCTACAAACAGTTCTTTGGTCAGAGCTTTTTTTTGTTTTTTGTTTAAGTTGTGTGTTTCAGAATCACCATTTCACACTTAGCTTGCAAAGTAAGCTAGACTCTACTAACATGCATAGACATCTCACTCAGTGTTTTAGTTCCTATAGACCCCCTGTCAGGCAGCTAGTGTACCTAGGTTGATTGAGTGGTCTATCTCAAAACTGTTGCAGGCACTGAGTGGGGTAACCAAAATGAGGCCCATGTAGAATTAGTGTTGGTTTGCCCTTCCAATGGCAGTTTTTGTGGATTGTATTTCCCATGGTGGGCCGCATAGGTCTGTTTGCTGGGTAACTGCTCCTGGGAGGTTACACTGAAAACTTTCTATTAACAATGTGGAGGAATTTGTAGAACTGAACAGTAAAGACGTTTTTCATTTTACATTATCTAATGTGTTTGTGATACATTACCCATTTATAGTGAAATAAATGAAGAATTAAGAATGCTTTTTAGAAATTTTTTTCCACATACTTAATGTGATGGTATAATAAAAGTGGTATATATACTAACACTTAGTTTTGGGAAACTGATGCCCACAAGGAAGTTGGCCGTCCAATTGGAGCATCCTGCAACGGCCATGGCGGCAGGTCGCGGTCCTTGGGAGAAAAGCTCAGCAACAATAAACCATGGAATGGGTCCTGGACCCATCTCGAACATAGCCACAAAGCCAAACACTGCCAAAATGCTCAGGTAGTTCAGATTTGGGATGTAGTCCTAATCAGGAACAAAGACAATGACAAACAGATTTTGGACAATGGAAAAGGAAAATATATAAAAGCTGACATCAGTGAAAAGGATGTGGGACATACCAGTAGGAGGGTGATGGTCATTAACAGGGCACTGATTGCCATGCCAGCCAAGCCAATAAGGTGTAAAGTCCTTCGTCCGGCTCTTTCAACAAGGAAGAGCTTTGAGCAAAAGAAGATGTAAAAAACAAAGATAAAAAAACTTCCCATTAGCCCACAAGCCCACTTCCACTAGTGGTCAATCAGCCAGGACCTGTCTGGTGTCCAGTAATAATATTGTAGCTCATTTTATTAAATTAGCTTTACTATGACTTGACTTTAAGAAAACAATAACAAATAAAGCCTTCTTATCATATATACAGTGAAATTCTTTTCTTACATCTTTACGTTTCAGTTTGTTAGGAGCTTTAAGCAAACACTGTAATGCTGTGTTGTGTAAAATTCCCAGTTTAACCACTGAGCTAGCTGCTACCAACATTTTTGCTACAGGTGGAAAGTCCATATGTGTGGTGGTGTGTGTGGCACTCACAACATTCTGGCTGTCTTTATGATAGGTATAGCTCTGTTTTAGGGTTACATAGACCTTAATCAAGCTTCATTCTTTTACTATTTTAAGACCCAGATATCATCTCAGAAACATGAGCCATAAATAAGCCCTGCATCTGAGGCCATGTCCATGTCCACACAAACATCAGGCGGACATGATGCAATTTAAAGTTGCTTACATTTTGCTGTTGCATCATGTGCAGTTTTCAGACCTTCTGGTGTGGACGAGCAACTTTTGGAAACAAATGAAAATTGCGCTTGAAATTTTGACTTTAACGCTTGTCAAACAGTGGTACTAAACTTAATACTCCACCTGTGTTGTTAGTTTTTTGTTCAGTGTAATTCTGTGTTACTTTTGTTAATGTATGATGTAGCACATTGGTCCTAGGATCGCTGTGTACTGCACTGTAAATAGTTGAAATGGCAATAAAGTCAAGTTGTAATGACTTGGTTATGTTAAAAGTTATTCAAGGTAAGAATTTAGCCTAAATATCAGTTTTGATGTAACCTTTTAACGATTATGAAATAGTAAGCTTTAAATAACAGGTCTTGGCTGATACTTTTATAAAAAAAATAAATAAAATGCATCTAAATGAGATAAACTGATTTAGGTGTTAACAGTTACTTACAGATACCACAGTAAAAACAGTGTTCACAACTCCAGCACCGATGGTAGCATATATTGGCTTGGTCACTCCAGCAGACTCAAAAATACCCGTTGAGTAGTAAAACACCTGTAAGAAATACATATAAGTGCACAACTGTGTTAAAAAAATGCACACTAGATAAGTAATTAGAGTATCTTGATGTTTTATTGTCTTCATCACTCACAGCATTGATCCCTGACAGTTGCTGGGACAGCTGAAGCATGACAGCAACGAGAAGCGGCTGACGGTATGTGGAAGTACGGAAGAGCTCTGGAATGGTCACTTTTTTCTCCATGTTCATTTTCACACTTTCTTCCTTCATCTCCTGCATGTCTTTTGACACATCCTCACAGCCACGGAGACGTACCAGTACTGAATCACAAACCAGTGGTTAGTTAAATATATTAAATCAAATTTTCTTCATTTAACTAGAGTTTGTCACTTAGCTATGGCAAAAAAAAAATCAGTTTTGAGGTTTTCAAGAAAATTATATCCATAATCCAGACTCAAGCGGTGTGCTAGGATCCTGGACTTTATTAAAATCTAGTCAATTAAAGTTGGATTTCAGTTTGGATTTCAGGACCACATAGTGATAAAAGCACAAGTAGACATTTACATTACAGAAATGCTTTGTAGCCTAAACCATAATATGATCCTCATGCTAGTATATTAGGTTAGGGTCTAAGAATATCATTAAACTTCTTGCCACTCATTTGGAGAAAAGTGAAACACTATAAGTATTGGGTCACCTGCTCATAAGTGTGGTATGTGATTTTTGAGCATTATATTCGACATTTAGTCTCAATTTGCTCCTATAATTCCCTCCACTCTTCTGGGAAGATGTTCCACACGATTTTGGAGTGTGTTTATGGATATTTGTGTATATCAGCCACAAGGGTATTACAAAAGGCAGGTACTGATGTAGGTAAGGAGGCCTGGGGTGCCATCAGTGTTCCAATTCATCCCAAAGTTGTTCAGTAGGGATGAGATCAGAGCTCTATAGCAGGTCACTTAAGATCTTCCTCTGCAAAGCATGTAAACCAGATCTTCATGGAGCTCACTTTGTGCACAGGGGCATTGCCATGCTGGAACAGGTTTGGGGTTTACAAGTCAAGTGAATGCAAAATGTTATTTTAGCGATTCTAAAGACGTCCTGCACAATTGAGTGCCTCCAGGTTTGTGGTCACAGTTAGGAAAAGACCCAGATATAGCAGGAAAGGTCAGGTGTCCCAATACTTTTGGAATTATAGTATTTTTAAAACAGATCTTTGAAATGATTATTCTTAAAGTTCTTGATAAAAAGATGTCTTTACGTTTTGTCTAAAGACCACTAGTGATTTAGCTGTTCATAATTCATTACACCACCTGTTTTGTTGCATGTCTTCTTGGTCTAATGAGAAATGGTGGGTGAAGCTAAGATGTACTAAAAGCTTGATAGATGGTGCAAAGTGGACTTTGATGAACGTCTTCAGGTGGATGGAGCTGCAGATTTTGGCTTTGAATGTAAGTAAAAGTGAATGTAAGACATAATAGCAGCGGGCGCATGCAGCTGCTGATTGCAAGATGGTGTCGATCTGGAAGCTGAAGGGGTGACCCCCCTGGAAGTGTCGGTATGAGGATGAGAAGAGAAAGATAGTTGGTTGCCCAAGATTACTCTGAGATTTTGTACATTTCAGAAGTTGTGATCCAGTAGTCATCCTTCTTCATAAGGGAATGCATCTCCAGAGATATACAGCAGCTCAGTCATGAAAAGATTTTGTTCTACCTTGAATAACAGTCTCTCTGGCTAAGAATTGTGCATTTCAAGGCTAATGAGAGTGGTCAGGAGTGCCTCATGATTGATAGTATTATTGGCTACTGAGGGGTCAAGGACGATGAGGATTAATGACAGCTTGAGTAATCAAGTGGCAAGAAGCTTCACTAGTTTCTGTGAATTGGACTTTTTTAAAGTCAGACTGGTTCATTTATGTGTTGAAGGTGGTCAATACAGGACCAAAGGTTATGGAGCTATTTACAGATGGAACAATAAAGATCGAGGGGGTGGTTTGAAATAATATGAAAGCTATGGGTTCCAGTGAGAAGGTGGTAACTGCGGATGGCATCTCTTGTGTACTAAGCAGAAAGAAATGTTAAGAAGACAGAAGAAAATAAATATTTTACAGTTTAGGACGTAAGACTAGCAGCTTTTGCTTAATTAGAGAAAGTTGAAAATCTCAAGGAGGAGGGTGAAGGAATTGAGGAAAGTTCGGAAAAATTCTGTCAAAAGAGCATAATATAACAATAAATCACTATCATTTGGCAGTCCTAAACAATCTGGTTTCAATGTGCCACACTCCAGAAGAAGCTATTTCAGTGTTTCAGCAGTGATCCATACATCTTTGTCAGGACTGAGCTACTGGGCATCCCTGTACATGTCAAGGGCTTGTGACTTCCCTCGACAATTCTTAGAATTCACGCTCATGTGTCAATGCACACAACCATGGGTTAGTGCTGGAAAACTAACTATTCTTCTCAACTCACATTGATAAACTTATTTAGTCATAAAGGGTAATCCTTTGCAGCATGAACTGCTCCAACTGGATCCTGGCAGATCTGTCCATGCACACCATCTGATCCCTACCACTGATTTAAAATGCATCTATTACATCTCGTTTTCACCCCAACAACCTTATTGTTTTTCTTTTTCATACTATAACCTCCCAAACACAGTTTAAGACTGATCATTCTCTTCATCCCTTACCATTTGAACTAGCATGAGGATGCAATTATTGAGGTTAAAAAGCATTTTTGTTGGCACTTCTATCTCTCAAGGTACTACCTTGACACAACATGGTTGAACTCATACTGAAATCTTATTTGGATTTGACTCATTCCATGGCATTTTAAACAATTTATCAATACAATATTTTTTTTATGCATCTTTTTGTTTGCATTAATTATGAAGAATGTATGAGAATGCATTGCCATTGAGATGGTGCTGTAGTGCTGGTTAAAAAAAACAACAACAGGGATGGGAAATATTGAGTAAGTGGTCTCCATGTAAAAAAATCAATCAGAGTACTGACATGTACAGTCAGGGGATGTTTTATGTGTACATTATTTATAATAAGCTTGCCAATGACCTTTCACCCTATAATTTTCTACTTTGCGTCAGTGACATTTCTCCTCTACTGTCAGTTCGGCAAAGACAATTTAAATTGCTTACTTGTATTTGTCTTCCAAGGAAGATTTGTGAGGAGCTATGAGAAATGCTGGATACAAGGTCATTTGCAGGTTATCGATAAATGGTAAACTAAATGAACCAATTCAGTAAGATTGTTGCCCTAACAGAACGTTTCTAGTCAACTCTGTGAAAAAAACATTTTCGGCAGGTTTATCATTCAAGTAAGAGCATGAAAACCGTGTGCAAATGTAGCACATTTTCCTTGTTTTAGTGGTTGTTATTCCCTGGACATTTGATGATCTATGATGAATTTAAGTCACTGGTGTAACACACAGATGTATAAAGAACAAGGGCTGCTTTCATTGCATATAAAGTTTGCTGTCAGGGTCATATGTAGGCTTACAGGTTTTTTATCCTGCATTATTCACTACCAAATATGGTCTTCTGTAAAAAAACTTTCTTTCGGCTTCTCCCGTTAGGGGTCGCCACAGCGGATCCTCCGCACGTTTGATTTGGCATATGTTTTACGCTGGATGCCCTTCCTAATGCAACCCTCCCCAATTTATCCGGGCTTGGGACCAGCACTGAAAGTGGCTGGGGATGGTTCCCTGACTGGGAATCGAACCCGGGTCGCAGCGGTGGGAGCACTGCATCTTAACCACTAGACCACCAGGGGACCCAAATATGGTCTTCTGTAATATGTATAATATGATATGCTTTTCATTATGGCTCTATGAAATAACTGGTCTGATATATTGTTTAAACTGCTGGAATGTTTCTTGTGGCCTTTGATGGATCCATTGTAGTTGATAAAATGGTTAATGAAAGTTTGAATAAATAAACATTTGCTATTTAGAAGTTCATAGCTACATATCATTAACTCCCCTCTGTCACGTTAGCAAAATGTTATACTGAGAGTCTAAACAGTACCAGATATCTCATTTCCACAATAGATTTTTTTAATATTACAAGCAGCCCGATATCGTCTGTGTTGTCTAAGTCGTATTATGTTCATTGTTAAATTAATGTACTACACTGTAATTGTTCATTAGTCCACCTGAAGTAGCCTTTTAACAAGAAAGCACTGCAAATTCAACTGTACTTGTAAATGTTCTTAAATAGCCATAGACTTTTCCACCTTGCATTTTAATCTTATTGATAGTATTATTGGTTATGTAATTGGTTTATTGTTGGAAAGAGTGATATTTTGTAATAGTAGTGAGCTTTTAACATAACAGGAATAAAGTATACCCTGTATAACCTGTATGTATCATCTGGACCAATTCAAATGAACTATGAACTTTAACTCATTAGACATTTTGAAACAACTATAAACAGATGATAAGTTATATCTGAGATCATATTGGATTAAAAAGTCTTGGTGATGACATTTTAAGTAAAGCAAAACAAGTTGCTCCTTAAGTGATCTCAATGTAAGTGTCATAACCTGCTGTTGCTCTTCAGGCTCAACTACTTCAGCCTTAGTTGTGTGGGTGAACTACAAATAATTATTTTACATGTTTAGGCCTCAAATATCAAGGGTAATTTTCAGAAATTAGTACTTAATAATAAGTGCAGTTGTAGATTCATTTACATTCCAAGAGAGTATTTACTATTGCAAATGCTACAGTTTTGAATTAGTAACTTAGGATAATGCAGTTAACAGAGATGTGGTGTAAATGAATGATTTTAGGGCCAGGAGAATGAATTACAAAGTAATCACATAACTACATATATTAAAAACTCATTGTTCTGTAGTGCTAATATCTGCCTGAGACAGGATGCCTATAGTTATTCAAGTTTATGGTGGTTAATTGCTATTAAAATGTTTAAGATCACCACCAAAATTAAACATTTTTACACATTGCAAAATGCAGAACAATCCTATACGATACAATGCTAATTTCACATGTTAGGATGTCACCTTTGCGAGCCTGTTCCTCTTTATTGAGGTTAATGAGGAGAAAGCGTGGACTCTCAGGGCAGAAGGGTAGCAGCATACATTGTAGTACAGCAGGGATGGCAGTCAAAGACAGCAGCACAGGCCACAATTTATCTGAGCCCAGCAGAAACTCCAGGCCAAAGATCTAGATGCAGCCAGAAAGTTAATTGGAGGCACACCCAAAAGCTTACTTACATAGGTATTAACATGTCAGCAATAGAGAAAAATCAGACAGCTTGTGTTAGCTTGAATAAGTATAGCAAGAAAAAGGACAGATTAGTAGAGAAGACATGCCAGCCACTGACCGTTCTTTTGTTTTTAAGTTTTAAAGTTAAAATGGCATATTGATTGTCTTTGTCATTTACTATTAAATTATGTATTTGAGTGGAACTTTATGTAAAGAAAAATGTAATAAAAAATTCTGTATTTGACCACACAATGGCAGCCATGTGATATTCACCTGCGCAACCAAGATGCCTATGACCACGCCCAGCTGGTGAAGTGTCCCAAAGGCTCCCCGGAGTGGTGTTGGTGAAACTTCCCCCACATACATAGGGGTAAGACCAGTGAAAAGGCCACAGAAAAGGCCAATAATCAAGCGACCAGCAATAACCATCTCAAAAGAAGAGAAAATAGTGCTAAGACCCATGAGTCCTCCACCAATCACGGCCAAGATATTCACCAAAAACATAGAATTGCGTCTGCATAATAAAAGACAAAAAAAAAGACTGTAAGTTTGTGAGGTAAGAGACAGTAGCGATGATGAAGCATTGTTCATTGTGAATTAGTGGTAATATCAAATAAAGTACATTTAAATGGCGAAAGCAGCAAACGTCAGCAGTAATAATAATAGCACTGAGTACACTTGAATGACAAGTGGTCTGGCAGTGTGCTAAAGGCTAAAGCTAACAGAATGGAATGATCCAGATGTTCACCGAAACAGTTGGTGAATAACCTTGCTTTATTACAAAAACTCTAGTCAAGACTTTATTTTCAGAAATGAAAATCTCATTGAACTTATTTGAAGAATTAAATGCTATGCATGAGCAGATTGTGTAAGATTATTATGATAAAAAGATAATTCATCTTTTTTTCTGATTTAGTAAAGCTTAAAGTTACTTATATTAAGTGCTTAATGACTGGTTTTAAGGTTGCACAGTAAAAAAAAACTAATCACACTTACCTTTCTTTTGGGTTCTCCCATTAGGGGTCGCCACAGCAGATCATCCGTATTCATGATCCGCATGTTTGATTTGGCACATGTTTTTACGCTGGATGCCCTTCCTAACGCAACCCTCCCCATTTATCCGGGCTTGGGACCCACACTAAGAGTGCACTGGCTTGTGCAACCCTAATGGCCGGGGTTTGTTCCCTGACCGGGAATCGAAACCGGGCCGCATCGGTGAGAGCACCGCATCCCAAACACTAAACCTAACCACTTCATTAGTATTATTAACACATTGTGAGACTCTGCAGTATTACATATTACATATACACATTGTGAGACTCTGCAGTATTAAGTCACCATACTCTTTCCAAACATAATATAGTATGATTATTAATTTTTGGGAATTTGTTCTTTATACAAAATACTTGTTCTGTAGGTTTCCTGGTGGTCTAGTGGTTAGGATGTGGTGCTCTCATCGATGTGGCCCGGGTTCGATCCCCGGTCAGGGAACCAATCCCACCCATTAGGGTTGCACTCTTAGTGCCGGTCCCAAGCCCGGATAAAATGGGGAGGGTTGCGTTAGGAAGGGCATCCAGCGTAAAAACATGTGCTAAATTAAACATGCGGATCATAAAATATGGATGATCCGCTGTGGCGACCCCTAAAGGGAGAAGCTGAAAGAAAGTTTATACAAAATACTTGTTCTGTAGTTTGATTTCAGTTTCTTGTGTTGGATATCTTTCAGTGTTCAATAATAATGAACCAAAAATTATATTTGATGTTACAATAATAGAAAACAGAAAGAAATAACATTGCTTAGTTGTTGTATACTAACTACTGTGTGTTACAAGAAAGTCTTAATTTGAACAAATCATTGTTAAGAAATATGCATGTATGAGTGATTTTGATTTTAATAGTAATCTTTTTATTTTAAATCTGTTGTCTCCTATATTAAGACATAATATATAATGATGACAATTCTTAATTTAAGAGTGATTCTCTTTTATTGTAGATCTGGATCTTTTCACACAAATTAAGAAAAGTAAACTGTTTAAAAAATTAATAAGCTAGTTTTAATAGTATTCTATGAACACTATATAACCACTGGCTGGTGTATTAAAACTAGGTTTCACACACATGTTGTTCACACGAATGGTGACAAAAGTAAAAAAAACAAAACAAAAAAAAGCATGTAATAGTTGGTATTTTCTATAGACCCAAGAACTACTTAGAATTTTTCCCCTGGTGGATATCTAGTGTTAGAGAACAGCATTATATCTATAAACCTACATTTTATTTTACCACTTTAAATTGTGGAGAGGAAAGGGGTAAATTTATGTTAGTAGGTCATGACAAACTGATTACGGCAGTCGAAAACAGCATTCAGATATCTCAGTTATGGTTCTATAAAAAATAAGTTGTGTACTGGACATTAGGCCATGTTCCACACACCCTGGTAGCACATACAGTTCACATACCTTGATAGCACATTTAGTCCAAAAGTATTATTAATCACCCGGTTCTTAGGTTTGATAACCTGAAACTTGTGTTATGTTACATAGCCAACATGTGACTATTCAGAAAACAGGGGTACTAGGTCAGTCATTGACCACTGTAGCTTTTATTCAGAGTGCTTTGAATTTAGTGGAGCTTTAAAAGCACCACTATTCCAGGCATATATTTTTCAGCCGTTAGACCACTGCACCACAAGCCTTGTGGGTAAGCTATTCTTTCTAAAACTGTTGTTGGTGAGCACAATTCACACATCCAAGTCTTCTGTATCACCCATATTATAAAAACTTCCATTAAATCTCCTGCTATCTTGAAATCCCTGTATATTCTGAATGATTATGACAGTGTCATAAAAACTGGTCAGAAAAAATATAGTAAATAGTAAATAGATATTTACTACAATGCCCTAAATTGTAGTAGTTTGTCTTGAATATCCCTATTATGGGGTATATTCTCATGTTTCCTGTGAATTAGAGCTAATGTCCTCTCTATTTGAAGCCTGTTTGAGGTTAACTACAGGCAAGGCCAAATTTTCCTTAACACCCTTGAAGGGCTTACTGCTTCTGCTGAGGTTAACAGCCCAGCCATGCTAACAAAAAAGCTAAAACTGCTCAGAGTAGCCTACTAGTAAAGCACAAAAACATTTGTCACCCAATAAGGAGACATGATGAACAAATCACACACCTAGTGATGTAACTCCTATTTAAAAGATTGGTTTAAGAGACTCAGATGGAGACCACCATCCTTCTATCCTTCCACTATCCTTGTTTAATTTAACTTTCTTTATACAAGGACAGATTACTCTCATGGGACAGGTGTTTTCTGAGCGGAATTAAAATCTGTCCAGAGCCTAAGCCCCAACAGCTGGGTTAAAGGTAGAATTGAGGCTTACAGAATATCTCTGTAGCTTAATCATTAGAATCCAGATCTGATGCAGACACTACTTAATAAAGGTTCCATGGGTTGGAGGCTTCCACTGTAGGGAAATCCATTGAAGGTCCACCCATGTTTACGCTTTTAGAGCTTAGTTTTATAGTTATATGTGACAGCCACCATGTTGATAGAGAACTTCCATGCATTCCCATCTAGGTGTCTTGTTGTCGAAAGGATTAGATCTGCTCTGCTCACAAAACTGCTCCACTGTAATTGTCCCACTGTACACAACGTAAGAGATGGTTGTTGACTTTAGGAGAGCACAGAAGGGGCATTCTCCACTGATCATCGATGGATCTTATTTGGAGATCATCAAGAGATCCATCATTTGGACGACCCTACACACCCCTCACACACACTCTTTACTCTCCTGCCATCAAGGAACAGGTAACGAAGCATTCGTGCCCTTACATCCAGACTATTTTATGTTTATTTACAAGTACACTCCTCTATCTAGTTCTCTCTTGCACACTGTACTGTATAATACACAGGAGGCACTAGTTTGTGTTTTGTGTATTTGTCCCACACTGTCCTGTGTTGTCTTTTGCATTGTCTTGTCTTGCACTGTTTGCACCAGGTTGCACACGATGCACTTTATGTGGCGAGGACAACTTACTTTAGTCCCTAGCATCCTCTGTGGCCTGTTATGTAGCTTTATGTTGTTTTAAGTAGCACCAGGGTTCTGGACCCAAAACTTCAAGCTCAAGTCATGCGTTCTTCTGACCCCATCGTAACTTAAAAATATTATAGGTGGAGACATGGCCTAACCTACCCAGTATTCTTAAAGAATGGTGATCAGTAATGGATAGTATACTGTACTTTATTAATAATTTACAAAAAATGTATTAATTTCAGTACATAATTGAGCAAAACAGCAATTTACAGTACTGTTCTGTAAATACTATATAGCATATTTATAAGTATGTGGCAGCGGGCACATGGATGAGCGCTGGTTTACGAGTAGAGGCATATGCTGCTAAGTTTGCCTGCTGTGCGAAATATTTTACAGTTTCGTCGTATCGCTATCATTATCGTAACAATTAAAAAAAAAGCGTTATTCTAACGATCGTAACTCTGAGACATCTGTACTGTTTTTGGGCTGCAAACATGTTATATCGTTCTGGTTTGGTGCAATAACCCTTACTCAAGTAATTGTGGTATCTCAGGCCGATATTTCAAGATGTGTTTGTAGGCATAGGATAAATCCTCAATTTATGTTGTCATTCACACTTTAGTTATGTATAGTTCTATAGCTTACTTGTATTTTCAAACCTCACACAATACAAGATTCTCTCGGCACCACTTCCACAACAAAATAACACCCCGGATGTTGCTGGTCCTTATTTGGTTTCCTCCTAATTGCACTGTCTAGAGCAGTTTTTCTATGAGCAAACATTTATTGATGTCTGCTGCGATATAATTAGAACATACTGCAAATGCTCTGTCAAGGCCTGTGCCAGTAATAGAATTATCTTGTTTCAGGAAATTGATATCAAAGGTGCCGATGGCTGATACTGCTTTGTGTGCTCTGCTTGGTCATCCATGATCTTGCTTTTAACCGGAACTGAAAAGACTGAGCTTTAAAAACTGACATGGCTGTAAAGCTTAATATTTTTTCCAAACAATCTTTTAAATGGGGAATCAATTTAACATCATGCAATATGCTTAAAAATTCGATTATCATTGCATGTGGTAATGCATCCTGCTATGATTTGCATGACATGAATTTATACATCAAACTAGCAGTGAGCAGGTTTTTATCACTGGGTCTTGTTACTATGGTAACTCAGTTAACCATGACTGGGCACAGTCATCAGTCTAAAAATGCCTGTGTTGCAGTGTTGCAGACATTTGCTGGCAGACTACTGAACAAAAAATCAGTGCATGTATGTTACAAGGTTTCTTCTTACTGACCGCCCAAACTTGTTGGCAAGGACGCCAACACTGAAGGATCCCACCATTCCTCCCACGCTGAAGATAGCCACTGAGACACTCCACACGATGGTGCACATTCCAGGCTCGATGGGCTTTCCATAACGGTCCATCCATGTGTTGTTAAAGAAAGCACGCAGTTTCTGATAAAGTGAAAAACAAAAAGAGTTGCGGTGATGAGGTGAGTGATTTATTTCATTCATAAACATGAAAACTGAATCATATCCCTATTGGAAGGTCCCAAACCACAGAACTACCAAGCTGCCAATGTTGGGAATGGCCCTTAACCATCTCTATTCTGAGGGCACTGTATCATGGCTGAGCTTCCACTCTCACCTCAGCTTCCTAGTAAGCTAAGTTATGTGAGGAAAAAAATTCACAGTGCTGTAATGTACATGTACACAGCTTTCTTTCTCTCTTTCTTTTCTATCATAATCTAAAGCAAAAAACAAAAAACAAAAAAACTATTCTCTCTGTAATCATTGCTTTTTTGGACTGTTTATGATTTATGACAATTGATTCATATCATTAGTTAGACCATTAATATAATAACACTATAAAAATATGTAACATGAAACAATGTAACTCAAATGACATCATAAAGCCTGTGTGATTATAACAATATTATCATCCCATTATGGTAATTACATTGTCTGAATTACATTGCATTTATTGCTGATTATATTATATTACAAGCCCTGCAAACCATTACCCATTTTGCAAACTCATGCCATCTCAGACAGTTTTTTTATTGCCACGCTCACTACCGGCTCGCTCATTGGGGACAAACGTACAATTATTATTGTTATTATTATTGTATTATTTTTATTAATTTTCTATTATCTGTGTAAAGCTTCCTTGAGAAAATATCCATTGTTAAAAGTGCTTTACAAATAAAAATGTATTGATTTGAATTGAATTTGCATTTCAAACTCAACAATATGAATGCATAATAATTAATTCGATAATGAAATAATATTTAACAAAAAAGAAATTCAAATTTAGCATTTTAAAATAACACAAATTATTTATTACATGTAAATATATATAAAGTATTGTTTTGTTTTTTACTTTTCAATTGGTGAGACAATGGTCATGTTTAACTGTATTTTATGAAATCAAATCTAGCCATGTTTGACCAATATCACTTTATCAACCCTGAGTTCTGTGATTTCAAGTTTTCTCTGGATTTTGTAAATAAAAGCACCGGGTCTGTTACAGAAGACTTCATTTAATGATGTTGGATTCTCAATTCCACCTACAGTGTGAGGTATATCCATCATATGGGGCATCAACCCTCTGCTGTCCTGCAGGAGGAAAAATAATCTGCTACAGAAACTTGAACATTGCTGTCCTTGTCTCAGTTATTTGATCCAGAAAAACACCAGAGATTCCTAATAGATTGCTCCATCTCAAACAGCTGGCCATCAGAAAGGAAAGGCCTGAGACATCCTTACACAAAAATACATAAACAGATAAAAAAGCGATGGAAATTGGAAAATAATTGTATTATTGCATTGTTGGAAAATCCTTAAAAAAGAAAATAATGGGTTTTTTTTGTACAACCATTGAATGCAGAGTATGGCCTCATAACCTCTCATTTCCAATGTCTTGTAACCACCCTGAAACCGGAAAATGTACCATTCCTTTAAGTGGTCATGTTCTCATTATTTTCTATCATGCATTGATTTTGCGGGACACAGTAAAATGTATGAATCAGTAGCTGGAGATTTGAAAAGTCCCTTTGTTCCAATAAAAAGACTCCGTAATGTGTATACCTTCCACATTGCCCATTTGATTGGTATATATACTGTATATGCCAGGCCCATTCATTTCACACAAATGTGTTTACCCATTAGCCCTCACAAAAAAAGCAGGCTATGAAAGAATACGTGCATGAGGCACATGCATTAGGCTACATCAGAGCTACAAGGGTTTTTATAGTGGAGTAAAAGGATGCAGACTTTAGCCCTGAATTGGTTACATGCTTGGCCTGTTGATAGACCTGTTAAGCATAGGAGAAAGGGATTAGTTAAAAGTGTGTCCATCGCCTTTATTTGGGCACTATGAATACTTTGCAATAATTCACACAATGGTCCCTTCATTGTTCCATTATATCCCAACATCAAACCATCATTTGTGCAATAATTTTTTAGCTTCTGCACTGCTTTTTTCCCTTTTATATAGAAGAAATACAATACAGTATACTCCTGCTTAGTAAAAGTACACAGCCAGCATGTATGACTGATACTCAAAGGCTCCTGGAAAATTAGGTGTATGTGAAACAAAAAAATATTAATTTTGACATTCCACATTAGTCCAAATTGATGAGTATAAGGCAAAACCCACCATTTCCATTTATGGCGTTTGGCAGATGCCCTTGTTCAGAGTGATTTATATTGATCTCATTCATACAACTGAGCAGCAATGGGGTTAAGGGACTTGGAGTGGCAGCTTAGCATGGATTGGAGTCAAACTCAGGATTTAAAGTCCAATTCCTTACCCATTAAGCTACCACCTCCCCTAGATCACCAGAATACATCACTTCATGAAGGAACAATTAAAGAATGGAGGCACTGTTTGGAAGGTGCAGCAAATCATCTATTTGGCACTATTCTTCACTGGATTTTTCATCCCATACCAAAATACTTTTAGGGTTCATGAATTCCACTATTCTGTTAAGAATCTCCTAAATCCAAAGAGATGAAACCACACCTTCAGATTGGTCTTCAGCTAAGACCACAGTATCTCAATTGCTGTGTGAATATTTTTTTATAATATATAGTAGTTCCAGGGTACCCAGGAGAACAGTGAACATCTTTTGGTTCATAATAATTTCTGGTGGCCTTGTCTAATTGATGATTAGGGTTTGTGATATGTACGCAGACCAGGACATCTTGCCATTTGCTCTCCTGACTGTAAGCAATCTTCCTAGTGCAGCAATGCCTATTGTCTCATAACTGCTAAACTATATATAGTTTTATTATAAAAGATATTTCATTCCATTCTTGCAATTGCTGATTTACTAGATCCTGTAAAGTCTGTCATTTAATGCCGCTGCCCACATTTCCTACAAAACATCTCTGGTGTCCAACAGACAACATCAAGTCAAGTCAAGTTAAGAAGCTTTTATTGTCATTTCAACCATATATAGCTGACACATTACACAGTGAAATAAAACAACGTATTTCCTGAACCCTGGTGCATCATAGAGCTACATAACAGCTCTAGAGCTAAGGACTAAGTAAGTTGTGCAAACAATGCAAGACAAAAGACATGCATCAGACAATACAGGACAGTGTGGGACAGATACTCAAAACACATAATAATGCTAACCAGTAAATTCAATTTAATTGATTTTTATTTGTATAGCGCTTTTAACAATGAACATTGTCTCAAAGCAGCTTTACACAGATAATGTGGTGATTGAAAGTGAAGATGTTCTTTATAAGTGTAAGTTTGTCCCTGATGAGGAAGCCGGTGGCGACTGTGGCAAGGAAAACCTCCCCCAGATGGCATAAGGAAGAAACCTTGAGAGGAACCAGACTCAAGGTGGGAACCCATCCTCATCTGGGTTGCACCGAATGTCCATTTATTGCAGATATACGATGTTGCGGTGTACAGTGATGATGATCAGAAGCGAAAAGTAGTCCTGAGTCAGTGTAGGAGACTGTTGACTTTAACTACAGTCCAATGCAAACTCAAAGCGCCCGTTCTTACTCTGGAATTTCATGTAACCACCCAAGGTGTTGATGAGAAACCGTCCCAAGCTGCACAGAGTGGCCTCTAGTCTAAGAGAACACTATCCAGAGGCAGGCCTGGATGAAGTGGGAAGATCCACAGAGGGGAGAGGGGCAGGAACAATGGTCACTGGAGCCTCAGGAGCATGTTTTGTAAACCTACCTTATATGGTATACAGTACAATGTGCAAAAAAAAACTGCAAACAAGTAAGCATAAACACAATATTGTGCAAAAAAACAGCAAAAGCAGCATTTTAGAGGTGTGTGAAACAGCATGTAAGCAGTATCAAATGATTATAATATAATATGGGTGGTGCTGAAGACATGGATGTGTATAAATTGAAAAAGTATTGAGTGTGTGTTTGATTTCAGGTTGTAACAATTCAAAAACACACAGCTGAGTGAGTGTGTTTGTGTTTTTGTACAGTTTAGTTCTGTGTGTAGAGAAACCTGATGGTTTGAGGGAAGAAACTGTTGCACAGTCTGGATGTGAGGTTCGAATGCTTTAGAACCTTTCTCCTGATGGGAGGAGAGTAAAGAGTGTGTGTGAGGTCGTCCACAATGCTGTTGGCCTTGTTGCCGATGTAGCGTGTGGTGTAAATGCCCGTGTTAGATGGGACAGACACTCCGATGATCTTCTCAGCTGTCCTCACTACTCTCTATAGGATTTAATGATCCGAGACGGTGCAGTTCCCAAACCAGGAAGTGATGCAGTGGCTGCTCAGGATGCTCTCGATGGTTTGGCTGCAGAACATTGTCAGGATGAGCTGAGGGAGATAGGCTTTCCTCAGCCTTCTCAGGAAGTAGTGGTGTGACAGGGCTTTCTTGCTAATGGAGCTGGTTTTAAATAAGTGAAGTTCTCCGCCAGATGAACACCAAGGAATTTGGTGCTGTTGACAATTTCAACAGAGGAGCCATCAATGTTCAGTGGGGAATGGCCATTCTGCACTCTCCCAAAGTCAACAACTATCTCTTTGGTTTTGAAAACGTTCAGAGACAGGTTGTTGGCTCTACACCAAACTGTTAGTTGTTGCTTTTTCTCTCTGTATGTGGACTCGTCGTTCTTGCTGATGAGACCCACCACAGTCGTGTCATCTGGGAACTTAATTATGTGGTTTGAGCTGTGCATTGCTACACAGTTGTGCGTCAGTAGAGTGAACAGCAGTGAGTTGAGCACACAGCCCTGAGGGGCCCCAGTGCTTAGATGATTGTGTTAAACACTGAAGTGAAGTCTATTAAAACAGCATTTGTACATATGTGTCCTTATTGTCCAGGTGGGTGAGGGCCAAATGGAGGGTTTTGGTGATAGCATCATTAATTAAATGGTTTTTATGATACGCAAACTGCATGGGGTACAGAGAGGGTGGTAGCTGGGTCTTGATATGCTTTATGACCAGCCTCTCAAAGCACTTCATTATGATGGGTGTGAGTGCGACGGGACGAATGTCATTAAGGCAGGAGACTGTAGAATTATTTGGCATGGGGTTGATGGTCTTGAGGCACATACGAACATCAGCACTGCTCAGGTAAATGTAGAAGATGTCAATAAAGACAGCCCCTAGCTGTTCTGCATATTCCCTGAGCACTCTGCCAGGAATGTTGTCTGGTCCAGCAGACTTCCATTTGTTATCTCTGCATAGAGTCTTCCTTACTTCAGCCGTGGCAGTTGGAAGAAGGGGTGGTCTTCCTTGCCGCCACGTTGTTCTGCACCTTAAACCAGGCGTAGAAGTACATCAGTGCATCTAAAAGGGAGGCATCACTGTCACAAGCAGGTAAAGTCTTGTAGTTTGCGATCTCCTGGATGCCCTGCCATATGCGCCAGGTGTCTCTGCTATCCAGGAAATGGCAGTGGATTTGCTTTGCCTCTCTGATGGCTTGGGACAGTTCTGCCTTAGCTGTTATTTAGGCCGTCTTGTCCTCTGGTCTGAAGGTGCAGTCTGTAGACTTAAGCAGTGCATGCATCTGGGAGGAATGTACACTCTGACAATGAAAACAGTGGTGAATTCCTGTGGTATTGTTATGAACTCCATTAATGATGAGCAGTAGCTGGAGACAAGCACAGAGTTCTTGCACCGTTCTGAGATGATATAAACACACATCCCACCACTGCGAGTCTTACCGCACAGAGCAGCAGTTCTGTCAGCACAAAACACGGCTAGCCTATCTAGCTGAATGATGGCTTACGGAATTCTTGTCACTGAGCCACGTCTTAATGAAAACAAAGACACAGCAGTCTCTAAACTGTAGTAGTGTGGTATGCTGGAGTCGGATGTAGTCCAATTTATTGTCCAGGGAGCAGATGTTTGAAAGTAGAATGGACAGGAAAGCCGGCCAGCTAGGGTTAGCCTTAAGTCTAGCACAGACACCCGCCTACTTGTGTCGAGGAATAAAGTTAATCAAATATGCATATGCAACATGTGTATGTAACTTCTGATGTGTGTGTCTACAGGAATAAGACATGTGTGGTGTGTCTATGCATGAAATAGTATAGTTTGTTGTGTGTGTGTGTGTGTGTCTATACCTAGACATTTGGGTACTACCATTGTATGTATAAAAGGGCCCCAAGTGAAACACAGATGTTGGGTGAACAATGTATGGATGGAGAATTGGGATGTTTGGACATGCATTTGTGGTCCAGGTATAAATATAGTGGGATTGTGACTGGAGAGTCAGTTGCTCGGTGGACCAAGTCCGGCTTTTGTTTCTACAACATCTGCCGTGCTTCCGCTTCCTCTAGCACTGCTTCTTCCAGCATCAAATGCCGAGGACTGGGGGCCTGTTTTTTGTAGCTGAGGTCGCAGCAATCCAAGGTTACAAAGGTTATTGAGTACATCATCATGCAGCTTGTTGTTGCTTGATTTCTGTACTGTAACAGCATCTGGATAGATGAACACAGCTGTCTCTGTTGTCCATATACTTGGTAAAGCCGGACTAAAGAAGCGAAATGCACCATTTTGGATCCGGAGAGGCCGCTACGTGCTACTGTCACAGCGCCATTGAATTCAACATCATCTTCAGTGGTCCATCTCTAGCCAGTGTTATATCATTTACAATCTCTTTTGTATAAATCTGCTTAAATCTATTGTATAAAACCTTTTTTTTTTTTTGCCATGAAACCTCTGCTTAAACTAGCGCTGTTTGACTGGTCCCAGTCTCTCTGAGTAAGAGGTATACATCAAGACTCTTACCCTCTGGCACCGATGTGGTGGAATGAACTTTCCTTAGATGCCTGAACAGCTGAGTCACTGGCTATCTTCAAACATCGGGTGTTCTTCAAACACTTAAACTAGTAGTTATTTTTTTCCTTTTTGTTTGTTGTATTCGTGTATTGAAAGATTGTGCAATAAGAGGTTTAGGCTAAAGAGCTGATGTGCTGTTGAAGTTTATAACCAAGAGAACCAGTGATAATGTATTCATTAAAATAGACTTTTGTATGGAGACTTTTGTAAAGACATTTGTATGTTGCTCTGGATAAAAGCATCTGCTAAATGCAATAAATGTAAATGTAAAATGTATTATCTTTTGTCCATAGTGGTATTTACAAAGTCTTGCCAACCTGTCTAAAGGTTTAGATTGGTATACTCCTGCTGCGTCAACTATAATGATATATTAATACCAACTACAAACAGTATGGTAGGTTAGCTCTGGGTAAGGGTATCTGCCAGAAATATATATATTTAAAGGTTTATCCTCTATGTCACCCATGCACATTCACTAACCCTGCTTTGTCTGTTCATCGATGCTCTGTTTCAGCAACTTCATCTTTGCTTGAGTGAATATTTGTATATAAACACTAGCAAAAGCTTCCTGGCTAGTTACAACAGCTTTTCGAGTACACGTACACTTTTTGACATTTTTTAATGCCTTAAATTAATATGGAAAAGGCTGCAATATTACACAAATCTTTGAAGAATGCAAACTTTTAAAAACTAATTTTTTTATAAATCCACATATTTGTACCTGCTCAGGCGCATTGATGACCCCTGTGTTGTAGCCAAACTGCAGAGAGCCGATAACAGCCGTAGCCATTGAAAACAGGAGATAGCATGTCACTTCATTCTGTGGAGGAAAAAAACAAAGACATTTGAATGAAGCAACACTTGCAAATGTTTTGTTGTCCTGCTAAAGAAATGTAAATACATAAGCAGAACTTAAACTTTAACCAAAAACCCACCCAATCACTATGTGTCTCCACAATTCAACAAAATACCAATATACATATAATAAAATTCAGAGCCTAATATTTGAGCATTTGGGGTGTATTTATAAAATAAATTGTGCTTATGATGTATGAGTATGTTTTACAGGTAAAGGTGTCTTTGGCTGCAAATGGTTTCAAGGGCAGTCGGATGTTGTATTGCTGAGAGAACAAAATCTACTGAACCACATGATCCTGAAGCTGCCAAAGTTCTCAAATTTTATGACCTTGTTTCCAAATGCTAATCATATTGTAAATTTATGTGAAGTGTAGGAGGAATTACTGGAATATACCAGATTGAAATTATTATTAATTTTTTTATCTGAATTAAATGAATCTTACACTGGACGTAAAAGAGAACACTTTTAGCTGTGGCTTTTTTTTTTTTTTTTTTACCCAAATAGTAATCAGAGGTCACCACAAACACCTGATTTATATTCTTCAGCATTTTTTGTCATAATCAGGCTATATCAGATAACTCAGTAACTCTAACTTCGCAATTTGAGACAGAATCCTAGTGTGTTTAAAGTCTGTTTATATTGTTAGATTTTACTAATCTCTTTAATATACTCTAATCCTGGGTATCCAGAAAGAGAAAATTAAAAAGAGCTTTCTTTAAATAAGGCTTGTTTGAAAGTGACACCAAGTAACATATCAAAATACAAAACATATATTCATATTTACAGTGATATTTCCAAACTAATTGTGGGGTCAGGGGACCTACCAATTTAACACACACACACACACACAATTGTGTAAGTAAATAAAAAAGAAAAAGAAAAAAAAAAAAGAATAGTTGTAAAAGACCAAACTAACAAGTTATGTTCTAAAAGGTGATTATCTGTCAGTACTGAAATGCAACATGATCTTTACAATCAGAGCGCTTTTCAACAAGTTAACATTCATCATTCATTGGAAATTGACTTTAATAACAAACTAACTAACTGAGAGCTCAGTGGTTAAGATGTTAGAGTTCGGATCAGAAGGTCATAGGGTCAGATGCTGTAAATGCTGTAAATATCCCATGCAATGTAATTATAAATAGATAATGGTGAAGCATGTTTATTAATAGGTGAAACTGTGTAGTCATTTGGGAATCGCTGTGGCATAAAAAGAATAAAACAGAAAATTAAATAATGGTGTGTTAAAATATAGAAATAAATAAGCCCTGAAGTGGAAAAATGGTCTTTTGGCGACCTGCTAGACAGCGTAGAAGAATTGAGGAAATGGAGAAGAGGTAAAAATGGAGGACAAAAGTAGGAGAAAACCTTGACCAAGGAGACAATCAGTCTCAAATGACACATGGTAAGTGCAGCATTGATTTCCATAATGCTTACACAATTTTCTTCCCCAAGACATTTCTTTTCTATTCTATTATGTGTCACTATGGAATCTTTACTTAAATATTTAAATAAACAGAGTGGAAAAAATAATAAAATTGTGTACGTAACGAGTTGCTCAGTTCTTGTGGTATACCTTAAAGTAGTATCCAATGTCAAGCGTGTTTTTGATTATTTAGTTGATTCCTACCAATAATATACTGTGTTTATATAAAACATTGAGATATTGTACGAATTAAATGTACAGTATGAGTCATTTTTTAGAACTTTAATAAACAAAGCCATAAATAATGATTGGTGTTAATAATATAATTCAGTGGTGTGTGTGGTCATCATATCATCTAATGGTATTTGTCAATTGTTTGAATCAAATGTATCAATTGTATTATTGGTTTACAATTTCTAAGAATATTCAAAGCACCTGGGATATTTTATTATTTAAAGTTAACTGTTGCAATTAATGTTAAATGACAGCTGATGTTTCTAATGGTATATCTATCTATCTATCTATCTATCTATCTATCTATCTATCTATCTATCTATCTATCTATCTATCTAATGGTATATCTATCTATCTATCTATCTATCTATCTATCTATCTAT
>MU551630.1:96727-133036 GCA_024362625.1 Silurus asotus
CTATCTATCTATCTATCTATCTATCTATCTATCTATCTATCTATCTATCTATCTATCTATCTATTAATTTGTGTTGGATCGTCTGTTGCCATTTTATTTAATCCCTTGATTTTCAAACTCTGTTTTTGCTCTCTGGATTCTGTACTCACATTATCTGGCTTCTGCCTGTATTTTGATAAGAATTTCTGCCTTATAATTTGAATTTGTCTGCTCTGTTAATAAAATAAAATCTTTAATCTGCACCTGTATCCACTTTTGTGCATTTGCTGTACTGTAAATGGTTTTTAGGGTAGTACCAGTATTTTATTGTGAATTTACACCAAATGGTTTCACAGTTTTAACGCATTATTATTACATTCTATAGTATTGGAAAACATAACTAGTCTTAATTCCTGCTTGGCAGCTTTGGTTTGTTGACCAGTAAACAATTTTAAATTATTTGAAGTGCTCAAAAAATATATTTTATCCCCCAGTTAGTCCAAAAATGATACACACTAAATTTAGTGTAACGGTAGACAGAAAGTAGGCTTGAATTTCAGGTGTTGGTGTGTTCCTGAAAGTATATGCTAAAAAATAAAAATTATATAATAAAAAAAATTAACATTGTAACAGTTCTTGACCACAATGGAACGATCCGGAAAATGGAGGATGTGATCATAAAAATACTTATAAATGTTGATGATTCATCAAGATTGCTCCCTTTCACAGACTATAAAAAACAGTTTTGAATGTCAAAACTCCTTTCATGACTTTTGATTTAAGGTCTCATATATTATGAAAAGGATAAGACAAAATTGGAGGTGGAGCAATAGGAGGAGGAAAAATAGAAGTTTGATGTTCCCATATTAATCATGTTATTATAGCATTTGACCAGTAGGTGGCCATAATAATTGTTTTATAGTGTCAAGTCCAGGTGATGAAGATGTCTACCAAGTTTAGCACGAGTGTAAAATGTCGTCGCTGAGATCATTTCACTTGCTGATTGCCATGTCTGACTCATATTTGTTAGCCTATCGGAGCACAACTGTCCGGAATATTGTTTTGATCGCTTTTGTCTCATTGTGACCTTGGCCTCAGTTGTAAGGTGAAATCAACCACATGTGAAGAAAATCCGTTCGAAAGAGCAGCTCTTTTTATTTTCATCCACAGCACTTTTATGGCTATTTTTTCTGAAGTTTTAATCGTAATATAATATATTAACTTTGCTTTCAATATAATATTTATGCTTATATACAATAAAACCCCAAAACAGCTCCACAAACAGATTATAAACATCTATTTATCTACATGGTTTCAGTAGTTTGATGACATCATAATGTCAAGAAAACCCTACAGAATTCACTTCAAGGATGACTGGAGCAGGATAATTACATTTAAACAAGTTTACATTTAAATGTTATATGTTGAGCACATTCACATGCCCATGCACATGTCTATCAGTTTTTTTACTTAAATTATGGTGGGAGCCATATGCAAAACGTAAACATTTTCTGGCAACAGATTTTATGCATGTTTGAAAGCATCAATCAGAATGCAACCAAAATGATGAAAATCTATTTAATACATAGCGAGGTTATTGTTTTATTACAAGGCATTTCAACAAAAAACATTTCAATTTTTGACAATTTTATATAATGTTAATTTTATAATTTTAATAAATATATAGACTTATGCTCCTAGTTAATCCCAGGAAAAATATGGATGGGTTGAGAAAGAAAAAAGTGAAAAAACAATAACAACAACTGCAAAAGCATTGTTTTCACCTTCAGCGCTTCATTATCTCATTATCTAATTAAATATGAACCAGAATTAAGAAATAATAAACCTACCTCAAAAATATATATTTTTTCCTTATTATTAATACTTTGGAAGCAGATCAACCAAATTAGTCAGCTGATCTTTACTTGCGGTTTAAGTCATCATTTTAGCAAAAATAAAATTTAAATAAAAATACAAATTCCTAATTTTTTTATAATTCATATAATATTTATTTGGGAATCTATATACAGGTCAGCAAGTGATCACAATACCACAACAACATCAAAGGAATAGCATAACAAAACAAAATCAAAAAAAAAAAAATTAAAGAAATTTAATTTCTTGAACTCAAATTCATTTTTATTTGTCTAACACTTTTAGCTAAGCACATTGTCCCAAAGCAGATTTAAAACATATAAAGGCAATAAAATTAAACTCCAGGAGTCTGTGCACATATTCTTGAGTACTTTTTCCCTCTATATATTTTTATTCTTTGCCTTTTATACTGTAGATATATATGATGTTTAGTGTATATGATACATATCTTACTATGTTTATTTTAATGCAACTGTTAATGATTATTTAATTTAACCCCACAGTCTAATGCAATGTTTTTGTTTCTACATTATTATTTTGGTCTACATTACAGTAATTGAAGGTTCTCTGTGTATTGTCTGCTTTTAATATTATGCAGTGACGTTATAAAGAAAGCTATACATTATAAAAGCAGAGATGAAGAGGTTTAGAAAAGAGAATGCTGCAGTATCAAATGGACAAAAACAATCCTTCTAGATATGATTATTATTTCTTGTTTAAAAAAAAGTAAAGACACCTCTGAAATCCTGTGTGTCTGTATCATCTCCTGTTAAACTTAAACGTGTTTTTGTTGTCTAGTTTGTTGTATAGCATGCACTACTCACCTTCCCCCCCTCCATGTTTCAGTAAAATGGGAGTGGCTGATTTTGGGAACGAGCAGTTTGGCACGCAGGTTCCGATTCTGAATACAATCAGGCTAAAGAAAATGAGAAGCATTAGGAATTATGACTTCAAATCATGTAGATATACAAATACATATTAAAGCAATAAAAATGTGCATGCATACTTTTTTTTTTCTTTTCAGATCACCCCTTTACAGATCACTTTGCACTACTGGGGGAAAAAAACATTCAATTTCTGTAGCATCAGTTCATATTCTTGCTATTGCATCTTCACCTTCAGGGTGCATCACACACATTGGCCTGATGTGATTACCTTTTCCTGGATGTCGCGAGCTCTCCGTTCCTGCGCGCGCCTCTGTCCTCCACTGACGCTCCTCTATAGTATTTCCGTGCTAGTGCGTGCGTGCGCGCGAGCGTGTGTGTGTATATATGTCGCACTGTGAATACGTGGCTATTCTCACGTTGCCCCCCCGTTGACGTAAAAAGATTTGCTCCAGCCAATAACAGCAAATGATTAGTGATCAACCCCTTGCTTCTTTTTTTCCTCCTTGATCTTCCTCCTCCTCCTCTTCCAGCTGTTCGCGAGATTTCATTTATTCGTAACGCCGCATGTTTTGCGTCCTAAAACTCGTGACAACTTGCCAATGACACACACAGTCACACGGAGAATCCGATACGTTCCCGTGATGCTTTGTGAGCACGACCTTGAGCGTTTCTGCGGATGCGGTGCTCGTTCCCACCAGGCCTTGCTCTCATTGGCTTGTGCCAGGAGCCAATCAAAGCGCAGAACAAGTGATGCTCCTTGCTAATCCCAGCAGAGACAGGCAAATAAGGGTGGGTTAGGAAAGGAAAACAAATATAAAACCACAAGAGTACCGGCTCCACCTTCAGTGCTTCATCAACGTATTATCTCATTATCTCATTTATTATGAACCAGAAGATGTAAAGTCATGGATCTTCTCTAAAACATATATGGATGCTTTGCAACCTCTTCAAAGACCAAAGTTTTAGCAGTCAGACGAAACCAACCAAGTCTCAAGTCCTGATCTTAATCTGATCTTTATTTGGGGTTTCTTTAAAATCCTTTTATTGATAACTGTATTATTTTGGACATGAGTTTGACTGTGGATAATTTACAGCTACTAGATGCCTGCACAGCTACAAACTTTATCTTCACTATTATCTCATTATCTCATTTAATATTAACCAGAATATGTGAAGTCTAGTATCTTCAAACATAAATTTATTGTTAGGCTTTTTGAGAACCAAAGCTATAGCAGTCAGATAGAACCAACCAATTTTCAATACTTTAATTGATAACTATAGGTTATGGACATGAGATTATTACTATAGACTATTTTTGCTTTACAGCTACACACCCAATTATAAAAATAAAAAAGATATGCAGGCTTTTTTCTATATATATTTGCCTTTTTTTTTTTTTTTGCCTTTTGGCTTTTTTTTTTTTTTTTTTACCATTTACAGCATTTACCAGACACCCTTATCCAGAGCGACTTTAAAGTATCTCTTAAGAACCAAAGCTATAGCAGTCAGATAAAACCAACCAATTTTCAATACTTTAATTGATAACTATAGGTTATGGACATGAGATTATTACTTTAGACTATTTTTGCTTTACAGCTACACACGGCTTTTTTTTTTTTTTTTTCCTTTTTCCTTTTTTTTTTTTTTTTACATTTACAGCATTTACCAGACACCCTTATCCAGAGCGACTTTAAAGTATCTCAATCATACAGCTGAGCAGTTTTGGGTTAAGGATCTTGCTCAAGTTCCTAACAGTGACATCATAGTAGTGATGGGATGTGAACTGATCACTTTCTGATTAGAAGTCCAACAAATTAACTCTTAGACTACCCCTATTACTACACTAAGTGTCACCTACCACCAAATGGTTTCAGATTATTTCTGTCTTCATGTTCATATGTTGTAGTTTGTCAATAAAACTGAAACAAAGTTTTGACTTGGTTTTCTTGGTTTTTACAAAAATCCATTTAAAAAAAGGTGCATAAGATTTCCTACTTATATGTAGTTCTTTATCAAACAGTTGCCACATTTTTGGAATTAGACACTTGTCTAGCTGTAGGTTTAATTCCTTTTACTGACACTAAGAAGCACAAATTTGTTACAGCATCATATTGTCCACAAAATGAGCTCCATGAAGACCTCAGACCTCATCCTCACTTTACACCTTTGGGTATAAAAAACTCAACTGGAATGAAAAACTCCTCACTTATCATCACCCCTAATCGTTTGCTCTTATAGACAAATGATTACATATTTCTAAAGCTATGTTCCAAAATGTAATGAAACTGCATACAAGAGTGAAGCTTTATCTTTAACTGTAATGAAGAACTACATTCAGCAGGCACATATGGGTGTCATGGTCATGTTTTGACAATTCTTTGCCCAGTTCTTTGCCCTTGTAGTGCATCTTTCATATATTGTATTTTTACCACTTTAATTTACCACTTTTAATCCTCTTATATTTTATTTGGCTGTGTATATTAGTTATAAATTGAGACGTATTAAAATATATATGTTTCTGATGAGGATTCATACTGCATGGAAACAGAAATGTCCTGGAGCAAGGCACAAGCATTTAGTGTCAAAGATTTATGATCACACTCTTGATGTCACCCAAATGAGATATGCTTCTTCATAACATCTAAGCTGCTTATCAGAGATAAATACATAGCATTCACCTAACTCTTAAAATTCAGTAAAGCTGCTTTGAGACAATGTCTGTTGTAAAAAGCACTATAAAAATAAACACAAATATGTGGTTATGTGTTATCCTATACCACTGTGCATTATGTGTCTATACATATTTATGGCGATAAACCCTAGACATGTAAGGCCTGGGTTGAAAGCCTTTTAAAGTGTCCTGCAGTGCTAATAAATCCAGATAAAAGTCTTGGAGATGGACTGTGGTGTTTGACTGCTGACAGACTTGAAATGCACTTAATCAACTGAATATTTGCATTAAGCAATCATTTTTCCACAGGCTACCTGTTATTATTTTACGATAAAGGAATAAATAATAGACATATAAGGACAGACATATACAAATACAAGTGATTATGTCAGTTTTTTTGTTGAATTGTACTTATGATCAAGTCAACAGAAGTGCAAATAGCTGTGTACACAACCCCAATTCCGCAAAATGCAGATAAATCAGAAGGCAATAATATGCTAATCTCATAAACCCATATTTTATTAACAATAGAACATAGAAAATATATTAAATGTTTAAACTGAGTTAATATTCAATTTTAACAAAAAATATGGTAATTTTGTGGCTGCAACACATGTAAAAAAAAATGGGGGGAAAGTCTGGAAAAAGTATGTGCTATTAAATTTAAAGGTTTGGGAAAACTTAAAGAGGCAGAGGATCTTAGAGGTAAAGATGGGCAGAGCTTCACCAATCTGTGAAAGACTGTATCTACAAATTATGGAACAATTTCAGAATAATGTTCCTCAACCAAAAAAATGGCAAAGCATTTGAATATCTCATCATTTACAGTACATAATTTCATCACAAGTTTCAAATCTTTGGGGCCCTCAGGCAACATTTTATTGAAAACAGTAATAATTCTGTAATGGAAATAACTCCATGGGCTCATTAACACCTCCAGAAATCATTGTCTGTTAACACAGTTTGCCACGTCAACCACAAATGCAGGTTAAATCTCTATTATGCAAAAAAGAAGGCATACTGAACATGATCCAGTAAAGCCACTATACTCTCTGGGCCAAAGCTTATTTAAAAATTGACTGATTCAAAATGGAAAACTGTTTTTTGGTCAGATAATTTAAAAAAATGTTTGGAAGTCATGGTTTTTGGACTAAAGAGGAGAGAGACAATCCAGCTTTTTAATCCACGCCCAGTTTAAAAAGCCACATCACTAATGGTATGGGAGTGCATTAGTGTCTTGACCTTTCACCATTTGTCACATCATTAAACATAAAAAATACTACAAAATACACTCAGAACAATTGAGGACCTGTAATCTTCAAAAATATGGGACAACATTTCTCTCCCAAAACTTCAGCAACTGGTCTCCTCAGTTCCCTGATGTATACTGACAGTAGACGTGATGCTACATAGTGGTAAACATGGCCCTGTACCATTTTTTTAAAACCTGTTGCAGATATCAAACACAAAATTACCTTATTTGTTTCTTAAACAGTACATATTCTTAGTTTAAACATTTAATATATTTGTTTGTTTTATTGTGAATAGAATCTCGAATTTATGAGTTTTAAAAATCATAGAAGACCCGGATGAGAGGTCCGCCTTCTGCTCAAAGCACGCAACACAGCCTTCAGGTCCAGAGACCGGGAAGCCTACAACGTTGCAAGAGCCAATCTGAGGAGGGAATCTGAAAAACCAAACATGCATCAGGGAAAGCAGCTGGCCCTGACAGCATCCCTGGCCATGTACTCAGAGCATGTGTGGAGTATCTGGCTGAGGTCTTCACAGAAATCATCAATCTGTCCTTGGCCCAAGCAAAGTTCCCCATTTGCCCCCCAAAGCTGTCCCCTCTCCTATACTCCCTTTTCACCCATGGCTGCGTACCTGCCTATGATTCAACAGCATTGTTAAGCTCGCAGATGACAACATGGTGGTAGGCCTGATCAGAGATAACGATGAGACGGCTTACAGGGAGGAGATCCAGCACCTAGTAGCATGGTGTGAGGATAATAACCAGGAACTCAACACCAAGAAGACAAAGGAGGTCATTGTGGACTTTAATCGAGCCAGCAATCAATACAATTAATGCACAATTAATGCAATTAATTCACATCAATGGAGCTGCTGTTGAGCATGTTGAACCAGCTTTAAGTTCCTTGGAGTCCTGAACAGAAATGCACAACAGCACCTGTATTTCCTGAGGAGACTTAATAAGTCCTGTCTGTGCTACAGGATACTTGAGAACCTTTACCGCTGTGCCATTGAGAGCATCCTCACTAACTGCATCTCGGTGTGGTACAGCAGCTGCACTGCTTCGGACGGTAAAGACCTTTAGTGAGTGGTGAAAACTGCCCAACAATCCATCGGCACTCAGCTTCCCACCTTGGAGGACATCACAAAAAAAAATGCTGTCTGCAAGGGGTGAGGGGCAGCATCAAATATACAAGACCTCTCACTCCAATCATAGACTATTCATCCCATTGTGCAGATGCTACAGGTGCACCAGAGCCACACAAACAAAATAAAGAATATCTTTTTTCTGTGTCTGTTACTGCACTAACAGCTGATCATCATACAATGTAAAAAAAAAAACCTTTTTTTTTCCCACTGCTTATACACTATGCACTATCCACTAACCATTACTTGTTTATCATCACACTACTGTATATTTGACTCATATTTATACTGTATATACTGTATCATACAACATTCATACTTGTACATAACTATATCATGTCATTTGAGCATGTCATCTCCTGACATCAATGCACAATCTTTGCACAGTATATTGTATATTACTATATTTACATATACTGTATTATCACCTACTGCACCTTCTGTAAATTATTCACCCTCACCCCTGTATAGATAGACCCCGTACCCTTATTTATCACACTGCCATTTGTTTAATGTAAATAGGACATATATGCACTTCTAGTTAGATGCTAACCGCATTTCATTAGCTCTGTACATGTACCTTGCACAATGACAATAAAGTTGAATCTAATCTAATATACATAGGTTAGGCAGAACTTTATGGCCACCCCGTTGTTGGTCCCCCTTATGGTCCTCCTATTGCTGCAAAAACAGACCCTTCAAGCATTAACAGGATTAACTTCTACAGCAATTTGAGCTACAGTTGCTTGTCTGTTGGATCAGACCACATGGAGCAGCCATCACTCCCCACATTCATCAATGAGCCTCGGCCTTGACCCTGTCATCAGTTCACCACTGTTTCTTCCTTGGACCACTTTTTTTTAGATATTGACCACTGCAGAACAGGAAGTCAAGTCAAGTCAGGTAAAGAAGCTTTTATTTTCATTTCAACCATATATAGCTGACGCAGTACACGGTGAAATGAAACAACGTTTCTCCTGAACCCTGATGCTACATAAAACAACATGAAACAAGAATCACAGAAACAGAGAACACAAGGCCAAGGACTAGTAATTGTCCGCGCCACATAAAGCGCATGTGTGCAACCTGGTGCCAACAGTGCAATGTCAACACAAGACAGTGCAAGACAATACACAAAAAACTAAATAGCTCTGCCAGTAAACCTGTTGTAAAGAGATAAACAGTAAACAGTAGCAAACATGTAAATAAAGTGCAAAAGAGCAAATAGCAGCAATCCCGGAAGATGTGCAAAAACAGCATGTAAACAGTTTATGGTAATGAAGTGATGTAATATGAGTGGTACTGAAGACATGGAGCATCCCACAAGAGCTGCAGTTTTGGAGCTGCTCTGATCCAGTCGTCTAGACGTCACAATTTGGCTCACGTGAATTCAAGCTTGAAGCTTTCCATTTTTCCTGCTTCTAACACGTCAACTTTGAGGACAAAATGTTCACTTGCTGCCTAATAAATCCCACCCACTAACAGGTGCCATGATGCAGAGATAATCAGTGTTATTTACTTCACGTTCAAAAAAATTATCCAAGCCCCTTCACTTTTTTTATATTTTCTATGTTGCAGCCTAAAACTACCATTGCTTAGATTGATGTTTTTCTCATTAATCTACACTCAGTACTCCGTAATGACAAAGTAAAAACTATTTTTTTTAATATTAAATGTAAAAACAAATTATATATACTACTAGTAACAGAACCCCATCCAGAGGCAGCAAGCAGATCCCAGGAGAGGAAAATGACAGGAACACTAATCACTGGTACCTCTGGAGCATATTTAACTTGAGAGAGAAATATTGAATATTACGTAACCTCATTGTCCCAAAATGATGGGATCATAAAAAGTACAGACAGGTTTTAATTCATCATGCCATTTCTTCTAAAATGTTGTGTGCAGACGTTTATTCTTGTCCTTTTCTCCGGCCCTTTGGTGAACAAACTTCCTCCTGCTACAGCCAAGTATTTCAAATTTTGACTCATCAGTCCAGAGCACCTCTTGCCATTTTCTGCAACCTCAGATCATATGTTTTGTATGCATTGTTGAGTCACTTAACCTTGTTTCCAAACCAAATGTATGGCATTTTGTTCACAATTTCTCTTCAGACTTCTCCAGACTGTAAATGGGTGTACCAGGGTCCACAGGTTTCCACCAGTTCTTCGCTGATAGCACTGCTAGCACTACACACACACACACACACACACACACACACACACACACACACACACACACACACACACACACACACAAAATGTATAGATAGATTCACACACACACACACACACACACACACACACACACACACACACACACACACACACAAAATGAATTGATAGATTCTAATAATGCATACCACCCACTAGGTGGTGGTAGTGAATTAGATACAAAGTATTTGTTACGTTTTGCAGTCGCTCACTCAAATTTCTGGTGGTTTTTTTTTTTGCAACTATAGCATTTTACTTTAACTGTTTCCAATTATGATAGATAGATGGATGGATGGAGGATGGATGGATGGATGGATGGATGGATGGATAGATAGATAGATAGATAGATAGATAGATAGATAGATAGATAGATAGATAGCATTTCTAATCCTGTCCATCGTCATAACTATCAATGAAAATCTCAGCATCTTCAGCTCTGCTACCTTCAGCTCCACCTCCTGTCTTTAAGTCAACCATACAACATCTCAGGTCTCACCAAGTCCTATAAACTTTCCCTTTTACTCTTGCAGATACTCTTCTACCCCAAATCACTCCTGCTATCACTCTTCTCCACCCACTCCACTTTGCCTGCACTCTTTTCTTCACTTCTCTAACACACTCTCCATTACTTTGCACTGTTGACCCCAGATACCTGAACTCCTCCACCTTCTCCACCTCTTCTCCCTGCAACCTCACCACCCCACTGCCCTCCCTCTTATTATCTTAGGCTCTTCTCGACCTGCTCCCTACTCTCACCACAAATCACAATATCATCCGCAAACATCATAGAAACAGGAAAGAGCTGAGAGCCGATTCTTGATGCAATCCTACCTCCACCTTGAACCAGTCAATCATTCCTACTGCATATGTCACTGCTGTCACACTGTCCTCATACATGTCCTGCACCACCCTCACATACTTTCTTGCCACACCAGACAATACCACAACTCCTCTGGCTGCACCCTGTCGTACGCGTAAATCCACAAACACACAACGCAACTCCTTCTGACCTTTTCTATACTTCTCCATCAACATTGTTGCACACAGATAGTCACCTCTTTTCTCAGCCTGGCTTCCACAACTTTTTCCCAGAACTTTACGGTGTGACTGATCAACTTAATTCCATTGTAGTTACTGCAGGTCTCCACATCTCCCCTTATTAAAAAAAAAAATCTGTACCAGCACACTCCTTCTCCATTCCTCAGGCATTCTCTCACCTTCCAGAATCTCGCTAATCATTCTAGTTAAAAACTCCACTGCCATCTCTCCTAAACATCTCCACGCTTCTACTGGTATGTCATCTGGTCCTACCAACTTTCCACTTTTCATCCTCTTAATCACTGCTCTCACTTCCTCCTTACTAATCCTATCCACTTCCTGCTTCACCATCTCCACACCATTCAACCTTCTCTCTCATTTTCCTTAATCATAAGCTGCTCAAAATACTTCCTCCATCTTCTCAACACACTCTCCTCACTAGTCAGCACATTTCCATCTGTATCCTTTATTGCTTTAACTTGCAGCACATCTTTCCCAGCTCGGTCCCTCTGCCTGTCCAATCAGTACAAATCATTTTCTCCTTCATTAGTGTCCAACTTGTAGTCAAATATGTTATCATATATACAAAGACTTGAATTTTAAGTGAGTGCATTTATTTGAAAAGTTCAGAGTTTTAAAAAAAAAAAAAAAAAAAAACAGGATAGATATAGAGTTTAAAGGAAAAAATCACTAACACCAATATTGGCTTAACATTTAAGATCACCATTCAGAACCTTGGTAACTTTTCCTTCTTAATATAATCCAGCCAATGCTAGATCATGATTAGTGGCTGTCAGGATTTGTGTTCATTCAGACTGAAGATCTTTAGTAAAAGCTGTTGGGAAATCAGGTGCTGATGTTGGGTGAGAAGGTCTGGGGTGTAGTCTGTGTTCCAATTCATCCCGGTGATCATGCTGTACCAGGTTACTGTAAGTAAAGGGAAATTGTACAGCATACAAACATATCCTATATACATCCATATACTCAGAATCCAATACCAATATACTGTATGTATTAAGACTTATTAGGCTTTTAAAGGGTTTATGGGCAAAAAGAACCCAAAGATCCTTAAATCAATCAATCATCAAGCCTTATACGTTAGTATATTATCAAGGCTGTGGTTTTAAACACTAATAATTAATAATTCATTTTATTTACAGGCTCCTTTCTCAACACTCAAGAATACCGTAAAATAAGTTATAAGACAAAACAACATATAGAAATAATGTATACAGCTTATGATATATACAAAGAACAATTACAAAAGACAATACGAGTATGACTGTGTGTCAGGGATCCAGCAGCCACACCCACACCAACTCCCCCAATCACTCCGAGCAGCTCACCAACTTACTAATCCTCACACCTGGTCCATATCAGTCACCACCCTATAAAGACCCTGTTCATCCACATTCCCACCGTCCGTTCTACAGCTTAGGCTAATGAACTCTCCGGACTGCCCAAACTACTTAGTTAGTTGTGTCTCAGCTTACGAGCTTCAGTGTGTTTCGTCTATGTTTTCTGTCTTGCCCGTTTTTTGCTCTTTTCATTAAAGAAAGCCCCTTATTGGAATTCTCTCGATCTCAGAACGTTCTTTGCGCCTGACACTGTGACTGTGTGAACAATAAGATTTAGGAAGATTTTTAATGTCTGGATGTAAAGAGTTCCAGAGCCAGGAAGCAGCGCAACAGAATGTCCTATGCCACATGGTGGCAATTCAAGCAGAAGGAATAGAAAGAAGGAGAGACGTAGCAAATCTAAGAAAACAAGAAGGAACAGCAATATGGAGAAGATAAGACAAATTGGAAGGGGCAAGGTTGTAAATAGCCTTTAAAATTGAGAAGAAGGACTAGAAATCCAGTAAAGCTGCTGCAAAACCGGAGTAATGTGGTGAAATAAAAGAGTTTTAGTAATGATACGAGCTGCCGAGATCCGAACCAGTTGAACCTTGAGAAGAGGTTTCTGTCTGTGTCTTTACATTTATAGAGCTGTTGGCATATTAATTCGTCTCATATATCATATTTTATTTGTATAATCTGTTCCATGTTCCTATAGATGCAACAAATCGGATCAATTAACAGAATTTTCCTAATCAAGATATACTAGAACCTGCCTAATTTATTTCGCATACTTTAACAATAGACAAAACAGTGGCAAAACAGTTTTATAAAAGAAATGGATATTGAAATATGAATTGTTAATTGTATGTTTAATGTAATTTCATACCTTTAAATCTTCGCCAACAAACCAAGGCATGAACTCTCCTAGATCTGGAACCAAGACTTATTGTTCCTGCACCTTCCACATCTGCTTGATTGCAGCTCATTGCCCAGAGCATTACACTCTATTCACTGGCTAGACTTTTTCCCACCATGCAACACAGTGCCATCGCTTCCCAAAGAAATCAAGACTTATCTGACTAGGCAACCTTCTTCCATTACTCTAGGGTCCGGCTCTGATGCTTTTGTGTCCATTGTAGGAGCTTTTACAGATGGACATTGGTTAACGGTTGGTGACTATACAGAGATTACACAGTAATTATACAGTAAGTTATAAATTATACAGTAAGTTTCGAATAGACTACAAACTATTACTTCTCACATATAAAGCACTAAATGGTTTGGCTCCCATTTATCTATCCAGTCTTTTAACACGCTACAATCCGCCACGCTGTTCAGGGCAATTAACGTAGTAGTGCAAAAATCAAGAGTGGAAACAGTTTTTTTATTAAAATCATATCTAAAAAAAATCCTTAAAGGTAATAATCCCTGAACTATACAGTATATATTTGTCCACTGTCTGTGAATCACGTGTTGTGTTTTTCTGTGTACTTTTATTGTGTTGTGACCTTGCTTTAGCTTATATCTTCTGTACCAAATGTTTCTAAGACTCTTGTCTTCCAGTCACAACAAAATAATATCCACAAGTGTCTGGACAAAAGTTTAAGGACACTTGACCTAAATGCACACTTTTGGGATGATTTGAAACACTGACTGTGTGACAAAGAACTTCAGAATCAGAATCAGAAAGAACTTTATTGCCAAGGATGTTTGCACTTACAAGGAATTTGTTTTGGTGATAGAAGCTTTCAGTTGCACATTTTTAAAGTGAAACAGAAATAAAAAAAAAATAAAAAAACGTAATCGGAACATTGGAAAATGTATGTTTTCTGTTCACTATTTGGACAATTCATATATTCAGTTTTGGTTAAATACATTCATTGACATGACCATGCGGTGGATTCCGTACTTTCTTTCCTGCAACTTAAATTTAATCAAATAGCCATCGAGACATATTAAATAGCACATTTATTACACAAAATGCAGCACTTTTTTTCAACTTAAGCAATGCAAATTATTATGCAGAATCAGTTCTAAGCAGTTTATTATGCAAAAACATTTACAAGCTTTTTCTCTTGTAGTCTTGTGACACAACATTGTGAAATCTGGGAGATTTGTGTACAGACCGACAGGCTAAACTGACTGTCTGCTGGCAGCTTTCATATCATTTACACAAGGTTATTGCACTTTTGTACACGTTTTTTATCAAGTTGTGCTTATGCTTGTGCATGCAAAAAACCCTAGTGATAGAAAAGTATATCTGTAGAAAAAATAAGAAGCATTATTGATATTGTTGTCCTTTTTCAAACAAACTGTTGCTGTTGTTTTTTTATTTTCACAAATGTTATTTATAAAGGATTTTAATTGATTTCTAAGCCTATATGTTGTGAACTTACGAGCTTGCTGCAGGTTTAAAATTAGTTTAAAAGAAGAGTAACGGCTATGTAAATCTTGGCAGTAAATAAATCTTTTCATAAACACTTTCAGTTACAAATTTTGCTTTGGCATGTAGTTATTTAGCAGATGCTCTTATCCAACTACGTATTAGAGCAATATATATTCCAGAGTAAGAATTTTTTTACTAGATTTTGAAAGTGCAAAAGTCTACTTAGGCTAAAAGGATCATGGATTGTTGCCATGGAAACTGTGTGCTTGTACCTGGCGATGATTGTGAGACGGCAATAACTGCAGTCTGCATTTCTTAAAAAAAAAAAAAAAAAACACAAACGAGGACAACCATTCAGCTCCCTAGAGCATCAAGTCTCAGATAGGTCAATTCACCACTAATCACATAAGATGTTTAAGATGTAGGACTCTTTCACTCACACACACACACACACACACACACACACACACACACACACAAATAAGGACACAGTTATTGTTATTGTTATTGTTATTCAGACAGTGGCTTAGAGCTAGAGATACACTTGGCATTTCATTTTAGCATTTACATTACATATCATGATCCATAAAAATAATAACAGTATCCTACATAAACCAATGCTATTTTGATTGCTTTCAATGATATAGCAAGTGTACTCTTTATATAAAGATGTTCACCAAACCACTGTGTGAATGAAAGCTGACAGCAGAAACACAGAGAGAGAGAGAGAGAGAGAGAGAGAGAGAGAGAGAGAGAGAGAGAGAGAGAGAGAGAGCACAAGAGAGAGGTGTACTGCACTTACAACATTCTAAGAGAACAGGCCTACATCAGTGTGTTCTCTTTGTTTAATCCTTCTTTAAGCTATGTTGCCATGGACACCTCTGCATTCTCATGCAGCTCCTGGCTTGCCGCATATACATATGCAGACCTATTACAACACCCCACCTACCTGTAGTATTCAAATGCAAATTGGTATGAAATATCGAGTTCCACATTTGTATAAAAAAATAATACAAATACTGTCGTTTTCATGTGCTTACCACACCATACTGCACATGGACACTTTAAGGACAATCAGTACATCATTTTTATTTGTACTGTCAATATCTGTCATACACATCCATGTATATATACATATATTTTCATTTATTTTATTCTATATTTTATATTTTTTTATCGTTTTTTTTTAATTAATTTTTATGCTTAAATGCCGGCCAAGCGTCAAAAGCATTTCACTGCATGTCATACTCAGTATGTGTGTATGCGAAAAATCAAATTTGATTTGATTTAATTTGATCTGCATTACACAGTATCGACACACGCCGCCCATACACATACGCAGAACCATTACTAGTTAATGAAGTGATCAGATGGCAGTTACATAACTATCAAAAATAAATAAATAAATAAATACAACTAAAGCTTCTCCCTGCAGTCATGCCCGAACCTGAAGTGTGCCGCACACTCAAAAGAGCAACTTGGATTCAAATGTATTTAAAAAATACATCATTTTTCCTCAGTTTGTTTCTTTATTTTGAGTAAGAAACATTTGAATGCATTTACATAGGTCCCAAAATCGTCTCACTGTCCGGCGCTGCTAAGTGCTGCTTCCATATCTAATACAAATATTCGCAAGTGTTTCTATGATAAATATTTTTTAACCATTCAACTGGTCATAATCTTCTTTGTCATAGTAAAATAAATGGCAGGAACAATATTAAGCATGTGATATGATTATTATTATTATTTTTAACCCTAAGAACATAAGATTGTGATCATTTTCCCGATCATTTAATTAAACCTTTAAATCTGCAGCCATTTTTTAAATTATCATTGTTTTCAAGATTTTCTCAGCTACATATACACTAACATCATTTATAGGATTTTTTATATTTTTTCAATATAATGCTTTTTGTATGCTATTATCTCTTGAAATTCAGACTATGTACATTTACAGTTATTTCAGAGTTCACTGTAACTGGTAACTGTGGCCAGATAAAAGAAATACTGCAGAATATATTCCAGAAAAGCCACAAGTGAATAAAGCATTGTGTGATCAGCACATAGTGCATGTAGTACTGGTTTCAGTGTATCAAACTATTGCTGATACTGACATTTAGTTTGAAAACAATCAAAACAGAGTGATTTCAATAATTAAATGAACATTCGATGTCTTGTTCATAAAGTGTAAAACTAATAAGGAACAATGTATGATTTTGAACTTTATGTTCTCAATCTGGAAAACATTTCTCTATGACAATGTCCATTGTTAAAAGTCGAATATGACTTGATACAGTGAAAGATGGAAAGATGATATTATCTCCACTTGTGCTTACCTTGAGAGCTGTTCTTTGAAAGCAAACAGCTCATGCCAACATTTCATATGTTGAAATGTACAGATATATTGAAATAAGAGATTGAGTATAGTTAAGTCTACTTCATATTTCTTTATTAACCTCTTGATTGCTATTCATGCCTTTCCAGCAGGTGTCCAAATATTGTGTTGTGCAATGAACTAGTGAGTGTTGACTTGCGTGTTGACACATATTTACAGTGTTTGTTATGTTAATTCGTAAAGAAGTGTTAATCTGACTTTTGTATTATCATTTTTTCTATACAAACTGCTGTAACCAAACAATGATAGTGAAATTGAGACAATTTTTCCAGATATTTAAAAAAACATGGATGTGAGGTCTAGACCAGAAAGAACAACATAAAAAAATGTTCTAATGCTTCTAATGACGTGTGCCTTGCATTCAAGTAATAGTTCTTCTTTACGACATTAGGATTCTAAAGGTTGAGAAGCAGTAGCAGCAGCCTGTTTGGGCTTTTAGTGACAAGGGTCAAAGGGGTATTTGGTAACCCCTCCATGAAGTTCCACAATGGACTCACTCCATGCAATCACGTCTCCAGTGAGGTGGCTGGAACAGGATGCTTGGTTGTTTATTTCTTGAGAATTAAGAACACGTGACCATACCTGTAGGTCTGACATTTCTCCAACAAATGACTGTGTGGCATCAAAGCGGCCACCAAGGGTGTCCTGTTATTGTTGAGAAGAAAAGTTAGGGTTGAAAAAATAAGTGAATAATTGCATGGTATAATGATCTGTAGAAAGATCAAGCATGCGTAATGATTTTTCATTTAGTTACCTGCTCCTGTCCCAGTATGAAGACTCCTCCTGGTTTTATGGGATGCCACGGAGACAGATTTTCCCCAGATCCCCTTTTCACTCCATTCTGATAGGCCTCCCATATGCCATCTCGAGTTGACCAGGTCACACATAAATGGTGCCACTTACTGTCTTTCAGAGATAGGGGTAGAGTTACAGCCTTTAAAAAGGGAGATGAAAAAGAGGTATAATAGCTTTACTAAATCCTCACATAAGGTACATTATATTGCCATAATGTGTAGACACCCGGTGTTGACATGAATTCTGGCCCTTTCCCCCCCACAACATCACTGACTAGAAAAACTAATAATTATTTGGCTGAATGGATAAATTTCCACATCCATTTTTTTTATTTATGATCATAGGTTATGATAACCGCCAAGAGACATTAGAATCAGGTGCTCAAAAAAAGCACATATGAATGTGAAAGAAATATTAATATAATGTAGATTTTAGAGCACCCAAACTGGAAATGTGTCTATATTGCTATTTCCTTACTTTGTCATTCACCAGTAATTCTATTGGACTGTTGGCCCATTCAATTAAGACAAGCTCATTAGCTTGGCCAGGAACAGAGTAAGAAAAAGGGGTGCCAATTCCTGAGCCTGAACCCCCCTTTAGCCAAAGGCAGACAGTTAGGGCAAAGATTTCATTGAGAAGAGTGCGCTTGATCCTCCCATACATGTAGTTAGTGTGCATGGGAAATCCAATTTGAAACCCATTAGGATTCTTAGGTGTCTTGTTGTTCCCTGTGAAGTGACAAAAAAAGTTAGTATAATTTATTACTTTGCTGTTTAGAGGTTATTGTCGCATCAAGTATTGGACAAGTCTTGATTGTAAATCACCTGTTTCTGGGGACCTGTGATACAAATGGCTCAGCACTGAATCCAAATTATTGTAGGCACCACGTGCTCTAGATGCTGTTGGCTTCAGAGGGCTGTGACGTTGGTGGCCACGATCATCATTGCCATGGTGACCACTGTCATGGGGGTCAAAATGATGATCATCGTGGTGTTCATTCTGGTGGCCGTCATGGTGGTCATCATTATGACTGTTCTGATGGTCATCGTGATGATTATTATTATCGTTGTGGCGTGTGCTGAGTCGATCAAAGTGATGGCCATAATAATGACTGTAATGGTGACCATTTCGGTGAATGTTATCGTGGTCATCATGGTGCTCTGCATGGTGGTCATCAGGGTGCGTCTCAGGATACCTATGCTCAGGGTGGGAGTCGTGGGATCCATTGTCATGGTGACCTTCATAATGACGGTGAAGCTGTTCTTCAAGAGCATTAATTTTGCGCTGCAAAAGGTCTTTCAGTGAGCTAGAGTAGGTGCTTGATGAGTTCCTTGCCTGTGGGGAGAATGCATTTAAGACAACATAAGAACACGGATTTAACATCTTTGCAATTTCACCATAAAACACTACACTAATGCAATAATAATGCTAACTAAAAGGGGTAAAAAAATACACATATATTGTTTCCTGAAATGATTCAGACACCTTTAGTTTGTGTATATATATGTTTTAGATATAATGTAAAATAGATTGTTTATGATAGTTTCAGTTGGGTGGAGATCATTCAGACCAAAAATCTAATGATCATATTGTCTCAGGGTATACAGAGACATTAACAAAACCATTTCTAAAACTTTCTATATTCCAATGTGTACAGTGGGCTCCATCACTGTAAAAAAAGAAGAAGCCTGGAACCACAAAGATTCCTCTAAAAGCTGACTTGCCAAACTCACTCAACAGGCTAGAAAGTTCTTGGTCAAAAAGGTCCCCAATGGCCACTCTAACTGAATTGCAATAGTTTTTCACAGAGATAGAAGAGCCTTCTGTTTCCTGAAAAAAAAGAAACATCTAGAAATGCCCTATTAGGGCTTTATGGTAGAGTGGCTAGACAGAAGCTAGTTCTGAGTAAAAGGCAAATGGGAAGCACAAAAAGGACTCTATTTTTCTATGATCTGATGATACAAAAAGATTTTGGGCTGAACTTCATGTGTTACTCTAGCAAAGCAAGTCAAGTGCTGCATTTGCAGCAGGTTTGGTTGCATAAAACATCTGTGAAGAAGCCTGAAGATGGCATGTTTAAAGGTTTTAAATGTTGTGTCATATGTATTATAAAACAATTAAATCAGACAAAATCTAAAGCTGGTCGGATACTTTTTAAAACAAGCGTAGGCGAAAGGGTTTACCAGTCTGGCTCACACTTTTGTGAAAAGGGAATCTCTATGATAAAACATGAGTAAAGGCTTGTATAAAAGAGACATTTGCAACATTTTTGTGTTCAGAATAAACCCATATTTACAGTGTTTGTTATGTTAATTCGTAGAGAAGCTTGATGACATTTAAACCAGCCCCTCCTTCACTGTCAACCTTCTTCCTCTTATTAGTCACAACAAATCCGGCTTACTCGATGCCATAGTACACCACGATTAATGGCTCATCAAGGTGGATAAGTGTAATTAGCAGCGATACTGGCTAGCCTGACACAAAACCTGGTTACAGGTGCGTTATATGAGACTCCGAGAAACAGGTGCAAGTAATAAAGCTAGAGTTGTATTTTCCAATCATATTCAAAGCAAATATTCACAGAAACCTGATCCACTTGGCCACTTGACCTACTTGGCCCAATACTTAAAGTAGATCAAGTGGATCGTGAAGATATTTTCTTTGATCATTTTTTAAAATGCAATTGTAATGTAATTTGTATTACAATCTGGATCAGTGTCTGCAGGCAGGGGCATGCAAATTAACTTTGGGGGGCTGAGCTCCCCAATCATACCCTACTCCTGGTTCATTGCCCAATCCCACTGAGAACAGTACTTGAAGTATTCTTAGTGAATAAAGCAGGAAAGCAAGAGGACAATGTTCCTGAAGCCTTCTACCTCTTTTACCAAGAAAAGGCCAAATGGCTATATTTAACAAATTTTCCTTTCTCCTTTGCCTTTCCAGTTTAATACACTATACTTTCTTTCTTTCAGCTTCTCCCATTGGGGGTCGCCACAGCGGACCATCCGCATGTTTTTTTACGCTGGATGCCCTTCCTAACACAACCCTCCCCATTTATCCGGGCTTGGGACCAGCACTAAGGCTTGTGCAACCCTAATGGCTTGGTTCCCTGACCAGGGAACCAAGGGCCGAACCTGGGCCGCAGCGATGAGAGCGCCGCATCCTAACCACTAGACCACCAGGGAAAATGCCTTTCTTGCTTAATACATGCTGTGAATCTAAGAGTGTAGATTTTTCCTTTAGATAATTTTAGAAAATGCCATAGTGGAATTAGATTGGTTAGATTTTCTTAATGGCAAAAATGTAGGAAAATATACTTTGATCCTTAAAGATCCTTGACAAAAATCTTTCCTGGGGTTCTCCTGGGGAATAAGACAATCAAAGTAAGGTTACCTGTAAGGAAAAGGGAAAAGATCTAGTGATCGGTACCTGGCACTGGATACCATTACATTATATGTTGGAAAGCAAGGACACTGTGAGAATTGTTCCTCCTTAATAATATCTTTAGGTCCAAATGACACAGAGGAAATGTGCAGCTATTTATAATATGTTCCTTGTGATTCCTTGTTACATTTAACATATACAGAATACCACATTTCACCTTAAAACTTACCAAACAGATTGCACATTTAACCTGCAAAAGCTTTTTGTTTCACATTTATATCTGCATTATATTATTATACATTAATTCTTTTATCTCATAGGTTTAAAAGAGATTCTAAACAAAGCCCCCAAACCTGTAAATTTCCCAGCCTCTCTGTCAGGGCTTGCAATGTCTTCCCTGCCTGTTCAGGAGAAAATTCATGTTTCCCCAGAAAAGGTTGCTTTCCTCTATGATGGTCATTGTGGTACCCATTGAGAGGATAGTGCGGATCAGAATGATGGTCACTGTCATAGTGAGGTGAAGAGTGCTGAGAGCTATGATATCCATGGTGGTCTTCACTGTGGTGGCCACTTGCACCCCTCCCAAAGCCCTCACAGAGTGTCAGTTTTGCCGTCAATTCCCGTATAGTTTCCCTCTGGTCCAGAATGGTCTCCTTCTGACGCACCAGGCTTTCCCTCAAGTGCAGAATTGTACCTTTTGCCTCATCAGATATGCCCCTTCGACTACTGCTGGCACTAGGACTCGGCAAGCCTCCAACAAAATGTCCCTTCCCATGTCCATTACTGTGGCTATTGCTATGACCATTGTTATGTCCATTGATGCTAGGGCCATTAGTACCCCCATCTGTGGGAAAACAATTTGGATCAGTGTCTGCAGGTAGCGGCATGCAAATTAACTTCGGCTGAGCTCCCCAATCATACTCTACTCCTGGAACATTGCCAAGTCCCACTGAGGACAATGCTGAAATTATTAGAAGTGAATATATGAGGAAAGGAAGAGGATAAAGACCTTGAAGATTTCTACCGTTTTTCCGATTGTCAGAAAATACCAGTGGAAAAGGCCAAATGGCTATGTTTGTTTTCTTAGCCATTACTTAGCACAGTCTTTGTCCTTTATCCAGTTTTTATGGATTTATCCAGCTGATGTGTGGACATTGCACTTACTCTTTATCATTAATGTGGTGTGGAAGGAGGTGATTGAGAGATGGCAAAAACATTAGAAAGTGTTTGTTTACAGTCAAGTCCACAGTCATTCACTATTTTCATTCAAATATGGTATTGTATAGGTTACAAATCCATCAGAAATTGTATAGCAGAGTTCCAATGTTCAATCCAGCACAATCCATATGATAGAAGAATAGTAGGCAAGTTTTTCTTTGTCCCACATGAAAGTGATCGATTCTGAAGTACAGCAGATCTCCTGGGTCTGACATCCAGATAATCTTTCAAGTTCCAGATCCTGTTACCACTAGTATTCTCCTGCAGATAACACAGAAAACCCATCATTAAATATGACTTGGTCTCACAGCTTGCACAAACCAACACCCAAAACCATTTATCTGAAATAAAACACTTTCACATACGATTAAGATTTAATGGACTAAGATTAAAAAACATGGTGGTTTAAGTAATCTATTCAAATAGTTTTTTTTTTAGTTGTTGTTGTTGTTAGATACAAAGCTTGATCATAAACAACTCCATTTCAATTACTGACTCACTCATTCATTATCAGTCTCTCTAAACCAGCTATGTCCCTGAGGTGAATGACGCAAACAGATGAACCATCCCAGGAAACTGTAATCAGATTACACGTCTTTTAGCATGATACAAATAATGAAGGATGATTTTCTGAAAAATAGAAGAAATCTTCAAAGGTAGCAATTCTAAAGTTCACAGAAAGAATTCTTCAGAGTAGGCATTCAATAATAATAAGTGTGAGGTCATAATAAGTGTGAGGTCACATTACTTTTTTATATTGGAATATGGGGCAAATAAGTACAGGATCCTGACAGAAAACAGTCAAATGTGTGATTGTCTTGGAAATTTATATTGCGCTTACAAAATGTTAATGTCTTTACTGTTGATTATTGAGTGAGCCAATAATACCCTGACCTTATGAGCCAAAATTCTTAAACCCCATATTATTGCACTAACAATCCCTGTATGACAGTTTCTTAGAATTTCTTTAACCCCATAATTTTATCGTATAATATTTTACAATCAAAATTTTAATTATTGTCATGTTTAAAAAAAAAATAATCAGACCTCTATTATTTTTTATAGGCAATTCAAATGTCCTTGATAGTCTCCTACTTACAGTATAAGGTACTAATAAAAAAGGGTTGGACTAATGTTGTTGGCCAGATGCTTAAGCTCTTATGTTTCTTAAGAGAAACAGTGAATCTAAACACCAGTGACATTCGGATGGCACAGGTTCCGAGTGTAGCCTAAAAGTCAATACAGTGGTTGGGTTTAACCTTTAACTGATGTTTAAACATGTACATGCACACATATGAGAATATGAGATGCAGTTTCTTTCTTTTTATTTATTTCTTGCTTGCTTGCTTGCTTTCATTCTTTCTGGCTTACAATAACGATGTGTATCAGAACTGATCTCACAGAGACAACAATAAGAACATATAAGCATTTTAATTTCATGTATCTAAATAATCATATTTGAAGGTCCAATAAAAAGCATGTAAATTTGAATAAAAAAACCCTGCTGGTCTTTAGTAACTTCATAGTCAGGTTTGCAAGTGTTGCAGTGTAGACCAATAGTTTGTTTAAAACTAACCGAAATTCCTTTGAAAATATCATGAGCAAATACCAAAACAAAAAACACACACATGAGAGATATGAACTAAAAAGTCCTGTGCACATCTCTCGTTGATGCCAGTTATAAATCCTCCTCTAGGATAATATTGTATTATAATATCCTCTTGTTTTCCCAGCCTTTCCAGGGGCATAGTACAGGTTTCATATTTAATTTCAAAACTAATCCTATTTGGGTCAGACATACTGTATGTCTGTCAGTTTTGAGCACCAGATAGATACAGCTAACGTCATTATGTTATACCAATAGAATGATTGCTTTATAATTACCCCCAAAAAACGTACAAATCCATACAATTTATACATGTAAACCATATTAGACAATATTATAAAATAATATATATTGTATTATATTTTATTATATTATATTATATTATATTATATTATTATTTTATAACTAGTTTCAATGCTAATAAGAAATTATATTTTTAACCCCATTCAGAATCTAGAGTTTAGGATCCAGATTAAAACCCATTTTCACCCCTTTTTGTCATGACTCTTGTCAAAGCCATATTAAAACCCATTAACAATGTTTGTTTTATTATTAAGACTGAATTTGATTTAGTAAAAAGACCCTATAAATTTGTAACAGCTGTACTAAAATCGAATGAAAAAATAGCAGAGCAAGGCAAAACAGTTTTACCTTTTGTATATATGTGCCGATCTACCAACCTTAAATGATCTTCCTGAAGATGTACCATATCAAAGTGTTCCGACCAAAGGGAGTATTTTCTACATGTCAAGGTTGACTGGATAATAGGATCTGCAGGGGATTAATAGTCATGGCAGATTGGCTTGGCATGCCACCAGTCAGCCCTTAGTATTTGTGTAATCACACATGTTGACGAGGCTGGATGGTAGTCAGTCTAAACTGCATCACCGGGCAATTCAGAAACAATCTGCATACATGTGTCTTTGGTCTTTTAGGGAATTCAGTCTTCCAATCCACACTGTTATTTCTCCTGATTTGTACAAATCAAATTTCATTGGGAATCAGCAGTTATATTGAAAGAATAAAGCATACATTCTGTATTAAAAGGACACAATTAACACCCAGGAATCAATGTAGGGAGTTTTATTACCCAGCATAATATATGATGGTTTTTGGTACTTATTTAATTTTTTTCATGTGCTTAAAATACTTATATAATAAAATAAAAAAGAAATCTAAATGCTATATATGCTTTATGCTGTAAAAATGCTGTATGTATATATATATATATATAATTATATATAAAATAAGTATTTGAACAGCCTGCTATTTTGCAAGTTCTCCCACTTAGAGAGGTCATGGAGGGGTCTGAAATTGTCATCGTAGGTGCATGTCCACTGTGAGAGACATAATCTAAAAAAAGGTTGATGTATGATACAGCTGCAAATAAGTATTTTAACTCCTGTCTATCAGCTAGAATTCTGACCCTCAAAGACCTGTTAGTCTGCCTTTAAAATGTCCACCTCCACTACATTTATTATCCTAAATTACATGCACCTGTTTGAGATTGTTAGCTGCATAAAGACACCTGTCCACCCCATACAATCAGTAAGAATCCAACTACTAACATGGCCAAGACCAAAGAGCTGTCCAAAAACACTAGAGACAAAATTGTACACCTCCACAAGGCTGGAAAGAGTTACGGGGAAATTGCCAAGCAGCTTGGTGAAAAAAGGTCCACTGTTGGAGCAATCATTAGAAAATGGAAGAAGCTAAACATGACTGTCAATCTCCCTCGGACTGGGGCTCCATGCAAGATCTCACCTCGTGGGGTTATATATATATATAATTTTTTTTTTTTCTGGAGAATAAAATGTACCAGACCAGACGTCCAAATGTGGCAAACCCAAGCAACTCAATCCCATTCTAAAGCAATGGCTATGAATTTCCGGTTAATAAAGTGGGCATGATTTATTTGCGAACAATTTCAGCTATATGTAGTTTTATCGAAACAAACTAACATATATTCTCCTACATGTTGTGAATTCATGGAGCCACAAGCGGACTCGCTTTTCTCATTTGCAGGGATCAGATTGAAAAGGATTTGCTTGCAGGGAATAAGTTTAACTCTGTCCTCTTTTCCCCCTCACTCAACACCAACTCCCCACCCCCACCCCCAAATGACACACACACACACACACACACACAAATACAACACACACACACACACACACATACACACACACACACACACACACACACACACACACACCCTCTTTGTCTTCTTCCTTATCTCTTCCATTTGCTATTGGCCTATACATCATTTTTTTCTCCTTTTTTCTTACTTCATTTTTTTCTTCTTTTTCATTTACCTAAAAATAGAACTAGAAATTATATGCATTTGTAATTAAGACATGATTTAACAAATGTCTACAATATGTTAGCATTACTTCGTTTAAACTGCATTAAACAAGGCTTCATTAAAGCCATAGTATGAACCGTGCATTTGGTACCTGGGCCTCACGTCCCAATTATAGAAAACATAAATACCATACAAGACCATGATATAACATCGCGTGGTATACAGGGAGAGAGAGAGAGACATTTTACATATGGAGAGCAAATACCATTTAACTAAAGCAAGAAACCCAGTTAAGACTACAAACCTCTACACTACAACCACAACTGCGTGGCGAGTGAGGTGAATATGAAATCTGATTGGTTAAAGAAACAGACCTGTTGGTAATATTCTCAATGGTATTTTATATATTCTGGGCAGATTAGATTGACATGGCAGCACATAGAGGCTAAAATCTGATTGGACAAAAAAATCTAACATCCCATTGCACGTACTGGAGGAGAAACGCTAATAAATGAAGAGAATAAACTGTTGGAAATAAATGAATATAATTTCATGGAATAAATATTAGATTTTAGGTTTTAAATGTAAATCAGTGTTCCTGCTAGTGACTTTAGGCCATCAGAGAAGGCTTTGCTGGCCCTGAGTGCCCACCACCGAGATAGAGAGTTTTAGATAGAGAGAGTTTTAGATATGTATATATAAATCTCTCTATGTATATTTGTATATATCAACTAGTATATAGAATAGTTAATATTATACCATATAATGCTTAGAAATTAGTCAAGAATTTGAAAGAATATACTAGTAGGCTGTTCCTAGTTCCCCTGCCCTTGAAGTGTTAGAGATATGCTGTAAATCAACAAGTTTGAAAGTGTTGAAAGCTGCTGGGACAACTCTGCTCAGTGGCACCACCTACTGGTTAGTGATGAAGCAACAGCTTCATGAAGAGTAAGCCAGCAGAGCCATCATCATGCTAAGCACATACAACTGCAGCGCCCTCCCTCTCCCCCTCTCTCTCTCTCTCTCTCTCTCTCTCTCTCTCTCTGCATGACAGATGAGCAGTGCCATCATTTTTATGAAAATCGAATGCAAATTATTCTCTATCAAGAAATACATTTGACAGGAAATGTGACTTTAATAGCAGATATCTTGCTTTTTGCTACATCTGTTTACCTTCATAATAGATTGATTGACTGATTTGTTTATTCATTGGTTGATTAATTGATTGATTGTTTGAGAAACAATTACTGGTTTTCTGCAGAACGCAAAGCGATATCCACCATAAACTTCTAACCTTATCAATAGTCCATGCTGCATTTTATGATGTATATCCAAATCAAAACAGGTGTGTTTTTGCTACGGATGACTCACCTTACACATAGTTAAGGAATTTGTGACCAATTACCTAGATGACATCTGTTGGCTCAAATAATGACCGACTTCAGAAGGAATATAATACCCCCTTTTCCTGAGCACACACACACACATATGTATATATTTGCTGATCCTAACCCTTAAGCAGCTGTCTTCAGCTGCTACGTTTTTTTAAATGTGATAAACAGGTGGCTTTTAAAAATAGAAATGCAAAACACATGCTTCAGCCCTCGCATGCATAACTGCTGAAACATGAAGAGTACGAGTGCAAAAATGCACAAACCGATCTGAGCAAGTCCGTGGTAACACATTCACTCTCGGCCGCTACACGCATGCTAGAAAACACCCAAATCTTTGACGTCTGTGGCTATGAATTTGAGAGGTTTTGAATAGAATAGCTTGCGTCCCCCCTCATGCACACAGCAGCAACAGCATGTCACTGGCCTCCTCCCTCTTTTTGCCCTCCCTTTCCCCCCTTTCTGTCCCTCTGCCTTGTCATTGCTCCTAGACACAGAGAAAACCTTTCTTTCCTCACTCTCCGAACCGAGCCTCTCACACCCAAAAGGTTAGCAGCTTGTTTGTCTCGTTCTTATGATTCGTTATTGAAGCACTTGTCTAGTCAACACTTGTCACAAAGTTTGTCTTTGTTTTTTTGTCAGTTACAGGATGGGCATAAACCCTCTGACCTAGGTTTTAAAATGTAACAGATCCTGTCGCTCACTGAGGTTGGAACCTTACTACCTGACCTAGCACACGTTTATATTTATTGTCATAAACACTTAAGAACGGATGGAATAGTACTTGATATTTGTGGCATTACTTGTATCTTGACATTGTACACTGTAGTATTCTTGTACATTGTGCAGATAATGCAATTGCGTTTTGCATGTCATATTGTTCTTGTTTTTTTGATTTCCAGATATTCCACATTAAGGTTCCTTCCTCAAATCCTTTACTTCGTGTATACTTCCTGAACCTTGATCAACACTGTCAGTAGGCATATTTTTCAGATTATAATTTTTTTTTTTTTTAATATCATGGGCAGAGTCCAAGTGCCTGGCTTACATCACTCCTTGTTGTTCAGCTGTCAGTGTTGGTCTTTAAGCATCCATGATTAACACCTGCCAATTTGTTATCTAATGTGACACCATGCCACGGCTCTTAGCAAATAGCTCAGCGGATTGTATCGTACTTTGCTACCATCCATTCGTTTAGCCTTAGTCTGCACTCTTGCTGGTGTGATCTTGATCCTTGATTTAGTATTTTTTCACCTACGTTAGCACCTTTAGACAAGTTCCTCACTGACTAGTCTCTACTCTTCTACTGCTCCCTTCATTCCCTTTCTAACTCTTTATACACTGTCATGTGGTCCACCTTCGTCGTGCAGGACGAGGAGGCCAGGTCCACAGCCATATCTGGTAGAGGTACTGAAGCACTATCAGGAATGATAGCTGTGCGAACCGGAGCTGGAGGCAAGAGGCGGACAAGAGCACCCACAGCTTCCCTAAGTGAGCATCAGGGAGGCAAGATCAAGCTAGCGCTCTTTGTGGCTGCAGTGGGCATCACGCTGACTGTTCTTGGGGTGGGCACAGAGTTCTGGGTGGAGCTGGCCTCATCAAAAAACTTTTATAACAATGAGACATGCCTGTCTGCACACTATGGCTTGTGGAAGAGCTGTATGAAAAGGCTCTGGGTCGCGGATGTCGACCCTGAGAGGGAAACCTGTGGGCCTATCGACCTACCTGGAGGTGAGAGTTTAAAAAAAGATCATAATGTCAAATCTTAATAATCAGACATTACATACATTTTCATACTGATCCAACATTTTTCCAACACATTTTCATTCTAAAATCTATTTTATAATGTTTATCAGAGAGCACAATGGGATGCTGTCGGGAGCATTATCCCTTTTACAGCTTCCCAGATTCAATACTGAGCTCATGCTAACCAAAAATTTCAAGACCCAGTATCCACATTTATTAACCCATAATTTGCTTATTTCAGAATCAAACTGCACCTATTTCAAGATATATACAACTGGAGAAAACACAGTCCTGTTTCACAAAATGCCAGCAAAGAGTGAGTCATCTATCTATCTATCTATCTATCTATCTATCTATCTATCTATCTATCTATCTATCTATCCATCCATCCATCCATCCATGCATCCATCCATCGAACCATCTATCTGAAGAAAGAGAACCATTAGTCATAATTCATAATACTCTTACCTGAACATTTGAATAAATTCAGCAGGCTTTTTGCTTTTAAATCTGTACAGTGACTATAAAATGACTATAAATGGACAGCTTTGATATCTGGACTATATTAAATTGGAGTCAGCAACAATTGTTTTTTTTTTTATTAGCATCCCAACTATTGTTTCAGTTGTCACAGTAAAAAAATTAGCTACATTATATGCACAAAAGTATTGCTACAGGATACTATAGGATACTTAAATGTGTTCCAGCATGACAATGTCCCTTTGAACAAAGCCAGCTCCATGAAGTATGGTTTACATGGGTTGAGGGGGAAGATCTAGACTGACCTGATATGTAGCTTTGACCTCAACCCTACCGAACACCTTCAATAAATTAGCAAAAATCTCAAAATTTTTACATCAAATGGGAAGTCAATGTAGAATAGGATGTTAAAAAACACATACTGAATGTATCATCGTATCACAAACTTTTGTCTATTTAATGTATGTGGGGGATTGGTAACTCAGTGGTTAAGGTGCTGGTTTACTGTTTGGAAGTTTGGGAGTTCAAGGTCTGGTATTGTCAAGCTGCTAATCTTGGGCTCTTACAAAAGGCCCTTAATCCTCTGAGCTCCAGGGTCACTATATCACGTCTGACCCCAGCTTTTGAGCAAAAAAATAATAATAATTTAACTGTGCTGTTATGTATATGTGACATATAAAGGCTATTCTATCTGTCTTTAATGCACCTGAGAAAAGCTGATTTCAGAACAGTTTAATTAATATTTTGGATTCATGAATAGATTGATAATAGTGAATGAAGATAAAAGAAAGGGTCTATGAGTCTGTGAGTGATCTCCCTTTCTATTTGTGCAGATTTGACTGTAATCTCTGCCATGTTGGCTATCTTAAGTCTTTTTCTGATGGGGACGGGAGCTGTTTGCATTGTCATGGCATTAAGCAAAGGCGAGCAGTTCTTCCTGAAGCCAGCGTCCGTCTGTTTCACATTATCAGGTATAGTCATTGCATTGTGAACAATACTGACAAATGATAATTACTGAACACCTGATGTGCATACAGTGCCTGTCAAAGATTTGGAAATACCTATTCTTTTATGATGTTTGAAAGACACATGCATGTTTTGTTTATACGTAACAAGCTGGCAATTTAACAGTATGAAGATTTACTTTGACCAAACAAATATAGAATTGAATAAATGTTCATCTTTATTTTCATTAAAAGAAAATCCTGCCTTGGCATAAATTACAGCTTATGTTCATTCAGATCAAATACTTTGCTGTGTCTCAAATCTTCAAATCTTTCTAACCTTGTCATCCAGTTCAACCCAGAACAGAGTGGGCAGGTGATTCTATGATAAATAATACTCCAACTAACTGTTTGATGTCTAAGTAACACAGATCTTGGACATGTGCTTTGGGTCATTGTCTTGTTGTATGCGGAATTTGTTCCAACATTCCAGTTAGCTGGAATTAGTCTCCAATCTTCCTTGCTCCAAAACAAACCCAAACCATTAAGCTTCCACTTAATGGATTTGCCTCAAAATGAACAAAAAAGTAGGTGTTTCCAAACTTATAGCCTCTCTAAAAACATACTTTCATATCTGATATAAGCTTGAAGTTTGTTTTCAGAAATTTCAGTATTCAGTATTCAGCATTCAGTATTCGGACTGACCGATCTTCTATCTTTGTTTTCAGGTTTCCTGGTTTTCCTGTCTCTCATTGTTTTTCGTCAGTCAGTCCTTTCATTTTTGGATAGTGACCACACCATACCATTGCACCATGAACTGTCATGGTCAGTAGCATGTATGGGATGTGCTGGCATCTTACTAATCATTGCAGGGGTTTTATTCCTGTTTCTTGCACTACCATACAGCATTTGGGAAAAATGTCTACCTAAGAGGGAACACTGACAACTTGTGACATGGGCCCTTTGTAATTTTTGGTACTGATCAAATTCTTTTCACTGCAGTGGCTCAATCTTAAATAAGTTAAATAAGCTGCCTGGGAAACAAAGTAAAAAAAAAAATCCCATTGTGTATTGGTTTGTTTTTGTCAGATATTAGTGTACATTTATGAGATTGTGAGACTTAATAATACAGTATACACTGATCTCGATTACACTGATTGTATTCTAGTGTGACTCTTGTTTTTGGCAATGTACCAGTGAAGTGTTTTAAGATTAAATAAGGGTTAAAAGGATCATTTGTTTTTCACAGCTTATGATTTGTGATCATTGTACATGGGCGAAATGAGGCATAAAATGATAGCATTGTGTAATTTTGATATTTATTCATGACCTTGTGATAAAATGTATAAAGCAGATGGGTTTTAATGAATATATTAAGAGTGGACATGAAACTGCAATATCCACTTTAACTGACAGCACTTACAGCACATATATCTGTTGAGTTTTCTTAAAAATAAAATCTTATGATCATGCTGTATTTTTAAATCTTTTTCTAAGTAAATATGCTAGTTTTGTGCTCACACATGTGTCATTTGATTTCTTGCTGGTTTGGGTGAATGCAAGCTATTTTGTATAATGTGTTGCTCTGACTGGTCACACAGTGGGATCATCCATAAAAACAAAAACATCAAACAACTTATGCTGTATTCTCTATTGCATTAAATCCAACAACCACATTGAAAAAAGCTACATACACACTAGCAATGGAAAGTACAACATAGCAACCATTTAATAACATCCATTAACTGCATAATACCACAACAATCATTTAGCAACTATAGCAAAACACCCCAATAATTGCTTAGAATACTATCACACCTTTTAATCATCCAAAGTAGGTCAAAAAGCAACACCCTAGCAACCAATTGGAATGCTATTGCTTCTGCTTAGCAACATAGATACCTGAACAATTACCTGGTGACCACCTAGTTACACTCTAACAATTACATGAAAACCATCACACCTTCCTAGCAACAAACTAACAACCACTTGAAATTCTATTGTACATTTAGAGCAACCAAAGAACCTAGATAATAATAATTTAAATTACCAAGCAACACTCTGAAAATAATTTAGAAAACAATCCTACCATCCACCCTAGCAACCAAAAGGAATGCTTTTGGACCTTTCGAGCAACCATAGCATCCTTGATAACAATGATAATCATTTGGCAATCACTCAGCAACACTATTTGAAATACCATCACACCTGGCTAGCAAACCACAACTACCTGGGATTTTATAGAATTTACAAACAACACCGTAGCAATGAAAAGAAATGCTATTGGACCTTCTGGGCAACCGTAGCAACCTAGATAACAGTGATAACAATCTCTTGGTAATCACTCAGTAACATAAAATTTTGGGAATACCATCACACCTTGCTAGTAACCACAACCACCGTAGCAGTCACCTATAAACATGCTAACAATGCCACTACACCTTTTTAGCAACCATAGCAATGTACTTACCAGGGTCCTGGTGGTCCTTACCATTGCAATCAACTGGCCACCACATAGTAACACCATACCAAACACTTGAAATTACCATCACACCTTGCTAGCAACCATAACTACCTGAGATACTGAGCAACCAAAAGTAAAGTAATTTCGCCTTATTAAGGACTGCATAGGATACCACAAAAACCCCTATAAACCCTTTATGAACCACCTGGTCATATTTATTTTGAATGAAGAGGATGGTCTTAATTATAGCACTAAATCCTCATGAATCATATGTAAAACAATTATGTCTGATTGCATTAGGAACCTAAGAAGGATGAGCTTATCTAAAAATACACAATGTCTTTCTGTTTTCTTTAAAACAGCTGACCAAATATTGCAGCTGAATGAAATTGTCTGAGACCTTTATCTGTGTAGTCAGTTTCACACAATCTCCTACAGCGAGAAGCAATTACACTTCATTTACGCAGCAGGATGGATTGGTGCACCTTTTCTGGGAATGATTTCAACTTAAAGGTAAAATATAAGGTGGGGCACAAGTACACTTTATAAATGCATTTGCTTTGGCTTTTTAATTTAGTGCCTGGGTTAAGTTACCTGCACCTCACTACTCCAGAGCACAAAAAATGAGCCGAGCACAAAACAGAAAAAAAATATTAATATTACATTTTTTAAAACAATTTCACTGGTTAGGAAATTTGTAGGAATTATTCAAAGATTTCATCAATTTCATCGAGGCTACATTAATTCTGTTTCCATTTATGATCTTGTTACCAGGCCTTGATAGGCTACATTATGTGTGCAGAAAACAAATAATGACTAATCTTTAAAGAAAAAAAAATGTCCCAAATATATTTTTGTAAAACATTGTACGCTCAGCTGTGTTAGATTGTTTGTGCGTTCATATTGCATTATTTATTTGCGGTATATAATCATTATCAGGATTTTACCTTTACATCCAAATAGACTAAAGTATGTAAGTATTTCTAGCTTTTGCCCAAACAGTTCACTGCAGTACTAGTAAAAAATGCAAAAGGTGGCACAGGAGGTCTCAAGAGTACATTTGATTATTTTCTGGCCAATTATTATTGTTAAAATTATCAAAAGACTAATATTTGCCATTGTGTGCTTGGCCTATTTTTGTGCCCAAAAGTGTAGATGGGATTTTTCTTTTTTCAAATCTCTCCATGACCCTTCTGCAAGCAGTGCAAAAGAAATAAAGAGTATTCTCCTTCTTTTCTATGGCATGGTCAGAAATCATTGTAACTCCCACATCCTAGATTCAGCTATCAAATGGAGTCACCACTCCAGAACCATTGCAAAGACTTGTCTTGTAACAGCGTGAGCTCCATATAATTGGAACCCACCCACTGGTCCTTAAAAAAAATCAAAAGAGAACCAAACAAAAGAAAATAAAAAAAAATAAACAAAACAAAACAGGTCCATAATCCTGAAGCAGTGTCTTAACTATACAATCTCAACCTTCAGCATCACTAGGTTAATCACATACACTCCTGGAATCTTGATTCAATAATGGTTTCTTACTATTACACTAACTTCAGTGGCAGAGATAGACTCAAAAACACAAAAGATTTCTGCCAATGGTCTCTTGAAGGAGGGCATGTTCACTTAAACAGCTAAACATCCCTCCCATCACTTAACAATAAGCCTAGTAGTGGTTTTCAATGACATCTTTGAAGAAACGTACAGAACAGTAATAAAAAAAATAGCAACAGTAAATAAAGAAAAATAGGCTTTGTGCCCAACTAAAATAGCAACATGCAGGTGTTAACCAGCAAATTACACTTCTGTCAGCATGAAAACTGAGCTAGCTTTATGTATCTGCTTGTAATGCAGTTATGCATAATTATTATGTACTGTAGCAGAGATGAGTGAAGTCAAGCTTTTGAGCTGAAGCCTGCGTCAACTTTCAAGTCATGCACTTGGCTAACTCTCAAGCTGTTAGCTGTGGAGGCTTTATTACACAGAATTAATATACTGATAAATGATTACTATTGAATGCACTATTAAATGTTAGAAATGTATATGCTATATATAAAAATATTTATTTTTTATCAGAGATTTGAGATAGATAATGCTCTTATCATGGATCTTGTATCTTGCCAATGCTCTTCATTTTGATTGCATCACATTGAAGATTTGGTGAACCGAATATTACTTTTAAAGTGAAAGCATTTCTAAGCAATTTAGAAAACAGCAAAGAGCATGTAAGGAGAATCTCTACAACCACCATTGTTTCAGCATGAAAAATTTTATAGAACCTGGATAAAGTCACAGTGGTCTCAATAATCATCTCAATTGTTTTCTGGACTGCTAAGACACTCTAGATGGCTGGGAAATGTTACATATAATGGTAAAACAGTTCAAAAGGTTTTGATGAGAATTGATAACGATGCACATATATGTTTATTTAACACTTTATTCCAGGTTTATTAGTCCGTCTGCTGATCTAACAAGCTTCACTCTTCACTCTGTGAAGGCTTTTTACTAGATTTTGGAGGGTGTCTATGGGGGATTTGTGTTCTTAGCTCAGGCACTGATATTGGGTGATGGGTGGGGAGGTCTGGGGGACTGTCGGTGTTCCAGATCGGTGTTGTTGAGGTTGGGGCTCTGTTGTTCAAAGGGGCATTGCCATGGTTCCAAAGACATTATATACAAATATATGCGTGTTCAAATCTTTGGCAAGAGTCCGAGCTGTCCACGTAGTTTACTACTTACAAAAGGTTCTGGAGGAAGTAATATTTAATGATTGCGTATATATATATATATATATATATATA
>MU551630.1:134426-204107 GCA_024362625.1 Silurus asotus
TATATATATATATACTATGTGGACAAAAGTTTTGGAAAACTTTCCCCAGACGATTATTAACAGAAAGTTGGAGGCACACAATTGTATAAGATGTTTTTGAAGGCATAACATTTCCCCTTCACCTGAACTTAAGAGCCAAACCTGTTCCAGCTTGACAGTGTTGTTGTGCACAAAGCCAGCTCCATTAACATATGATTTATATGGGTTGGACTGAAAGAGCTTGACTGACCTGCTAAGGAGCTCTGACCTCAACCCTATTAAACACCTTTGGGATGAATTAGAAAGCTGACAGCACCCCAGGCTTCTCATCCTATATTTATACTTGACTTTACTGAAGTACTTTGGCTGAATAAGCACAAATCTCCACAAGCACAATGTAGTAGAACATCTTCCTGGAAGAGTGGAGGTTATTATAACAGCAAATGGGGACTAAATGTGAAGTGGGATGTTTGAAAAGCACATAACAATCTAATAATTAGCATCTCAGAGCACTGCAACATATATAATATATATTATATATTAATCCTGAGCTTGTAGAAACTCCCAAAAGACTTGATCCAGACATGCTACTGATTATATGATATAAACTGTACCCATGATCTACTCCTCAAACATTCATACACATTTATAGCCACCAACAAAAAACACAGTCCTGTCCCAATGCCAGGATGAGACTTGATCTACTATCTACTATCGTCCAAGTATATATAGCAATTTACTAGTTTAGATGTCAGTGTATAAAAAATATTTATGGTAATTTCTCTGAACCTCACTGGTTATGTGTTTTAAATACATACATCTATATAATAATGCACTACTAATACATACAACTATAAAGATGTATGTATTACCTTGAAAGCGCACTAATACTACCCAGCTTGGTGTGTGTGTGTGTGTGTGTGTGTGTGTGTGTGTGTGTGTGTGTGTGTGTGTGTGTGTGTTCAGAGGTAATTTGAGGAAGCATCTGGTTGGGACACTAGTGCTCTTAATGCTATGCAGTAGCTCACTTACGCACATCATGAGAGATCACATGATGCCACACTGAAGTGTCTCAGCACAAAACACATACTGCTGCTTCTCAGTTCTTGCTTTGCAGAGCATGAAGGTGACTGTGGGGCTCTAGGAGATAAACACAATTAGGCATGCTCATTACACTCTTTCTCTATAAGTGGCGTGATATCGTATGTTTAAACACATACACTGGCCAGACATAAACTTAGGACCACTTGCCTAATATGGTGCGGATCCTTCTTTTGCTGCCAAAACAGTCCAGACGTGTCGAGCCTTAACAGCATTAACTTCTTCAGCGGTTTAAGCTACAGGAGCTCGTCTGTTGAATCGAACCACACTGGTCAGCCTTTGCTCCCCACCTGCATCAATGAGCCTTGGGCCGCCCACGACCCTGTCGCCGGTTCACCACTGTTCCTTCCTTTGACCACTTTTGATAAATACTGACCACTGCACACTGGAAAACACTCCACAAGAGCTGCAGTTTTGGGGTTGCTCTGTCGTCTAGCCATCACAATTTGGCCCTTGTCAAACTCACTCAAATCCTTACGCTTGCCCATTTTTCCTGCTTCTAACACATGAAATTTGAGGACAAAATGTCCACTTGCTGCCTGAAAAAATCCCACCCACTAACAGGTGGCATGATGAAAAGAATGTGTTATTTACTTCACCGCTCATAATGTTATAATGTAATAATGTTATGTCTGGTTATTGTATAGTCGAAAACTGCTCAGGCTATGCAGCGGGTAAGTTTGTGAGAACCTAAAGAATTAGTGAACAGTTCAATTGTATAGTTAGAAAGAAGAATCACTGTAAAATCAAAACAAAAATGTGACTGGTGAATGGGGGCATAAGGTGGCAATAATCTCATTCACAACCAACAAGGGCTCAACTAATGGTTCAATGAGTATGACAATAATGTATTCTTTAACATTTACTAGATATCCAGCCAAAAATACAGCTTTGGGAAGTTTTGTACTGAAGTGTAGACATGCAAAATTGTCTACTACTATCATGAACAATTGTAATAAGCATGTTATAAGCAGTGTATCAGTAGACCAGAGATCAGTAGATTCTATGGCAAGATATATTGAAGGTTTTTTGTTGTTTAATTGTTTAGTTTTCAACAAACATTTGGTATTTCTGCCATAACCTATTCTAGGAAAACATACATTTTACCAAAACAACGTAGCAAAATTTATCGATTAACTACTAACACTCCAAATTGTGTCTTTCCCCAAACTGTTACCACAATTTGTTCCGGTGTGACAAAACTCTTATGCACAAAGCAAGCTATAGTGTGTTGAAATTGGAGTGAAAGAACTAGACCTTGTCCTCCACCAAGCCTTAACCTTAACACCTTTGGAATGAACTACTCCTCTTACGGCTGAATGAAATCCTCACAACCACATTCCAAACTCCGGTGAAAGACCTTTCCAAAACAGTGGAGCTTATTATAATTTGGAATGCATTTGTGATGGTCAGTTGTCCACAATACTTGGACCCTTTAGTTTAAGGCTGTTTAAAACCACAGCTGTAAAAAAACTAGTTCAATGAAAGATGTCTCCATCAGGTAAATAAAGTTCCAATCGAGATGATATAGTGAAGACCACAAAGTAAACGAGGACTTTAAATGAGTTTATAATGTAGAAATTATTTTGAACAAGAAGAAACGTTCACAGAGGCTGCCAAGAGATGTCATGTCAACATGCTGCTAAATGCTGTTTTTTTTTTTTCAAGAAATCCCAAAAACTAAGACTGCCTGAATCACCTCACAGCACATAGCAAATATGTTTGGCACAAAATCAGAACAGCTTAGCATCATTTTATGATGCCAAGATGATCCAGGTACTGTTTACTGTGTACAATGTGTGCTGTTCCAGAATGCCCTGCCATTCTTTGTCTCTTCTGTAATATCGATAGCTGTTCACAATAGCTAACTAAAGGCAAATGCAATCAGTTAAATAGATGTATAATCAATTCAATTCAGTGTCTGCCCTGTACAGAACCTATCCCACATTTTCACACTGTTAATGGCTTTTACCTTTAACTATTCCTTCTTCTTAATCCACCTCTAAACTTTGCTCCCAGCACCAACTATGGAGAAGATATTAAAATGTTTCTGTGTATGTAGCCATGGTATAAATTCGCTACCACTAAGAACCTACTGTCATGATATTCTTCTCAAAGACCTCTCTGTTGGCACCATCATTATATAAATCATATGTATACTAGACCACCATGATTATATATCATATCCCAGACAACATCTTCAAACATACACCCTAGAATGGTACAATTTGCTCTCAAATGTTTCTATAAAGAATGAAGTATATGTTTGTACACTCCTGTAAACCCCTGTAAATCTTGCCTTTCAATTTTGCAAAGTAAATACTGCCCAAGGTACATAATATGCTTGAATCCCAGTAGCAGTATATTTTGGGAAACTTCAGTACAACCCATCGCCATATGTTTCATGCAAGGAAAATGAGAAATGGAGAATATGTCTTCATATACATTTTTTGCAGTGATTTTACAGAAAAACACATTTCATCGATTTCATACTCACCAACTATCAGGAGTCTTGCATTCGCTGGACTTCATTTTCAGTAGCCAAGCTTTTGGTCCATTCACAGAGCATCTGTATATTATATTTTATAGTGTATTTGTCTAGACACACTGTCTCGTAAAATGGAAAATGTTCGCATTAGTCCTAAAAATCTTGCTTCTAATATTTCATGTTTTCCATTCACACACCACCATTTTCAATCTTTTATAAATTAAAGCTGTTCTAAATGTTTTTTTTTAAAGAATTGAAATACCCAAATACTCCGACTCTGCGAATGGACTGCTGCGGTCTCAAGTGTGTTATGGTGATCTATATAACAAAATGTAAAGTATTTAGTATTTAGCTTCCCTGTTAGGAACAAATTGAAACTGCAATGCATATAAATATATACACATAATTTCAATTGCATACATTTAGTAGAATATATTTAGTTTTATTTGTCCAAAAAAAAAAAGTCTTACACATATCCATATAGTTTTTTGTCTTTTCTGGTGAGGTTTTATAGGTATAAGTATTGCTCCTCTGGCAAAAGTCTTTCATTTTCACTATTACTTTTGTCCTTTCCTGTAACTCAGTTTTCTAGTAAACAGTCTCTCAAACCTCTCAGCCCACTGCAAAAATATTAAGGAGACTAAGTTTAGTAATTTAAACCAACATATTTATATGGAATCTAACTATTAAATACACCTACAATTACAATAAAGGAAATTCCACAAGTCTAAGTATTGTCTTTGTGAGAGCGACATAATAATAATAATAATAATAATAATAATAATAATAATAATAATAATAATAATGATAGTGATTGATGTAGTCGCCAATAATGTCACAATACCTCACAAATATGTACTTGCTTAACACTGAATGACATAATAAAATATTGTCAGAATGTGCAAGAAAAGAAAAATCACAGTTTAGTTCATATACTGAAATGGAAACCAAATAAAATCAGTTATTAAATAAACAATTTCATAACAAAAGGGAATTCTAATAACCCAAACATTAACATCTACAATAATAAAAGTGACTATATTGGAATGCTAAATAAGTAACAGGCATAAACCTGATGATATAATGCACTGGACTCAAAAGAGACCAAAGTAAGACCACCATCACACACATCAAGTATTTTGACATGAATCAGTAAAAGTGCGAATTTAACTCTATTTATGACTAAAGTCACCATGTTTGAAAACAGATAAGGAGAGAGAAAAGGAGGATGATTGGCTTATCTCTCTCTCTTTCTCTTCTCTATGTCCTCTGAGTCATCCTCCTTTTCTCTGATTCTCAGCCCTCTCTCTCTTTCTCATCTCTCTACCTCCCACGCTTCCTCTTCCTAACCCTCATTGCCTGTCTCAGTTTAGATTATCATGTTTCCTCTTCCATCTCTCACAATCGTTCCCTCTTTCGAAATACCTCTTTCGATATACGTCTGTCTCCCTCCACCCTAACCCTCCCAAACAATCTACCTTTCTAACTCCCAAAAATCGCCAGAGCACTCTCTTTTTCAACAAGTTGATATCAAAGCTATTGCCTTTTACCAGCTGTCCACATTCTCGTTTTAGTTTCTCTTCTTCCCCATCAACCTCCCTCCCCCCTTTTCCCTTTTCTGAGTCCCGCATTACACCGGGGTTGTTCTCCTGTTGAGAGTATTGGTGTTGCTGCTATCGCCTTTCCCCAGCCGATCAAGCGTGCCAAGCCCCCTATCCCTTTCCATAGTCGCTGTATTCCCAGCTGTGAGTGAGGATTGCTGCACCCCAGGGCCAGAGGAAGACGAGGCATTGGCTGATGAAGCAAGGTTTGATTTGGAAAGGGATGGCAATGTCCCAGTCATGAGTGTCCCTGCTCCACCTTCCTTTGTCGGGAAGTAGTTGTGAAGCTGGTAAAGAGAAGCACGGTCCACTGTTCCGTACATGGGGGGTTTGCCTTCCCTGCCAAGTGTGTACATGGAGATGTCCCCAACTCCTCCTCCTCCTCCTCCTCCTCCTCCCCCTCCTCCTCCTCCTCCTGAATGTGTGTGTGGGTTAGGCAACGTAGCCACTGAGAAAGGTGGAGGACCAGTGGCCAGTGGTGGGCTGAAGTTCTTGACACCAAGGCCGGGAGGTGAGGGGTCGCATGATCGTGGCGGCTCTGCTGTAGAGCGCGAACTGGAGCGCGAGGAGCGGCGGCCCCTGCGGAAGCGGTAAGAGGGTAGCCGCAGCACAGCAGAGGTCGTACTGTGGAAGAGGTCTGCACGTGAGCGGCAGCGCAGTTCCTTGTTTCGCTCGATGTAGATGTTAACAGCTAGCACACCCACCACCTCAGCTAAAATGAATGACAGGCCACCAAAGTAAAACGACCAGCCATAGGAGTAGTGCCACTTCTTGTCTTCGTCCTTCTTCGGTGAGATATCGCTCAATGCCGCTGAGATGTACACGATCACGCCAATGATGTTACTCAGACCTAGTTTTAAAAAAATAAAAAGACTGTTAATAATAAAGAGTATTAGACATTCTGTAAACAAATGCTTCAGAGGTCTGTTAATAGAGTGTGGATCTACATCAGCATCACCATATTCCGGTGCCATTTGTTAGCATTTCAGAAAATTTGCACCTCTCCAGATCAATACCACTGATGTGTTACAGCCTATCCAACACCCCTTTACACTAGTGGTGAACGTTTTGTTCATTTTAAATGAGTCTTTAATGTGAATCAGAAGAACGAGTCGTCTTAGAAAGTGATTTGTTCATATTCTATCGGATGCTTATGATCAAAGCGTCGCAAAATCTCTGTAGGTTATGTACAAGAAACAGAATTGAGTAGTTCACCTCGTAACTGTTCTAGTCCGAGTTGTTCGTTTTTTTGTCACATGACCTGCCTTTATGCTATGCAGTGCATTACACAGGAAACAGAACTTATAAGTTCAACTCATGAGTACTTCGGTCCGAGTCGTTCGTCCTTTTGTCACATGACTCCCTTATACGCTATAAAGGTGATTAAAGGATTTTTCTTCTGCTTTCGGCTTCTCCCATTAGAGGTCGCAACAGCGAATTATCCGTCTCCATACTACTCTGTCATCCACATCTTGTTTTGCAGATTTCCTTGGTGGCGTCACACCTGTGACCATAGCACGGTGATTGAATTCTTTGTTAACGCACAAGATTTGAACTGAATAAAATCAAACAGCTAGTAGACATTAATTTTATTGCTGTGCTCCTCACACTTTTATCAATTCAGATGTGTGGTTTTTGAGGACAAACTACATAAGAGATTTTGACATGGCTCACAAACAACCAAATAATTAGCTTGAAGTGATCCCAGGTGGAGTGTGTCTGATCCCCAGATTCCACAGTGATTTTACTTTCTTTTTTTTTATCCGTGTTATTTTTTTCCATTTTTTCTTTCCCTGTTTGCCAATTCCCTGGTGCAATCCAGCATTCCCTTATCACACAACAGCTATCCATGATGGAGGATGAAGGCACACGCATTCTCCAAATTATGTGAAGACAGCCAACCGCATCGTCTTGAACTATTCTGCGTCACAGGGCCGCATAACACATTTCTAGGTAAGTGCTATCTGCCTTCATCTGCATGCATGAGCTCAGAGACACCCACGAATAGCTGGTGTCACTGTGATTGACAGCAACGCGAGTATGCCAATGTTCCCAACTGGAAAGCATCACCAATATTTTGCTCCCTTGGCTCTTGGCCATGGAAGACTCTGGCAATCAGGATTAAAGTTTATGATCCCCTGAGAATATGGGGCAAATTAAAAACAGATAACACTGTTATATTTAAGTAACAAGGTCTTTTCTATGGGCGCATCTTAGTGTACAAAAATTATTTGGCAGATACAGAAAAACGCATTACATAAACATAGCATTACCGAAGCTGAAGGTGTATGTTAAGGCTCACAGGCATAGATTTTATCTAGCAATGGTACAATGGTCCTTAGCCATGTTTTTCTCTGCCATCCCAGACTTAACATATGGACATGAACATGCTGGCAAAATGGGCACTCCAACCATGAACAAAACACTACACTATACATTCACTGTATATCATGTCTCATCAAAGTATATCAAAGACCAGAATTCAGCACCAAATGACTCTCTTTAGAGCAGAGGTGTATCTGAAGTGTGGATACCTTAATGCAAAACTTACTCCATTACAAGTTAAACGTCACCAATTCCAATTTGACCTGAGTAAAAGTCTTGGAGTATCTGATTTAAAGATTAATTGAGTATTAGTTCATATTGAATGTAGATTCAAAGATGCACTAGCCCTCAACACCAAGACTCATGTTAGTGAAACGCCAATAACAGTTGAGGTTTTATTTTCTAAAACGCAAATCAAATTGTACACCTCAACATTGCATTACCCATCAACACAACAGCCTCTTCAACATGCCAGAATGTGATGTGATTCACCTCTCAGTCCCAAAAAGGGGCAATATTTTTTATTCAACTTTAACAAAAGCTGGTTCACAAACAAAAGTTGTTGTCATTTATTTTAGCTTCTTTTTTAACTGAAAATGAGGCCAGCAGTGTTAGAAAGTCGCTCACAGCTGATGCGAGTAGAGGAATGTTGAGCCTTACATCTTCAACAGAGGTCATTTGTAAAATGTTTTCGGTAACAGTCAGTAAGTAAAAAGTACATGGACTGAATCATAAATCTAGTGTAAAAAAATCTAGAGAAAAAGTTGCTTATATCTTTGATACTTAAAATACTTAATAATCATTTGATACAGTAATGAAGTACATTTACTTACATACTTTACACCGCCGCTTAAGAGCAACTCCTAAAACATTTCCTACCAAATTGATCCGAGGACACTTTCACTTACTTGATGAATTCATCAGAGCTCCTACTCTGACAAACTGATCCATTGCTGGCCTTTTTGTGTCTGACTGGCCTATGTAATCTCAACAGCCAAAGGATTAGTTCTGTCTGATTGCCTTCATTTCTAAAGCCAGAAAAATCTAATACCAGAGATTATGATGCTGGCTCATATAAACCACTGGGAATCCCGTGTGCTCAGCTTTCTACTAGATCCATCATCCATGAGCCAGATCCTGTGTCTTACCACTTTAGACTGTTGATAGGCAATGTGTCAAAATAAAGAGTTTAATGGCTACATGAAGAAGGTGCCAATAAATAAACTCTTGCTAACTCATCTTTGCCAATCTGATCATCTAATGCAGATAGAATGGTTTTGCAATATTTTCTAGTTATATTCTATTTAATAAAACAATTTGCTGACAAATAATCGAGGTATGAGACGAGAGAATCACCCCAATTGCTTATATGAGAAAGGGCAAAATATCAACTAAGAGAAAGACCTATAATGATCTATAATAGTGCTAAACCATCTGCGAGACAGCTCCTCGTCAGTTCTGACTGTTATCCTATCCTTATCCTCAGGCCTCCATAAAATCACAATGTTTTATGCCTTCTTGTTTGTACCTACAGTGTAAATTTGATCTTATTCATTACATCAATTGATTGCTATATTCATGCTCTTGTTATGAAACCATTTTATACAATTGCATACTGAATCCACAACTATAGCTGAACGGTGAAAGAAATTCAAGTTATTCTTGTGAAAATTCTTGACTTAATACTTTTTTCACATAGTGTATGTTTACGTTTGAGATGTCAGTCATGTTCATTACAGTACAATCGCCTTTTTAGAAGTCAAACAATCATCATTTGAGGAAGTTAAGCATCCAAGTTAGAAAAGCAGTGAGCGTATCGCCCAATAAATATTGACAGTTTTTTTCTGTAGGCAAAAACAAACCCACCACCAGACAAAACAGACGAATTAAAAGCTTGGTGTCCAATGAACATTAATGTTTTATCACATTACAACCTGGCGTATTGTAATCTGTCATAAACATCTTTGCTTTGAGTTCTTTAGGCAATGTCTTACAAAAGGAGATTTACACAATGAGGTATTGGATCATTTAAATCCAAAAAATATTGTATTTCACCTAGATATAAGGATTATATAGACATATTTTAACATTTAATATAGAAACTGGTAGCAGTTAAAAGATTGCTGCATTTCACATTACAACCGAAAACTAAGCATGTAGTTTCAAAAGCAATTGTTTGTGCCTACCTGCAACCACAAACAAAATGCCTGCTCCCAGAATAATGTGTCTCTTGGTCTTGTAGAACCGACTGGATGCCACACATACCCCACCTAGCAGCAACAGTATAGCACTGAGAATGGGAAATATACTGGAGGCCCTGACTACACCTGGTGGCATAGGGAAAAAAATAGGAGAAGAACATAATTAGAAAAAAAAGAGAATAGAGGGGAAGTAAGATGTGAAACACATCAGCGACACCTCTCTTTATTGTACGGCTCAAATCTGACAACACAAACCATCGGCTTATACACGGAGGAGCCACGAACACATGCGACTCACGTAAGAGGTACTCTGCAGCATCCTGGTCATAATCCGCATCCTCTGGGAAATGGTTGATCTGGGAGCACACACCTCTTTTTAACCCTGAGAGAGAACCAAATGAATAAATAGCATATTTAAAAGAAAACCAACATATTATAAGGACCACGGTATTATACAGCTTTGATAATTGCATCTAATATTGTCCTGGAAGTCTTAACAGTTTTTTTTTTTTTCTTGCTTTTGAACCTAGACAGCTGCACGATAGCAGAGGATTCAATACATTTTAGCAGGGTGACTGGTATTCCTTAGCTTACATTACTGTTTTTTTTTTCATGCAATTATGCAGAAAACAAAGCATGCACTGAATGACACTATTGACCTTTAATAATTCATCATATAATCGCAGCCATTTGCACTAACTCTTGAGGAATAACAGAGAATACCAGCATTTCAGGATTTGACCAGAGGATTAGTATTGATATACTAAATGTTCTAATATGGACGTCTTTCTCCGGTTTTAGCACAAACACAGCAAACATCATTCGCATCGAATTCAGTGCATGCCACAGATAAGCTGAAATATCTGGTATAGAACAGTTCGAAGAGATGATTTCATTTTGCTATGCTCTGCCTTATAGACCAATACAGAGGTATATACACGAGCATACTCTTTGTTGCTCGCTTGTTTTTTTGGCTCCTACACATATACAGTACAAAGATGCATATGCTGTACCTTCGAGGCAGCAGATTCTCCAGAGGCCGGAGTGAGTGAGGGCTCCGGGGTCTTTCTTGTCCTTGTTGTGGGGGTCATCCTGAGAAGAGTTGGCAGTACTGTTGCAGATAAAGGCACGTGCGTACAGCCAGTAGTCTGTGCCGATGGCCACTGTCATCAGGGCAAATGCAGCAAAGGCCCCCACAGTGGTGAGAAGCACCTGTATGCCCCTTTCACACCATACCATTGCTGCCACAAGTAGAGAAGAACAAGAATTTGGTTAGACAAATATATAATATAAAATATAATATAATATAATTATAATATAATATTTATATATATTATTTTTTTCAAATGTAAAGTATTTTTTGGTTTTGTATAGCAAAATATATATATATATTATATTATATTGATGTGTGCAGCAATTGGTGATCAAATATATCATATGTCATATCATATATACATATACATATAAAGGAAATAAAAAATATGAAAAAAGGTGCATATTTATACATATGCAAATTTATGCAAATTCAGCAAGTATTAGATCCTGAGAAATAGATGTAGGTAAATGTGTACAGAATCTATAAATCAAGACTGGTTAAGCTTTTCAGATAATCATACTTCATTTTTGCCATATACTCGTTCATAGAAAGTCTGGCTGGATCCTTTTGGTTTGAATTTTGTACTTAGTTGTTGTTTTTTTTAACAGATGGAATCCACAAAAGATATTTTGGTTTCATTAAGAAACACTGTATTATAGATACAAAGGGAGTAATTTAAATCATAACTTAATTGCTTCTTATAGATCCTGGATTCATCGTGGAAAGGAAGCATCTGTGGCACTATAAATAAACATGTGAGTATTTATAAAGGTAACACAGCTTGAAGTGTACAAGATGTTGGATTTCAAAGAATTGAATGTTTTTTTTTATATAGATTCAGGGATCCTAAGTGGTACAACATGAAAGTGTCCTAGACAGGATAATTGGTCTTGCTCATTAAGTGGGAAGGGGTGACATTTCTTGGTCCTTTGTCTGTTAGAGCAATGCTAAACAATCTCCGTGAGCTCACATATGTGGAAGAGGGCTTGTTGTTGTAGTGATACAGCAGAGATTGTTTGCTAGCTCTCAGAGACGTGCAGAAATAAGAAAATGTAAGAATAAACAAAATATAATTGCCCTCGATTTTAATAAAAATGACTATGTACAATAAAATATATGTGCAGTTACACTGTGCAAATTGGATTATCAGAAATAATGAAATTTTGCATGATATACTAATAACTGCCCGGGTTCGATCCCCGGTCAGGGAACCAACCCCAGCCGTCAGGGTTGCACAAGCCTCGGATAAATGTTGAGGGTTGCGTTAGGAAGGGCATCCAGCGTAAAAACATGTGCCAAATCAAACATGTGGATGGTCCCCTGTGGCGCCCCCTAATGGGAGAAGCTGAAAGAAAGTTTTATACTAATAACTGCTAACTAATAATAATGATGATGATAATAATAAATAAATCATTGTAGTCTGGGTGTAAAGTGTATTAGGTAATACTACAGAAGATCTGTGGAAAAGCTGATGGAAGAGGGGGCAGGGGGCAGAGCTTTCTCTTACATGCCCTAGTCTTATAGAACAGTTTTCCAATTAGTGTTCAGGACACAGACATAGTCACAGTGCTTAAGGTTAAAAATATACAGTTTTGGTTTAGTCAAGTCTTTTTTAAATAGGTTTCTCTTTGGTAAAGGAGCAGATCTGGGAGGAACATGGTTGTAGAGTGTTTTGGTAAACTGGGAAGATTAGATGATGTCGTCCTCCCACTCTGAAGAATTCATTCATGTTTATTGATGGTGGTGTAGTGGGTTGTCTTATTTCCCAGAGATCCCTCCTCTGTGTTACCTTTTGGCTCTTCTTTTCAGTCCTACTGGAGTCCCTACTTACCCCCAATTATACTGCACAGTCTATAATGTAACAATAAGGATAAATAATAATGCATGTTTATCTCCATCCTGAGGTACCACTGATCCCCCCCCCCCCATTTTCTTCTTTCCTGCATAATTCCCTCTAAAACCCAACTTCTTGATGGAACTTCTTTTCTATTAGAGACCCCTCACTGCAGCTGAAGATGGTTACACATAAACACTTTAAAAATCCATGACATTACTGTGAAAAGTTAAACTCAAGAAACATGATGATGGACTGTAATTTATGGAAACAGTCTGGTACAACTGATTAGAACCACCGTTGCCATGAACAGTTTTGCATTTGTGTTCATCAGTGGCAGCTTCAATGGTGATGGTACTAGAATGAATAAACGGTTGGTGCCACCCAGATGAGGATGGGTCTGGTTCCTCTCAAGGTTCCATCTCAAAGAGTTTTTTCTGGCCACTGTCACCACTCCACCAGCTCCACAAGCCGCTCATTAGGGATAAACTTACATGGATGGATTTATACATTTATGTTCATGATCTATTCACTGCTGTGAAATGCTGCTGTGGGACAATTTTCAAAAGCACTATTTAATTAGAATTAGTAATTTGGTCAATTCTATTCAGTGTTAGAGACCCGATAGTTACCATCTACAGCGTAACAACAAACAGTGAACTCACACCTAATAAAATGTAATACTGTATATAATAATAATATGATCTACTTAATATGCTAAGTTGTTTGTACAAAGCTTAATTTATCTGTATGTTGGCCAAATTTCTATCCGACTTCCAAAATGAATGAATCCTCTCTCACACATTTGAGTGTTAAAAAATTGTATAATAACCTCAAAAACATGCAATGAAAAGCTTGTCTGGCCAAAAACTCCTGTGGCAGCTCTTGATAGTGCCTCTTCTATGCAAATGCAACTATGAGTCATCTGGAGTACTAATGAGCTGATAAATGCCCACGTGATTTTGGTTTATATATACAGTTGACATAGTGATGCTAAACATTACTACAACGTTCCTAAGTGTTACAATTGTGATAAACCATTTTCTGTGATTTTTATAAATATTATGCATATCATCTATGATTAACTGTAATATTGGTTTCGTTTATTTAGATAGAAATCCAGTATTGTTTTAGGTGGGTCAGATTGATATTGATATTGATATTCTTAGATTGACAAGGACACTGGCCAAATTATGAAGAATAAATATGTATGTGTATATTTGGCAAATGAAGAACATCCTGGTAGTGTTTGGCCGTTTTACACATCAAAACTCAAAGATCCTGCCAAATTGCTTTCAAGAAATGTTATTTATGAATTATTGCAAACTCTAAGGAAGAAGAACATCCTGAACCATCTAGAGACGTACCAGTGCCAATTGGATCCCACCACATGTGTGAAGTTTGACATTGGACATCCTGAAGTGTTTAAAGGCTCTGGCATGGAGAAGCTGGTGCTGGATCTGTGATCACAAATGTTGAGCTCAGTAGCTCCTAGTTTTATACCAAAGACTGTAGAAAGAACATTTACTTATAATCTTATACTCCAGTGCTCATGTTAGTTCTCACTCTCCAGTGTTCTGTATTGTTGAAAGATTTATGATTACACTCTTGATGTCACCCAAATGAGCGTGGGTTTCCCTTTTGAGTCTGGTTCTTCTCAAGGTTTCTTCCTCATTACATCTAAGGGAGTTTTTCCTTCACCACAGTCACCACGGCTGCTCATCAGGGATAAATGCACATTGTTCACCTTAACTGTTGATTTCTGTAAAGCTGCTTTGAGACAATGTCTGTTGTGAAAAGCGCTGTGGAAATAAACTTTACTTGACTTCTAAGGGTGTAAAAATGTAAATATTCTGTATACTTTTAATAGTGTAAACAGTGCACAGGTAAATATACAAATATCTACAGTTAGTAAAAGCTTATTGTTTTTGTATGGGTTTTTTTTCTAATTCAATCATATACATTAATGACATATAGATATAAATGTTCATTAAATATAATTATTTTACCTTAGCAGCATTTTAACAGCAATGAAAAAATTGATCAAAGCAGTAGCAACATCTGTCTTGTACACATGAGGCACCCCAGTGAATCTACTTTGCAAAGCTTTAGCAATCAATCATGCTGCCATTTTCTTTTCTTTCTTTCTTTCTTTCTTTCTTTCTTTCTTTCTTTCTTTCTTTCTTTCTTTCTTTCTTTCTCTGTCTTTCTCTGTCTTTCTCTCTTTCTTTTGGATAAAAAGATGCAATAGAGCAGTCGATAACTCACTTGCTGCTCTAAATGTAAATGTAGAGTAAGTGTAGATGTTCATTATTATTATTATCATTATTATTATAACCTTGCTATCTTTTGCTGACACTAACAACTTGAATTCTTACATTTTGAAACGATTCTTTATTGATCATTCAATGCATTCGGTTGGAGGCTGCTTCATAACCTGATTGCATTGACGTCAAAATGTTGGATAATCAAACAACCTTAGCTAATCAGAGCGCTGGAATGCTTTCACCTGTGCACTCGTCTCCTAAACCATCAGTTTGAAAAGAAGTCAAAAATTGCCTGAAAAATCTCATTTTAAGAAAAAGACACATTAAAAATGTAAAAGTTTAATTTCAGTATTGATTAAATGATTTATATGTGTATGATGCTGGTATTCAGGTAACATTGGCATTGCCTTTATATTGTAAGTTAACTTTAAATCTGTTTCAATGCTAATATAAAAAAGCAAAGATTATTACTAATATTTGTAACAAAATATCAGAATTGTATAATGTTGAAAACTAATGGCCTAACCGACTTATATAATATTTATAGTGTGTCTGTGTGAAGAAGAAGAAGTGTGATTTCAAATAACATTAATGCTATCAAGAATATTAGTTTTAATCTGTAGTACACGGGATTGACTTGCACATATCTCATCTTTAAAAACATTTTACATTTCACCTGAAATGACTAGATAGAGGTCAACCTTTTTTTCGAAAGCTTGTTTATAACATAAATTCCAGGCTCGTATGGCAGCATCTTGAATGAAATAAATCTACATGTACACAACCTGAAGAAGAAGATCATCTGGAGATAGACCACAAATGAAAGACATATATTGAGACGTGTGTAGCCAGACCTCATACACACTCAGTTGCGAATATTTACCAATCCCTCCAGCCTGACCGAAGCTCCGTGGCAATAAAGTGAATGCTTTTGTATGTATCTGTGTGGTTACCTGGTGGAATGTGTCTTCCCTTGCCATCCATCCCTGCAGCACTCTAGTCCTTATCACAGGAGAATAAACCGCTCAATCTGTCCAAGCAGCATCCATCGACTGTTCTCCCTCTCTTACCCTCTGTCTCTCTTCCTGTCTCTCTCACACGCATTCTCCCTCCCTCTCTCGCTCGCGCTTTCTTTTCTCCCCTGTTTTCTTGCCTGTGGGTGGGAGGAAATGTTCTATGTTTTGTTTCTTTTGTTTTCTCAGAAGGATATCGTGCAAAACAATTCGACTATGGCTTTTCTGAATTGTGTTCACTCATGGTTTCGACTGAGACAATCAAAGGCGAACAACGCAACACGCTGTTCAGAATCCACCTCCATTTAAACAAGCGTGTACATCTCGAAGGCTGAAAGAAACAAGAGAATCAGTGATATCTCTCCACGTTCACAAAGGAGAGAGAAGTGTATAAAAAAGAGAAAAAGGGATAACGAGAGTGTGCGCCATACTGTCACCATGGCAACAGTGCATTCTAAAGTCGAGAACAGAACAGGATGGCGTGTGTGTGTGTGTGTGTGTGTGTGTGTGTGTATGTGTGTAAGATGTACGTGTGTGGTGAAGGGGAGTTGATATTGGCGACTGAAAAGGAGGGGTATGTTCAGCAAAGCATAATTGCTTATTTGAAAATCCTTAACCGTGTTCAGAACACTGCTCTTCGGATCAAGTCGAACTGAAAGATGGCAAATGCATGCAAAGTGATGACACCTGACAGGATCAGCATATCAGTCTATTACTACATTCAAATTTTTTCCTAAAAGGACAAAGCCCAGCCAGGTCAATTTCACTGAAGACGCAAGCAGCATTATTACTAGTTTATTATTACAATGAATAAAGCTATCATTCACCTTTAACATTAAACCCAGAGTTCAATATGTTACACATGTCAGGTGTCACAGAATCACTGGATTCAAACTGCACTCATAAATAGACAGAGAGAGGGAGAGAAAAACTTTTATGCCTGCTAATATGGTTTGGAAATAGGAACTAATAGCAGTAATGAGTAACAGTGACCTCTGCTGGCATAATGTAGGAATGCAAAGTGTGGCTGTCGCTCATGAAGCTTAAACTTCCAGAACCTAAACTTTGTTCAAGGTAATCAAAGTACAACTAAAAGTATTTTGCTGTCCTCAGAGATAAGTAATTAACTAGTATTTTATTTCTCAAAATACAACTTTTTCTATTTTCAAGCCATCTGAATTTCCAATATATCTGACTTTGCGAGGTATCGCAGCCAAGATACTTTTGTTTATATTGTCCTAAAAGTTTTGTGTTGTCTTACGTTGCTTTATGACAATTAAAGCTTCTTGATACAAATGCAAATTTTCAGAAGCTGCTGACGAAAGTGACTAATGGCGATTGTTTATATAGCCTAATGAACAAGCTGGATAGGACTGGGAGAGCTGCATTTATGTGCGGAGTCAATAATGTCAAAACTATTTATATATTTAGCAGGTAGTTTTACTTGCTTTTAATCTGGACAATTTGGGAATTCTTTCACAATTATGGGGTTATTCCTGCTTGTAGATTTACTTGTAGACATGCCCCTGTGACTATGATCCCCAACTGATGAAAGGTCCTTGCAATGTCGTCCACTTCACCATTCCTATCTTGTACTTCTTGTAGAGTCAGTGTCAGGGAACCACCTGCCACGCCCCCTTTGGTGGCTCTCTATGCCTCCGCTTTCCCTAGAGCTCCAGGTTTAATCACGCACACCTGGAGCTCATCATCACTCAGGCCTCCACTCTCTCTGGAGCTCCAAGCATAATCACGCTCACCTGGGGTTCATCATCACTCCACCCTGCTTCCATATAAGCTCCTCATTCACTCCCAACCCCCGTTCGTTATTGTATGTGTTGGACGCTACGTACTGGTTGTATGGGTTGTTTGTGTTATGCCTATGCCTATGCCTATGCCTATGCCTATGCCTATGCCTATGCCTATGCCTATGCCTATGCCTATGCCTGTCTTCCATTCTGTCCGGACTCTACAATTCCGTACCGGCCGCGCTTCACCTCCCCGCACATCTCGGGTCAGCTAGCGCACCTCGGACTCTCTCAACATGAGGACTGCCGTGTGCTTGTGTGAGTGTGTGTGTGTGTCTCTCTTTCCCTCACGCTTGTATTAAAACTCGAGCGAGCTGTACTTCGGCTTCTGCCTTCTGTTTTCGCTCGCACCCTGACAGTCAGTAAGTGCTAAACACTAATCCTTTGTTGCTTGCTTTCAGTCTCCTTCAAACCAAAAGGGAAATTTATATATATAAATGCACCATCATTACCAACATCAAGGATCTTGTGATGTGCAATTAAAAAATCTGGCTGGGGGTAGCATGGGGGGCAAATTTTAGGATCTATGAAATATAGGAATGAAATTATGAAATATTATTTCCTATTCCTGGGTGTTATGAGGTCAGATGCAGATCGATCTGCATCTGACCTCATAACACCCAGGACCCACCATTTTCTCTGACCTGCTCCTATAAACATTACAGTAATATCACTCCACACTGTTCATTTCATGTATTACATGAACACAACCATCAAGGAAAACTCTACTGCAGCCATTGGACTTAATTGCATTGCTTATTACATTATTATTTGGCCTTCATCACTTTACTTTTCATACCCTCCACAAACTGTATTGCCGATGTCTTTACCTTTATTTATTATTGTATTATTTGCTTTTCCTACTTTCTTTTTTAAGTTTTGCCTATTTTTACAGCACCAGCACACCACGATAAATTCCTTGTACATGCAACAGTCAGTGTTATGTCGCTATCTTCTTGTACTGTTTGCCATCACTGAGAAGAAAGAAATGCAAAACCAGTGACAACAGCATTCTGTGTTTTTATATTTGTTGGCTACTGCTTTGTAAGTTTCGGATATAAAACTGTTTCAGATTTGCTCTGCTTGTTTGCAAGTCATTTCAAACCGAGCTGATAACTCATCATTGTTATTTCCAATTTGAGCACCTAAATGATCAGGCCTCAAGGTTAATTAGGTACCTAATGAAATAAACTGAATGGTGATTAGAGAAACCATCCAACACTCCTTAAAAAACGAGTCAAGTAGGCTTCAAATGACATTTTAACCATAAAACGTACAATACCCAGTAAAACAATGTTCCCACAGGACCAAGGTGCTTCATGAGACAACTTATATGAAGAAAAAGGAATGCAGAACTACATACAACTCCAAAATAAGTATATAAAATGCACACGTGCCACATTTAGTGCAAAGAGACAGTAAACACAGTGAAGTGCAGCACAGCACCAGCAAAACCACAGAAATTGGGGGCAAACAGAATTTCGATAAGTGTTTATTTGTGTGTGTGTCAGTCCAGTCTCTTCATGTTGAGAAGCCAGAAAGAAACTCTTACACAGTCGGGATCTGAGGACCCGAATGCATTATTACCGTTTTCCAGACGACAGGAAAATGGGGTGTGTGTATTTAGCCACAATGCTAATGGTTTTATATATGCAGCATGTGGCTTAAATGTCCATGATAGAGGGAAGGGAGACCCCGATGATCTTCTCAGCCATCCAAGATGGTCCAAACCAGGCAGTGATACAGCTGTTTAGGATGCTCTCAATGGTCCCTCTGTTAAACATTGTAAGGATGTGTGGTGGGAGCTGGGTCTTCCTCAGGTTTCTCATGAAGTAGAGACGGTGCAGGGTTTTCCTTGTTATGGAGTTGTTGTCGATGGCCCAGGTGAGGTTCCTCTGAACTTGGTGCTCTAAACGATCTCCACAGAAGAGCTCTTGATGTTCAATCACCACGTGTCCCCCTAAAGTCAACAGCCGTCTTTATTGTTTTAAACGCATACAGAAACAGGTTGTCAGCTTTGCACTGCTCCATTAAACTCTGTACTTCATCTCTGTATGCTGAATCATCATTCTTGCTGATGAGACCCACCACGCTTGTGTCAACAAACTTGATGTGGCTCGTCATGTGGATTGTTACACAATTATGCCTAGTAGACCCAGGGGCAGCAGGAGGCATTTCAGTGCCTAAAAATAGGCTCCATGGGCAAAACCTCAAATCTTCCACGTTTCAGTTGGGCAAGAGCATCTGCAGCAATAATGGCGACCTTGAATCAAAATCTCAAACCCACACCAGAGTGCCACAAGTTACCCAAAATACCAGAAGGGGAAATTAAAAATACCTACTCCACTGAAAGATTTATTCAAAAGCGTATGAGATAAAGCATGATAAAGATTGTTTTTATTTATTGCATCGAGAGGAACCAGAGAGACCCTGCAGAATGCACAAAAAAGTTCCTATTTATAAAAATGTGATGTTGTAGCTATATCTCTGACTGTTACAGCGTTGACAGAAGAGATTCTTTCCTTGGAAAACATATATACTTATATGTGTGTGTGTGTGTGTGTGTGTGTGTGTGTGAGAGAGAGTTTCAGTTTCAGTTCTGTGTTGAGGAGCATGATGGCTTGCAGGAAAAAGCTGTTGCACAGTCTGGATGTGACGGCCCGAAAGCTTTGGAACTGCTTTTCTGATGTCAGGAGGGTGAAGAGTGTGTGTGAGGGGAGTGTGGGGTCGTCCACAATGCTGTTCGTTTAGTGGATGCAGCATATGGTGTAAATGTCAGTAGGGGAGGGGAGAAAGACTCCAATGATCTTCTCAGCCATCCTCACTATCCTCTGTAGGGTCTTGCAATCAGAGACGCTGCAGTTCCCAAACCAGGCAGTGATGCAGCTGCTCAGGATGCTCTCAATTGTTCGTCTGTAGAACATAGTCATGATAGGGGGATAGAGATGGGCTTTCCTCAGCCTTTTCAGAAAGTAGAGAAGCTGCTGGGCTTTTTTGGTGTTAAGTGACCAGGTGAAGTTTTTCGCCAGCTCTTAATGATCTCCACGGAGGATCCGTCAATGATCAGTGGAGAATGGCCTCTCTGTGTTCTCCTGAAGTCAACAACCATCTCTTTGGGGACAGGTTCAGAGAGAGGTTGTTGGCTCTACACCAGGTTGTTAAGTGTTCCACCTTCTCTTTGTATGCTGACTCGTTGTTCTTGCTGATGAGACCCACCACGCTTGTGTCATCTGTGAACTTAAATGTGATTTAGGCTGTGAATTGCTACACAGTTGTGAGTCAGCACAATGAAAAGCAGTGGGCTGAGCACACAGCCCTGAGGGGCCCCAGTGCTCAGTGTGGTGGTGCTGGAGATGCTATTCCCGATCCGGACTGACTGAGGTTTACCAGTCAGGAAGTTCAGGATCCAGTTGCAACAGGAGGTGTTCCATTTACGCAGCAAACATGACTATATCCTTTGTACAACCTACTCTAGAAAATGTTTTTATTATTGCTTTTTTTTGTGAATATGTGAATAATGTGATGAAGATTCAGTGGTAATATAAGAAATCCGCTCAATTTTAGTTTCTGGATCACTTCAGTTATATTTCTCTAAACCTAGTCTAGACACAAAAGCAAAGAAAAAGCCCACAATTCAAAAGGGATAAAAGCAAAACTCATCAAGAACTCAGGAGAAATTTAAAAGTCTTTTTTAGGAAATAGCAAAAATATAGAAAAAAAACAAAACAAAGCAAAAATCAATCTCAGAAACAAGGACATACACTGGGGAAACTCAGAAAAAGTCTGGAAATAATAGAAACCAAACACAGGAAACAGACCACACAATTTCAATGGTTAAGCCAAAAGACTGACATAAAAGGAGAACTTAAAAGACCCAGGTGGAAACAATAAAACACTAAGGAAGGGCTTAGGGAACAATGGCGACACCAAGTGGTACAAATAGGGAAACACAAGGAAAAAAAAATTAATTTAGGGGATTGTTTGCATATCTTTTACATATCCAGCCACCTCTAGACCTACTCCTGCATTGAAGTCTTTATTAATTCCTTCTTTTGAAATTACTGTTCCAGTTCCTGTAAAATTATCATGAACCCAAAACTTGTTTTTTTTTTTTCAACAAAAATTGCTCAAATAAGGCTACAGGTGTTGTGTGGATGTTAGAGTCAGCAGTTTATTCCATCATGTATTACTCTCTCATAATCTGCTTGATGTTGAACTGATGCTGAACTGTATGGAAAAAATTACACGTCATTTGTGCACAATTTATGAAACTCTTACAACCAAGAACCTTACAACTTGGATAATTGTTGCCATAAGATGCATACAACATCTGTATTCTTATAATATATGTCTTTTAAATCAGCCTTTTGAGCTGCACTGAAGATTCTCCTTACTAAAGTCAGTTCAGGGAATATTCAGTACAATCACAGAAAAACCTTTGACACAAGTGTGTTTTGTTGCTACACACATTATGATGAACTACATACTATAAATTGTTATGCAAGCTAAAAGAAATATAGTTGCTCTATGGCATAGAGCCGGGGTTTTCAACCGGTGGTCCGCGGCCCCCTGTGGTGCGTGAGAGCCTACATAATTTCACTATTAATATCAATTTTTTTACATAATTAATTTTTCCAAACATTTCCAGAATATTTGCACATAAGTGATAAAACTGAATTTAATGAAAATATCTAAAATATGCAAACGGACACAGGATAGGCTAGCTCTGCACCTATCAGGCCTGACGTCACTCCAGGTATTGTCAGTTCTGAGCTCTGATTGGTGGATTGCAGTTACGTTTTGATCCATTCATAAATTAAAACGGCTGATTAAGCAAAATGTAGTTGAGTACAAAGTCAGATATTTGACTTTGAATTGTAGTGAAGTTTAAAAAAAAAGGATGTAAAATACAGATACAGTAAATATATAATTTTTACACGTGTACATGCTCAACAATGATTTATTTTCCTATATTTTCTTTTCCACCAATAAATAAGTAAATATATAATATATATTCTTACTAGACTTGTGCAACAGCTTCTGCACACTTTTTAGAGCATTTCTGTTTATTTGTTGCACACATATTTACAGGTTTATTTACACTGGATTCTGATGCTGTATATTATTGTTTACTGCTCGTCGCGTGCGCGCACCACGTGACCCCAAGTTCTCGAGACCATTTCCCGAGTTCCTAGAAGGTCCATGAAAAGAAGGTCGTCATTCTTTTTTTTCCTGGACCGGTATCGTTCCAGTGTGTGCTTCAGAGCTCCTTTGGGCATGTCTCAACATCATTGCTGGGATGAGGCTCGACTCTAAAGAGGGGGTGGTCTTCCATTTGTTTTGGCACAACATCCCACACACAGGTGTATCATTCTGCCAGAATCCCTCATACACCTGATCGAGGTTTTTGTAGAAGAAGCGTCCATGGCCGTGCTTCTTTCCGGCCTTCATGAACCCTTTATACGAGTTCCCGTCTTTGAGGAACAACGTGCCCTGGCCGTGGGGTTTATCGTCCATCCACTGTCCTTCATAAACATCTCCATTTTCATAATACATCCTTCCCCATCCACACCTCTCGTTCATGAACCATTCCCCGTCATATCGCGAGCTCGAGCTGTAGATGTTTGTACCAAATCCGTTCCTCAGGTCGTTCCTCCACGTTCCTTTGTACACGATCTGGTACTCTTCAGAAGATGGGAGACGTTTGCTCAGAACCCCGTATCCATCTCGCGTGTTCTGTTTCCATTCCCCCTCATACATCGTTCTGGATTTCTTAAACTCCTGAGCTCCAGTCCCGTGTCTCCTGCCATCTTTCCATTCTCCAGTGTAACGATCTCCGTTCAGACTGAAGTAGGTGTGACACAGGCCGTTTCTCTTCGCCCTTTTCAAGACCTCAGTGTAGCGCGACTCCTTAATCTTTAACTTCCCGAGTAACGCCATGATGAAGCGAAAACAACCTGCTGCGTCGAACCCGCGTTTATATAGAGGAGCGGTCTATGACGTCACGGGAATTATGTGACGTAGAAATGTTTGGCTTTATTGTGTAGCAAGCGTGTAGACTCACATGATCTTGCTGAAAGAGGGAAATACATTTTTATCTTCATCTGACTAACAGACACCTGAAGTTCTTACATTACAATCTATTAGTAATTTTATTTATTTATGAGCCATTTGATAAAAATTCAGCCTCAATAATAATGTCTTTTACTGTTTACTCTCATAAACATACCATATATATATATATATATATATATATATATATATATATATATATATACATACACTTTTTCTCTCATACCATGCCGGACTGTCGTAAAAAGCATTTTACTGCATGTCGTACCCTGTATGTATGTATAAGTGACAAATAAATTTGATTTGATTTGATAAATTAAAGCTTCCACCAATGGTATAGGTGTTGTTTTTTTATTGATGTGCTATATCTGCACTAAACATACCCTATGGAATTGGTCCAATCAGACCAGAACCCATTTTGCAATATTTTGAGATGATTAATCATAGATGTGTTTTATGCTCTTACTCTGATGGTCATTTAACTAAATTGTATTTTATTGCTTGATCATTTAAGGTAAAAAAAAATACTGTTTAAGACTGTGAAATGCTATTTAGGTGCATGGGTGCGAATAGATCAAATGTTTGAAGAAGGTCAATATATGATTATATATAAATGTATAAATACAACTGTAATACACTTAAAATGCATCATCTTATTTCAGTTTCTCCCATTAGGGGGCGCCACAGCTGATCATTCTGTCCTCTACATTTGCCTCTTTCAAACCAACTACCTGCATGTCTTCCCTCACCACATCCATAAACCTCCGCCTTGGCCTTCCTCATCTTCTCCTTCCTGTTGGCTCCATCCTCAGCATTCTTTTACTAATAACTCCCAAAATGCATCCACACTAACGTTATGTAACAGCTACAGCTCACTGTGATTGGCTGCCTTCCATGCCTTCAGTCCATTGAGCAGGCAGCTGGGATGAAATGAAAATCATCAAATTTAACAGGTTCTTTGTTTCATCCCACATCTTTCCAACGAGTAATAATGAAAAGACTTAGATTTTATTCACAGGCCGCACAAAAAACAGGGCAGTGGTGGGATAGTGTTTTTTTGGTTACTGATCATAGGGTTGGAAATTCAAGCCCCAGCACTGCCAATCTGCCACTCTTGGAGCCCTTAAGAATGGCTCTAAACCCACTCTGCTGCAGGGGCACCATATTATGGCTGAACCCTGCACTCTGACCCCAGCTGGGGTACATGAACATTACAATTTCCCCTTTGGGATTAGTAAAATAGACCTTAAATTGGAAAGATAACGTTGCCTAATAAAAGTTACTGAAAATGGTATAAATGAATCTCTTTAGCCTTCATATATGGGTAAATCTGGCATTGTCTGTCCAGTGCCTCACCCTCCTTTGACTTCACCTTTCATTAATTGTGCACTGTCATCTAATCCACTTCCTCTTTTTACCTCTGTACCGATTGTATTGCACTGGTGTTCCCAAAATGGGCTCTGGATCCACCACAACCCTGACTAGAACCCTATTAAACACCTTTGGTGTAAATTGGAACGCTGACTGCACCCCCAGGCTTCCTCAGTACCTTATTAATCAGTAAAGTCAGTTGTGAATGAACACAAATCTCCACCAGCACTCTCCAAAATCGAGTCATTCCCAGAGTGGAGGTTATTATAATGGTAAATAGGCATTAAATGTGATATCAGATTTAAATTCAATTTATTTTTATTTGTATAGCGCTTTTAACAATGAACATTGTCTCAAAGCAGCTTCACACAGATAATGTAGTGATTAAAAGTGAATATGTTCTTTATAAGTAAGTTTGTCCCTGATGAGCGAGCCGGTGGTGACTGTGGCAAGGAAAAACTCCCCGAGATGGCAGGAGGAAGAAACCTTGAGAGGAACCAGACTCGAGAGGGAACCCATCCTCATCTGGGTTGCACCGAATGTCCTTTTATTGCTCAACAAGCACATATCAATCTTATGGTCAGGTGTCCACAAACTTTTGTCCATATAGTGTAAGTGTGTTCGCACAGTCTGAGGTCGGTGCTGTACTTGTCTGTCTGGAGGTTCACGATTATTTCTCTCAAAGTGCTTGGGAATTTAACATTTGGGAATAATGTGAGTTTGTCAAGTATATCAAAATGTGCTCTGCATACACCATGACCTCAGCTAGGACCTTACTGAAAACCTTCGGGATGAATTAGAATGCTGACCGAACCCCCAGACCTCCTTTTCTAATGTGTAAAGTCAGCAGTGATACACTGAAGAAGAAGAAAGGAAAGACATAATTGCAAATCGAGGTATCAAGTTGAAAATACTTAAAAAGTAAAAAAATGCTTGCAAATTTGACCCTTTTATATCCTGAAATGTCTCTTTTGCTCATTATTCATTTCGCATTGATTGCAAATGACATCATTATTATATTATACATTTACACTACTTTTTCTTGTGAATATCATGAAGTTACAGTCAGATTTATATCTAGATATGTACCAAAGTCATGTAGAGACAAAAAGTTTCCAAGATAGAGACACAAAAAGCCCAGAAAATAACCTTGTAAATATAAATAGTTTATAAGAATCATCATTCTGTTCCATTTTTGCAATAATACAACTTTACATTGAAAGTAAATGACATTCTTTTCTTATTTTTTTAGAGTGGTAATATCTTGTACAATGGCGTTTGAGTGCCAGTTTAAAAAGAAAATAAGTAAAAATTGCTCTAAGGATATAACAAAATTTGCTGCGGTTGCTGTGGAGGGTTAAACTTGGGAACCAGGAGGATAAACTGTGTTTAGTGTGTACAGTTTGTACATTGGCTTGGGGCTACAGCTGCCATGAACATTTTGCCATTCGAGTGTGCATCAGTGAACAGTTAATAACCTCATAAATGATGGAACTATAATGGATGGGTTCTCTTTTGCATCTGGCTCTTCTTAAGCTGTCTTCCTCATACCATCTTCCATCAAGAACGAGATACTGGAACATACGCACCAGAACCAGCAGGTTCAGGGACGGCTTTTTTCCATCTATCATACTACTGAACTCTAGACTACACCATTAGAGCACTGTGTAACACTGTATAAACACTGTGTATAAACATTGTGTATAATTCTGGACAGGTGCAGGTACAATGTACATATTGCATATTGTAATTTTTATACCCCTCTTTTTCTACACATATTGTCTTTCATACATTTACACTACGATTTTATTTAAAAGTGTCTATATATACAACTTACATACTGTATATCCTGACTAATATTTCACATTTACATATATTTAGTGTACGTGTTTATTCAGCTTAATTCAGCTTTATTCAGCCCAACCTTCCAATCAGCATCCCAAAACCTTAACAACTGAGCTACCACCTCTCAATTTTATAAAAACCATCAAAATTATGTTTGGCATGAACACATTTTTTTATTACAATCACAGTCATTCGTTGAAGTACACATCTTAGCGGTACTCGAGAACTCAACACTATGAATCGGACTTTTTAAATTAAACGATGGACATTTAACATTCATATTAACACATTTTGAGGATGATGCTCCTTTCTTCCATTTCTTTCACTGCTGCAATACATTTCCTACACTATATGATCCTGATACAGTCAACCTAGTCATGTTCATCTAGAACACCACTACTGTCTTTGTGCACCTTGATGTCCATGAAGGAATTTGCTTGTATAGTCCTCACAAAAACGCAGGCCCAACACCTGTAGCGTATTCACCACGTGGGATGGGCCAAAGCAACCGTCAGTTAGTGATTTGCTCTTCCTGATAGGTGGATGTGGAGATGGAGCCATAAGGATCGACCACCGTTTGGGCGCAGCGGACGACAGTAATGACTAAGAAGAGGCAGAGGAGGAACAGGAAGAAGAGTGCAAATCCCAAATCCACGTCGATCTCTAACCAGGATTGTGTCTTTGCAGGATGGTCCATGTTGCACAAATGATGTTCAACGATCTCAGGTGTAGGAGCACAGAGGCTGTTTTGCAATGTTGTAGTCGCCGTTAAATTCCCGTGGCTCTGGATGGTGTTTCTTCGGATTCTTGCTTTAAAGAAGATACCAGTGCATCAAAGACAGAGCCAAAGTTGTAAAAACATACCAATGGCTTCAGTATAAAATGACTTGTAAGTTACTGATTGTGAAGAAATGCACGTCGGCTATGATTTCCTGCAGAAAAAGGAACAATCGCTTTTATTACATGTACTAAGCATAATATAAGTATGTGATGGCGAACAGGATGCTCTTGTGGAGTGGAAACTACATGCTGGATTATTGGATGGACAGATAACATCAGGACTGGTTCTTGCCAATAATATTATGGTGGGCTGGTACAAATAATGGAAGGCAATCAGTGGTAGTGGCTTCGATACCTAATCTAGTTCTCCTCATAACTAATATTTACAAAATTAAGAAAATAAATCGAATTCAAACTAAAACTCAATTTTAATAATAAAAAACAACTTTGAAAACGTAAACTCTATAACGGTATTTTAATCTTATTTAATCTTATTTTTGATTGGTTCAGATTTGCTCTTAAATTAAAAAAAATTCTAAATAAACTTATCAAGCCTATTTTCGCACTTTTTTTTTTTTGCCACTTTTTATCACTTTACAGCCAACAGCAGCCTGATAACTGTATTTGTATTGTTTATCAGTTATATATTTCTTTTTACTGTTTAGCCATTATTCTGTCCATCCATTCATCCATCCATCCATCCATCCATCTATCCATCGCATCAGTCCCCCGTTTTCCTCTGCAAAAATCCTAACAAATTCATCCATGACTAAAGTATCTGTTAAAGATTTCTCATGGGCCAAGATCTCTAAATTCCTCTTACTTTTATGCAACATGGTCCGATGATAAGATTCTTGACATTGTGAAGAAAGAACTCTCACATTATGCAAAAAACACACCAAAACCCAGGTCTCCAGCGAGTATGGAGCTAAAGCTTGTAAGTGTGTGGAACGAAAATTAGTGTAAGACGAGTGTCGCAAATCTAGTCTGTGCGGCTTCATGTCGAAGTGGTGCAGACTGAGCATTGTTCATTAGCTGTAGGCTGCTGCTCACCCAATCAGAAGGTAGAAATCATGCTGGTATTTTCTGTGTTAATTTTTTCCTTTGGCTAAAAAAAATACAATCAAACTTTGATTTGGTGGGCAAAACGCAAATCTGGGTGGGCTAAGCCCACCCCTGCCCACTGCTACCGCCACCAATGGATAACAAGCTCTTCTACAACCTACTATTTTTAATCTTGTGTGTCCAAACTGCTTTTTACCAACTCACCAACTGTTTTTTACCATCTTTTCTGTCATGTCTGCTTCCAATGCTCAGAGTCCTGTCATGTCCTGTGTTTTTTTTTTCCTGCACCGTTTGTAGTCTTGGGTAAAATTAGGTATAGCACCAATAGTCATGGAGAAACAACATTTCTTTCCTGAGTATATGCACTTTAAACACACCTGAACATCCATTTTAAAACTTGAACTGAGAACCTTATCATCTCCTCCTCATGGTTCGCTTAATCCATATTCACAACACTCCACAACACACTACTAGTCTTTCATTCTCATCACTATAATAGCTCGAGCTGGTCGACCTCCTTGTGGCACTTAAGTTCTTATCAATAGTTTAACAGGAGGTTGGATAGTGATGAGCGGATTGGCTCCAAAACTCGGTAGCCTTTTGTTCTCAGGCAGGGCAAACACCCAGTTCACCAAGTCAACTAACACCCTCAACACCTCAAGGGGGAGGGACACGTTGTGCAGCAGTGTAGGGAACGACCGGATGGGACTAAGAAATGCGAGCCTCAGAGGAAATGAACTTGCTCATCAAAAAGTCTGAAAGAAAAAGGGTAGCCTATCAGTCCAGATTAAACGTTGCTCCTGTTTGGAGGACAGATGTAAAATTAGAGGCTGGTGGAGGGTGTGAGGGGAGCGGAGGGGAGGTGATGCAGGAAAGTGATCCGGCTCTTCTGTAATTAGCTGAAATGTCTACTGATCTGCAGTTCAATTAGAAGCACCAATGAAAATTGTAGCAGTGGGAGGAGGAAATGATAGAATATGTTAAGAGTGTTCATTTCAAAGCCAGTATCAGGTATATTATGGGAACATCGTAAGGAAAGTTTTTTTTTTTTTTTTATAGTAATCATCCAACATGGGATTTCATTCCTTGGCTCAATTTTGGGCATTTCTAACTAACAGTCTTTTGTTTGTAAATTCATGTGATTTATTTTTTTTTACAGTAACTTTTACGGACATTGTATTAAAACGCAAAGTCTGCAAAATCATGTCTGGATTGAAATGTTCAGCTGCAATCTGTTTCCAGACCAATGTATTTGGAGACGATTACTGAAACAATGACCACTGTGTTGCAAAAACTTGTCGTTTATATTTAATAAATGCTATACTTTGATTTAAACTGGGGTATTCCGAGGAATAAAATATGCATTTGGTGTCTAATTAAACAACTTCTTGCAGAAATATGGGCTTTGTGCCAGTGTGTAATGGATCCTTATCACCTAAAAAGCAAGACTACTGTGTCTCCCATCATCTATAAAAAATAGCTTGAAGGCCTCTATGATTAAATATCCCAGTCATAACTATGCTTCTTTTTAATCCATCGTGTTTTATAGTAAAAAGATACCGATGGGTATTTTCCTAAAGTGAAATCCAGGAACACGTCTGTAATCTGAAGAGAGATTCAACATCAAGAGATTACACGTACACATAAATGATGTGAATATCGTGAGGAATTCAGAAACTGAATTTCACAAGACGAGGAATAAAAGTATTAATCGCATGCGGATTTGATTTTCAATTCCACTCTTCACAAGGTTACCTGTGAAAGAGACACGAGCACAAGCCTGGAAACACTCCTAACTACTCACCGAGTCCTGAAAATTGAAATGACCAAAAGCAAAATCCTTTTGAGAGCATTGGAAAAAAAAATGCGTCCGTGCTGTCTTAAGAAATCCTCCTAAGCAAATGAATTGAAGTTGTATTGGGTTTAAGCAGCCTTAATGCCAACTCACCTGTGTCTCACACACATCCCATCACAATCTGCTTCTCTTCTTTCAATGAGGCTTTCAATGAGACGTACTCTGTTTACACGAGAGATAGAGAGAGAGAGCAAAAGAGAGAGAGAGAGAGAGAGAGAGAGAGAGAGAGAGAGAGAGAGAGAGAGAGAGCCTAGGGGCTTATATAATGCACAATGTGCCATTGAGTCCTTTTGGCTGAGAATGAACATAGACGACTGAAACTCTCAGTGCACGTTGGCCGTAATTATTACTGCAGGAAGTTGAAGAATACATTGACAGTAACTGATCTGAGGGCATTGTTGCAGTACCCAAAAGCCGTCCAAGGCCTATTAAAGTAAAAGCTTACACCTCCATGTGCAATTATGCCATGACCTTCTAAATAACATTACCTCAGTAATTTCTAATTTGGTTCAGTCATGCACATGGAGTTGAATTTTACTGAATCAGCCTCTGCCATAACAGTGGCATAGGACACTATATTGCCAAAAGTATGATTGAATTTCCCAACCATATGTCGTTCTTTTCCAAACTGTAATCCCAAATCTGAACGCACACAGTGGTAAAGGATGTCTTCGGATGCAGTAGCATGACATATTCCCTTCGCTTGAACTAGGAGACCCAAACCTATTCAAGCATGACAATGCCCCATTGCACAAAGCAAACTCCATGAAGATATGCTCTGCATGGGTTGAAGTGGGAGATCTAGTGCTTCCAAGCTTTGATCTAAACCTGATTGGATTGCATGAACTGGAACGCTGGTTGCACCCTAGGACTTCCTCATGTCACCTACATCAGTACTTGATTTTACTAAAACCTTTGTGTCTGTATCAACAAAAATCTTCATAAGCACACTCCAAAATTTAGTGGAACATCTTCCAAGAAGAGTGGAGGGAATTATAAGATCGGGACTAAATGTAGAATGTGACGCTCAAAAAAAGACACAATACTTATGACTAGGTGACCCAATACTTTTGGTAATAGTGTATATAAAACAAGTGGTGTTCATTTCCCAATACTCAACATAATGTGAACTTTAAAAACCTTCACATCACACAGATGGCTGTAAAAGGTTTATTACAATTACACTTATTGAAAAAAAAAAAACACATCCAGCAAACCCTATGCTGTATTCATCTAACCCAAAAGTGGGAGCTGTTTGTTTGCCAAAATGTTGAAGTGAATATTTACCTCCTGCAATGTCAATTTAATTTGATGTCACTTACAGAAATTGGGGAAAAATATCTAAGCTCCTAAACTGCAATTCTGAGGGTGTTTTTCTTTTTTTTCCCTCTCTATTTCCTGGTCGGAGATCAGGAAGTATAACTTCTAGTCAAATGTAACATTAGCAAACACCTCCCTTAGGAGGCATTTTGTACCATATAGTCAGAATTTTGTATTTTCAGCTATTTATTTTAATGAGGTTTTTTTTTGTAGACCAGTGAACACAAATCAGCTGTAAAGTCTACACTCTTTTCAATAAAGCCAAACAGTCTTACTGCCAAAATAAACATCCAGTCCAGCAGGTCACAAGACAGCTCTTTGGTTTGCTATGATGCCTGGGGAAGATTGGTGACTGTCTTGAAGACTTTCTGATTGTAAACAATCCTTTACACCGGAGTAACTGAATTTTTGGAGATGGCCTTATAACCCTTGAAAGACTGATGAGCAGCTACTATTGCTTGTCTAAGATGAGAGCTGATGGCCTTTACCCTTGGCATGATATAGACACACACCTGAGTGGTCCAGAAGTACCAAACGTTCTTAAGGATTAACTAATGTTCCACATTTCATTAATATTACTTAACTGCTAATGAATCTCTGAATGATTGTAGAAATAGGAACGGTCTTCTTGTTTCGCTCAACTGTTTCTTTACATTTGGAGTGAAATGACAATTTGTAGGTCCTGATTAAAAATAAATACATAAATACATAAATAAAATAAAATCTCTATCTATCTATCTATCTATCTATCTATCTATCTATCTATCTATCTAAATATATAAAATAGATAGGTGGTGGGTGTGCTTTATTTTGACCATGGCAGTATGTAAATGTACATCAGTGCTGTACCTGTAGCACATACACTCTCTCTGCATATGTCTTTTGAACAGTCTACCTTTCTCACACTCTCTCTCCAAAACTAACCTGTCTGCCTTGTAATTTATGTTATTGCTAACCGATGTGTGTAAAGAATAGCAGTGTTTGTAACATATACATAAACCAAGCAGGCATAACACTGACATTATAACATTATGAGGGGTGAAGAGTATACCACTGAATATCTCATCATCATGGCACCTGTTAGTGAGTGGGATTTATTAGGCAGCAAGTGAACATTTTGTCTTCAAAGTTGACGTGTTTGAAGCAGGAAAAATGGGCAAGCATCAGTATCTATCAAAAGTGGTCCAAGAAAGGAACAGCGGTGAACCGGCAACAGTGACGGCAAAAGTACACTTTTTCAATCAAGTTACAGTAAAGAAGTTTGGGCTCTGACATGTACTTAAGTAAAAAGTGGTCATTACTACTACCTGTTTTAGTGTCACGCTGCTAACTGGACCTCACGTCATTAATATATTAATACAAAATAATTTCAAACGTTATTATTTAATGAATGTATCCAGGCTGAAAAACCACAAGAACACAAACAGAGAAACGATGATGATCAGGTGATCAGGAATGCCTCTGTTCTCAGTCATTCAATTTATACCCCAGACTTCTGTTGCCTTCTGCCCTGCTTGTTGTTATCTTCATAGGCTAGAATACGTCTGCGGTGTAAAAGAGCCAGGAAATGATACACCAGTGGTAGATTGATTGATCCCGTCACCAAATAGATTAAAACTAAGTACCGAGTTTGGTTTGAACATGAAGTAGAAAGCACAGATATTTGTGTAAAATGTTGCCCAAGAAAGAAATAAAGTAAAAGTACTGATACCAGAAAAAATCAACTTAATTACAGTAACAAAGTGTTTGTACTTCGTTACTTCCCTCCTCTGCGTCAGGGTCACAGGCGGCTCACTGGTCCCCGTGCAGTCCGTTCCTACAGACGAGCTCCTGTAGCTGGATTTGCTGAAGACGTCACTGCTGTTGATGCTCGACACGCCAGGACAGTTTTGGCAGCAAAAGGGGGGACTGACACAATATTAGGCAGGTGGAGGCTGTGAGGGGAAGTGTGTGGGGGGAAGCTTTAGAGCTTCATGCATATTAAAGTTCTAAAGAAGTGGATTCGCAAAACTATGACATGCCCTAGCAACGCTCATTAGAATAAGTATATGCAAATATATATCACCCAAAACATTATGCGAAATCCCAAAACTATCATGACGTACACGTGTGATGCTTCAAACCACTCTGCACAATGAGGACATTTGTAGAATGAGTGTAATAGTGATGTCAGATCCATGAGAAATAAACTGCCATAAATAATCCTCATCATATTAAACCCTCAGAGCGATCACTATGGCCATGGACGTAGGTTAGTGTTTCTATTATATATTCCGTTATATTTATGCTACTAATCATATTCGCATGTGTCAGATAACAGGATACAGACACTAAATTCTGCTCGCTGTATAACACCTCCCTCTTCCCAAAACCGCAGCCCAAGCAAAAAACAAATACACACAGTCCAAAGGTTTGGTTATCCACAGTCTTTTATCTTAAATTGCATAATGATGATACAAAATACAACATAAAAACACTGGCAGTCGTGCCACCGATCAGGTTTTTGTGTGTATCAGGGATGTAGACAATGGATGATGAGATTTAATTTGGTTGAATTGGTTTTGGCATTCGGTTGTCAGGGGACTCACTTCGATAAGGAGAGGGGGAAAAACAGAGTAGAGAGGAATATAAATGAAAAGGCTGGAAGAGACTGAAGAGAGTAATTACAGGAATTATCTGGAAGTTTAATCCTATCATATCTGCTTCAGTACGGATTGCTTTTTAGATTCGAGGCGACATCGTGTGCATACATTTATTTTATTTTTTTCAGGTACCATGTAGTAAAACAAAATCAAGGCCGCTTTCGGGGTATTTAAGGTGAAGTCAAAGCTCGGTGGCATGAATGGATTGTACCGGAATAACGACGAACGCGCTTTGGAGAGCGGAGGTAACAGGAACGAGAGCGCTTGAGAAAAGTGAAAACGCTGAATCAGTGATTCAGCGAAAGCTTTAACAGGATTCAGGAAATAAACAAGACCACAACATGTAAACATTATACGCAATCATATTCCTATCCTTAATCTTAGGTGTTTTCTCGCTATTAATTCTTACTCTGGCTGAAAAGTCGAGAAGTTTGCTGGACGATAAAAAAATTTCCACCAAAGAAATTTCCTTCTTCAGCCCATAAACGTCTCGTGTCTGTTTCAGTGTTTCAGCCTTGTTGAAGCTTTACGAGTTTTACAGATGCATAGTGTTACAAAGTGACTCGGCTATAAAGCGCTCCGACCTACACTCGTACTCTGGGCTTTATTTCATTGCAGCGAAAGCTTTATAAAGTGCACCTGAAGGCCTAATGAAGATAAATACTGACTCTTTATCTTATTAATACTACAACAGTGGCTTATGATTGAACTACTACCTTTATTTGGTAAAAACACCCCCTCCCTCTCACCTGGCCGTTCTGAACACGTTTGTATGGAAATGACATTTTCTTTTAGAAATGCTCTCTCATTACCCCCTCCCCCAAAACAGCTGACTCGAGAAACTCAACCTATTTGTTTTTTTTTTACTATTATACATATTAAACTATCAATATTAAACATTTATTTATTTATTTTTTTACATTAATGGCATTCCATCAAAAATGTTCAAAACTGAAATGTCTTGGAATCTTCGCGAACAAACGTGGACCTCGTGTAAAAATACGAAATGAACACGAACATAAAAAAAAAACTACTACCTTTATTTGGTAAAAACACCCCCTCCCTCTCACCTGGCCGTTCTGAACACGTTTGTATGGAAATGACATTTTCTTATGGAAATGCTTTTTCATTACCCCCTCCCCCAAAACAGCTGACTCGAGAAACTCAACCTATTTGTTTTTTTTTAACTATTATACATATTAAACTATCAATATTAAACATTTATTTATTTATTTATTTTTTTACATTAATGGCATTCCATCAAAAATTTTCAAAACTGAAATGTCTTGGAATCTTCGCGAACAAACGTGGACCTCGTGTAAAAATACGAAATGAACACGAACATAAAAAAAAATAAAAATCATAAAAATAAAAAAAACCTAAAAAAGAAAAAAAAATACAGTAAAATCATAATGTGAGCAATCGTTTCAGACGAAATAAAATAAAAAAAAAATTCCTTGTTCGACTTGGAGCAAATCTTTAATTTTGGACGCCGAGTTCATTATTAACGTCGATTCGAGATGTTCGAGTGGTGATAAATTTCCCGGGCAAATTTAAGGCACTGAAGGCAGAATAATTCGACATTCGGCTTCAGGATGGCGGGTCTGGACAATGTAGGTGTCTTTATTCGAGCTAAGAGAGAATTGTAGGTTGTTCTGTACCGTGCTGTTCAGTTTTAAAATCGACGTATCAGGTTATAATCTGAGTGTGTTTAAGTGGGAATGTTGATCAGTGGTCCTCTACGCTCAGGGCATCATCACTAGCGCAGTGGTAGCGTGTAGCAACATTAAGGTATAGTGCAACTGAAAACATGGGCAGTACACATGAGGGCTAATGGCAGTGCAAGTGTGTGTCATACACACACACACACACACTAGGAATGTGTTTTGGAGACCTAGCTAAAGGCCGCTTGGTGAAATCGACTCCGCACTCAAGATCCGAGTTTGGCTTCAGGTACGGAATGACGCATTTACAGTGTTTGCGTGTGATGAGAGACGACAGTAGTAAGGCTAGAAAGAAAGACGGGGGGACGAGTGAGGGTTTCACATTAACCAGGCGATAGGCAGGTCATTTACTAAAGCAGGTTGAGGAAGAGTCACTGCCTGGAGATTTCTGCTGCAGGATTCAGTGCATTTTTTTTTTTTTTTTTACTAAAACAAAAAACTGACCGTTACAATGATTTGAGTTTATTTTTTTGCGGGGGGGATTAGTGTTTAAATGCGAACCTTATACTCGGTCAGAGGTGTTCGTCTGACTGTATGTGTGTAAGCCGATCTTTCAAACCAGCAGCCTCAATCTATTAGTCTGGATGTGTGTATAAGTGTGGCAGAGAACAGGAGAGAACAAAAATTCTGCTCATCTCCTCTTCTCCGTACCCCATCACTCCAACTTGCGGTGGTGGTTGTTATTGGAGGCGGAGTGGCCGTTCTGGAGAGGTCCGTTTTTCGTCTTGGGGCGTCTCTCCTGCACCTCGTCCTCGTCCTCATCCTCGGAGTCGTCAGTCTCTTCTTTGTCACTACGCTCATCTTCCACAATGTGCTGCAGAACAAAGGATTTAGTGATGCATTTAAAATAAATAAATAAATGAGTATAAAAAAAATTTGTTATTCTAACTGGACATTTATGCAGATGCAGTGTGAAAATGTATTCATACTAGGGGGATACACCTCACATGTACCACTGATATTCCATGAGGTGTACGCAACCATTAGAACCGAATCCGTCCTCTGGTAAATTTATCTTGCCAAAATTCTTTATTTTCACAAATTTGGGATGGATGAGGGGGGAAGGGGCGAACCAGATAAATGTTTGTAGGAATCTCATCTTCATTCCATTTAAAATATAAACTCATGAGACAAGTTGGTTTTAACCCATTACCCATTTCCTGGATTGCTAGATTACTGATTTCTTCTATTTATATATGGAGAAAAAAACATTTTTCAATCCAAAAAATTTATATTCACGGTACTTCATCATTTATAACTTTCTATAACTTATAATCTTTTTTGAGTAATATTGACTTTGATTATGGACAGGAAAGCTTAAAGTGTCTTCTTTTTAAAGATATTTAAATTGTGTATGTAGCCCACTTTTATCAGGAACTGTTAAGACAAAAATACAAAACGCATGGTGCACACATCCGGCAATCAAAACCGTCCGTGTGGAAACGCAGCAAAAGTTCAGTTTGGTGTCCTGATGATTTTCGTAGCTTGAAACACTATAAATATATTCAAATAGAATACTTTATAATCACAATTAAATATATTCATCGATTGACAGATACTATATATTTTATACACACCTACATTACGTGATGACGTCTGGTAGATTAGACTAGTGCACGTGCTCTTTTATAGTGAGTTATTTCACTACATGATTCAGTCTATTATAATGCATTTGGAATGATAACAAAATTCAAGAAATGGGGGCAGAAAATGTGTACATTTATATCATTTCATATAGTTAATCAGTATCAGTATGTTACAATATTTATATGTTCTATTAATATTACATTTAATTAACTCTAAAGATGATTTACATTATATATATATATATAGTGAGGAAAATAAGTATTGGAACACCCTGCTATTCTGCAAGTACAACTATGGCGAAAGTCATGTGGTCAGATGAGACCAAAATAGAACTTTTGGGTCATAATTCCACTAAACGTGTTTGGAGGAAGAAGGATGAGTACCATCCCAAGAACACCATCCCTACTGTGAAGCATGGGGGTGGTAGCATCCTGCTTTGGGGGTGTTTTTCTGCACATGGGACAGGGCGACTGCACTGTATTAAGGAGAGGATGACCGGGGCCATGTATTGCGAGATGTTGGGGAACAACCTCATTCCCTCAGTTAGAGCATTGAAGGTGGGTCGAGGCTGGGTCTTCCAACATGACAATGACCCGAAGCACACAAAGCACACAGCCAGGATAACCAAGGAGTGGCTCTGTAAGAAGCATTTTAAAGTTCTGGCATGGCCTAGCCAGTCTCCAGTCCTAAACCCAATAGAGAATCTTTGGAGGGAGCTCAAACTCCGTGTTTCTCAGCAACAGGCCAGAAACCTGACTGATCTAGAGAAGATCTGTGTGGAGGAGTGGGCCAAAATCCCTCCTGCAGTGTGTGCAAACCTGGTGAAAAACTACAGGAAACATTTGACCTCTGTGATTGCAAACAAAGGCTCCTGTACCAAATATTAACATTCACTTTCTCAGGTGTTCAAATACTTATTTGCAGCTGTATCATACAAATAAATAGTTTTAAAAAAATCATATATTGTGATTTCTGTCTTTTTTTTAGATTATGTCTCTCACAGTGGACATGCACCTACGATGACAATTTCAGACCCTCCATGATTTCTAAGTAGGAGAACTTATATATATAAGGCTTTATAAAAGGTTAAAATGCCATAAGAAAATCCATTTAAACTTATTGAAAACGATGAATCTCTGTCACTGCTGTGAACTGACCACCACATAGGATCAGAAGAATATTAAAAGTTTTGGAGTCAGCTGTCCACTGCAGTTCTTAATGTACCAGCACAATAACACACTCGGCAAAATATCGAGATATCATTTTGTCTGCGCCAATACTTTTGCACAGAGTAAATAAGCGCATTTTTTGGATAAAAAAATGTATTTAAGCTACCGAGAGCTGATTTGCTCCACAAATACACCCTCGGGACAGTCACACTGGCAGGGTTGCCAGGGTTAATAAAAAGGGTTTTGAAGCAAAGTTATGGGAGGAAAAACGTAATGAATTAAATATTAAAAAGTTATAAAAGTTTGCTGAGACCTTGCAACCCTGCACACCAGAGAGCTAAGGCTTAACTGTTCGTGTGTCCCTATGCTGCGTTCTAATGCCAGCTTTTATTTTGCCATATCCTGTGCATTTCTGAGCACTACAGAATGATTCTCTGTAGAGCAAAAAAGTAAGAGAACAGGCATTAAAAAATAAATAAATAAAGGGGGGGATAATAAAGACTCACATTGCCGGGAAGAAATTTGATCGCCATGCGCAGAATGAGCAAAAACCAGAAGATGTGCAGGCACTGGAGCACGAACAGAAGTCCGTTGAAAAAGTAATAACCAAAGAAGGGAGCATAGAGGGTCACTGGATAGACCCATGTACAGTGCATGATCCTGAAACAATAAATATAAATAAAAATGAAATTAACTGAATCTGGTTTGCACCTAAATAAGAAAAACAGCACAGAAAACAACAAATAGACCCCCCAAAAACACATCACAAGATCAGGTCACATAATCCATCTGATCAATGGGAATCGCTCACCAGAAAGGGAGGATGACGAGTCTTGTGATGAAGAAGACAGCGGCGAAGAGGATGAAGATATAGTTGCACGTCTTTCTCCAGCCGGCGTAGTTAAACATTTTGGCTGACTAAAGCAAAACAGAAGAGAGACGGAGACGGTTAGCTCCGGCGTCATGTCTTTGAGATTCCACCAGGTGGCAGTGTGAAAGCGGTTTGGATTGAACTGCATTTTTATTTTGGATTGCAAGAACTAGAATGAAGAATCATTTAGCTACAGATGAACACCATCCTTTTTTGTGGTTTCAACAATTTTTTAAGTCAGCTTTCACAGTTGGAAACAGGAATATTGTGAAAATATATTTGATGTGAAAAAATATGTGAAATAAAAAAAATAAATAAATAAATAAAAAAAAAAGACGAAACAGGAAAAACAGGCAATATTGAAAAGGAACAATTGGTATGGTTAGACAACTGGTTTAGATAAGTCTAGTTCCTGATATGCAGTGGATATTAAGTTCAAAACTGGTCCAGAAAAATCCAAAAACTGGTGAAATAGACATCCAAGATTGAGAATGCTATCACATTCATCTATCCGCATAAAAAAATGATCTAATACAATGCTTTTATCACATTAGGGCTGAAATAACAAACGTATGTTAATTTATGTGTATAGCATGTATGACAGTGGAAATTGTCCCAAAGCGGTTTTACAGAGATAAAGAGGTTATAAAGTTGTAATGTTTCTGATACGTTTTTCTCTAATGAGCGATCCAGTGGTGACAGTGACGAGAAAAAACTCCCCGAGATGGTATGAGGAAGAAATCTCGAAAGGAACAAAACTCAAAAGAAAATCCCGCTTGCTCATCTGTGAGGAAGTCCATTATAAAAGAGATTAAAATGTCCATTGTGCAAGTCACGGATTAAATATTGGACCACTATGAAAGGGTCTTCACTTTTACATCATGTGCATTACAGTACTTATGCCCTTAACAACTCATACTTCCTTATCTCCTTATTATTACCACAATGCTCAGAATACGCAGGAGATATTTCTAGATCAATGCCTGAGGCTCAGCAGGTTGTGCTGCACTCACTCTCACAGCTCGTGGGCTCAGGTTACTGTCTGTGTTTTGCATGATGTCTGTCGTGTATGTGTGTATGTTGGCTTTCTGACAGATTTTCCATCTTCCTCCCACCTGCGGGTTGGTTTTCCTGTGCAAAATTGATCACTGAATGTTGACCTGCAATAAACGGTCATATTTCTGAATGAAGTCCAAGATGGTTATACCTCGAGCAGATAATCTGCAGCATCGTGCACCAGCATTATCAGAGTTCCTGCTCGAATGTAGTTCACACACCAGGAGAAACTGATCAAGAGAATGGTGGCAACATGGTGAACAATCTGCTCCTTGAAGTCCTGCAAGAGATGGACAGAACAAGAAGGAGAGAGGGAGAGAGAAAGAAGAAAAGGGTCAATTGAGGTTAAAGATCTACCAAATGATCCACTGTGTAGTGTTCAGCGTTTTACGCTCCATGGGAGTACAACAGAAACGCAATTTCTAGATCATTTGTACTCGTGCACTAGCGCTGTTATCTGAACTTTACTATTGTAATAAATATATAAATGGTCATTTTCCTGCTGGATTTGAATCCAAACAAAGTAGTTAATTAGTGCATGTTGAACCTCCTGGGTCATGAGTATGGCATTTTACCCAAGCTTCCCTTTTGTGTTTGTTGTGTTACCGCATCCATTTTCATAACCTTGTTCTCATATTCAAATACGCCTTTGCTGCACTGTAGCTGGCGACGTTTCCCTGCTCCACCCCTTCGCCTGCATCTGTGAGCCGATTAAAACACACACACACAAAAAAGAAATGCCACGGGACTAAACTGCTTGTATTGCATTTCCAAATGCAACATGAACAAGACTTTCCTGTCCAGCTGCACCATTTTCATGAAAAGAAGAAACTTCTAGTTTAGTAGTTTCGAGGCAAAGGCTAAACTAGGAAGATGTCAGACTGTGAGTCGGCGTGCCAAAAGATTTTGTGCATGAGATTACACGAGGAACAGTTTTTCCAGATATCACGAGGTAATCAGGCTTCACATCTGCACTTGAGAGTTTATTTCTCCTCACACCCATCACGTAAAAACACTGGTCAGTCTGAGGAGTACGTTCATCATACGACGCATTGCAGAGCTCCACAGAAGATCATCTCTGTCTGTGGCCCTCAAACTGTATAACTCCTCCCTCCGAGTGTTAAATAGCTGCTCCATGACATAGATATAGACAACATTTAATATAGATTTTTATGAAACACATATTTTTTATATCTTGGGCAACTATGTGCAAAAATTTCACTGCAATAATAATAACAATAATAAGTGTTACTTGTGCAATAACTTGTATAACCATCATTGTAGTGCGACTTTTTGCCCCCATTTAATGTAGCATATTTTCAATAAGATTGGAAATTCATTGATTGTACAGCATCTATGCTTGTGAATAACATATTCTTACATGTTATTTTTCCTTTATTCTTTACTATAATTATACAGTGAGCAGCTGCAACCTAATAATTTCCCTTCAGAATCAATAAAGTATTGATTCTGGAACCGAGCAGTCAGTAGTGACTCCGTTGTCCTGTCACCAAGTCAAGACCATTAACAATTAAATCTAACACGTACAGAATGTCGAAAACACCCACGCAAATATGTTGTTCCTAACTGGCCTTAACCAGCCCTAAATTCTTTTTGTTTTTTTTTTTAAAACCAAGTATCACTAAACTTGTACTTCCTCATAGCTGAGAAATAAGTAAACACGTATGTAAAAGCTGATTGGCTGTCACGTGTCGGTCTTGTTTGTAGATGCAATGAATTTGATTTGGACTAGCGAAAGAAAGAACGTCAACACCGAGAAACAAACAAAAGACCTGGAGCATTTCAATTAAGAAAATTAAAAACCTGTTTCAATTTATTTTAGACCTAGAACAGTGAATTTAAGACCTTTTACAGCCTAAAATACAGATTTTTAAAGTTAGACGTTTTAAGACTCCACGGAAACCGTTTACGCATGGAATTTTGCTCAATACCGAGATCCATCAACGACTTCACAGAAAACCATTTAAAGCTCTAAACACCTGATCATAAGATTCAAATCTGCTTCTTTTTTTTTTTTTTTTACACATTACATAACACATTTAGTCCGTATATCCCATAATAATATCCTTCACTATTCTGAAGACGCTTCATTAGATTTCGGCGTAAAGCTTCATTCATTCACAAGAGTGTTAAAGTCACGTACTGATGTGGATTAAATGATGGGGCCTGAAGTGCAGTCAGCGTTCACATTCATTCCGAAAGTGTTCAATATGGCAACCCATGCAAAACAGATTTTCCAAAAATTGGCTTTATGCACAGGGGCATTATCGTGCTGAAACAGGTGAAGGGGTTTGTGAAGGGATACTGAATGCTCTCACATACAAAGGCATCCTAAACAACTGTGTGCCTCCATTTTTGTTGTAACAGTTGATGAAAGAGCGAAATACTGGTAGTTTATTCCTACTTACGATGGCGCCATCTTTTTTCACTACAAGCAGAAGATATATTTAGGTGCTTGGAAGACATGCTTTAATCACTACAATTGCTGTTTGGCCAATCTAGCGAGAGTGGAGCATCTCACAGGGCGAGAGATGCGCTCATTCCAGCTGTGGTGCATCGTGCGCTGCTGCCTGTTGTGCGAAATTGCGTTTTTGTCCATCGGGGACATCCGTACTTGTCTCAATACTTCTGTCCATATAGTGCATCTTTAATATTGCATTGCCTGCTTGAGATCTAATAAATTGTAAGAGATTATCCTGAGTTTTTATATTAATAATCTTATATTATAATATTGTGGCCTAAAACAAACAAAAAAAACAATTGTTGTGCAATTCAACTACAGTATACCTTTAATATAATAATGTAGTTTCTGTTCTAAAATATATGTACATTACAAGCATTAGCTTGTAATACAAATATACAATTATAAACACTGTAGTATTCATTTCTAATGATGATCATAAAGAACATTATTCCAACCTGTATGATCCCTGCTTGGTCTTTACACAACACAACAGGAAGCAGCTCTAGAAATTACATTCTGTAGAAGCTGTGCACATCTGGATACTTACTTTTCGCTTCACATCTGACGCCACGCTGAAGAGGAGTGAAAGGTAAAAACCCAGTTCGATCATATAATACCAGTACTGAGAAGGCAAGAGAACCTGAGGAAGAGAGAGAGAAACGTTTAACCCACAGTTTAAATCTTTAAGTTTATTAAATATAAAAAATTATAATAAAGATTTGGACTGGATTTGCATGAGGACCTGGAGCTGCTCTGGGATTTTATTTCGATACAAACCAGTCATGGTGATGATTTCTCACCATTCCAAGGAATACGATTTCTTTCTTTTTCACCAACTTCGCAAAGGTCTGATGATTTAATACAATTTGGATAAACCCTGTTAGTTTGTTGTTGGGCTGCAGCTATTCATTATTTTAGATTAAAGATTATCTATATTTAAACTTTTGCCTTTTTTTATTGGCCAGAATCTTATGGAAGCCTGTTTCCTTCACATAAAAAAAATAAAAAATAAAAACAATTTTCCCCCCAAATGCATTTCTCGCAATTCTGACTTTTTTTTTAAAGTCAAAATTTATAATGTGGTGAAAACGGGCTTCCATATGAATCTACTCCTCGCCCCTCGCTGTTTTCTCCCTGTTTCCGCATATCTTTTTATTTTGTAGTGTCTCGTGTTTACCTGTCTATAGCTCTCCAGAGTTTAGCTGGTTGTGCGTCAGTAATAATGGTCCGTGGGGAAACACGATGCTCCATGTGTAATTAAATGGACTAAATAAAGCATAGAGGCCAATTCTTTTTTTGTATTCGAATTACTCGCATTACTCGAGGACTCGTTTCAGCCCTAGTTTTTGTTTTGTTCATTGCTACACTTTATGACAAGTTTGTGTATAAATGGCCATCAAATTAATGTGCTTATTGAACATCCCATTCCAGATGTAGTCTCCCATAGCTGTTATACGTTTCCTTCCTTCTGGGAAGGCTTGTCAATAGATTTTAGAGCATGGCAATGAGGATTTATGCTCATTTGGCTTCAAGGGCATTAGTGAGTTTATGGGACTTTTGATTGTTTGCACTGACTGAATCTCTGCCAGCTGTTACTTTTACTTTTTAACCTTTTTTTGTAAAAGTGTGTGAAAGCATCCGTATATTTAAAAAGTATGGTGAGGAGTTAATGAACGGGCCAAGGCCTGAACCATGACTGAGTCACATGGTACTTTTGTTACTTTAATAAAAAAAGAAAAATAATAATAATAATAAAATAGAGATGCATTAGAACAGCCACCATAATGTCATGTAACTGGAAAGTATCTAGTTATTTTAAGATAATGGTGGCAAAAAATACTAATAAAATTTGATCTTTTGATAGAATTGAATTTTGAATACTTGACTTTGTTTCTGCTGAAATAAAGTCTGATTCTTTGCCATCAGAACCCCGGATTCTACACTTTGTTAAAACCAACTAAACCAACTAAAAGGAATAGACTGGTTTTGAATTTGTTAATTTTGTTTTCAATTAGCCATGACCAGTTCAGGTATTGATGTTGAATGAGGAGGTCTGAGGTACAGTCTGTGTGATCATCCCAAAGGTGTTCAGTGTGGGTTTAAGATCAGGCTTCTGTGCAAAACAAGTTTTTCCACACCAAACACCATATCTTCATGAAGATGGCTTTGTGCATTACTATGTTGGAATCAGGTTTGGGAGTCCAGTGAAGGAGAAAATGCAATGCTACAGCATCTAAGAACATGCTATACAATTGTGTGACAAAAACCTGTGCGCCAATTATTCGGAGAACAACATTTTATTGATGATCTTGACCCCAAACCCCATATTTCACACTTTCTAAATGGTAAACAGAGAAATAATTCTGATAATTAGACCAACCAATGAAAACCTAATGTCTACTTAGGCTTTGTGCTCATGCTGGAACAGGTTTGGGTCTCCTAATTCAAGTGAAGAGAACATTTCTGTGCTGCCACATCCAATACAATTCTGTACAATTGTGGGCCTCCAACTTTGTGGTACTTATGTTTCTAGCAACATAACAGGCAACTACGCAGCCTGCTAAACTCTCGTCTTGCCTCACTGTCTCGAAGGTACCACAACTCAGAAATACTTAAAAACTTGAAAAGGGACATCTTTAAAAAGTTGTCCTTCACCTGCTGCAATAATCGATTGCTCCTGAAGACGAGGGTTATTTTCCCTGCTCTAGCGGACCCTTTAAACCTTTGAGCGATGTAATCAACAAACTGCTGAACTTTAGCCTTCCAGAACTGCTACTTATGACTCGTAGCTTAAGCCTTAACCCCATCGTTGGGAGATTTTGAAAACAAATCCCTGCGTCCAAGACAAAAAAAACAGCATAGCAGGTTCTGCTCTGGCCGAGATAAATGGCATTCCTCTCCCCTGACATAGTGATAAATTTGCTCATGTCTATATACACATTTTAGTAACATATACTCCTCCTCGAACTTTTAGATCGATGCCCACATTCTCCGTAGTTCTTCCTAGTATGCGTCCATGGGATCTCTGGTTTTTAGCTACGCTGCTCCTTATTTGTGTTTAATATTGTATGCATACTTCTTATTGGTTGTATAGTGTTGTATTATTTTAGATTGTTTGTTAATTGTTTTATGTTATTGAACTGTATGTAAGGTGTCCTTGAGTGTCGTGTAAGGCGCCTATAATTATTATTATTATTATTAAATGCGGTGGCAGACAATTTTCCAAACACATCTAGCTGTCCATGACACTACTGTTTGAGCAGTTGACACACACACACACACACACACACACCTAAATTACAAATACTAAAGAAATAACTTACAATGCTGTAAAATCACGCATGAACACCCTGTGAATCAAATACATGAACAGTATACAATATTACAGTATATAATTAATATAATATTACCAATGTTGGAAAGCCATTCCACATCTCTTCCATTGTGTAAAACCAGGGTTTCTGCACACACACATATACACAGTTTCATATACTCATACATACAAGATAGATAGAGATACATTAGATAGATACATTAGATAGATAGATAGATAGATAGATAGATAGATAGATAGATAGATAGATAGATAGATAGATAGAGACAGACAGACAGACAGACAGACAGACAGACAGACAGACAATACTCATACATACATTAGATAGATAGATACATTAGATAGATACATTAGATAGATAGATAGATAGATAGATAGATAGATAGATAGATAGATAGATAGATAGATAGATAGAGACAGACAGACAGACAGACAGACAGACAGACAGACAGACAGAGGCTTCTAATATTTCCTAACAAGTTCTGATGTACTCACGTCAATGAGAACAGCCAGACCAGCGAAAAATGCAAGAAGGTAAAATGTAAATCTCCAACTGTGGAAACGGAGAGAAATGTTCAAATGAAATTTTATTTGTCACTTTATATTAAATTTAAAAAAGTAAAATTAAAAAATTAAAAAAGACAATTAACTGATCACGTCATACCAAATGAAAACAGATTCCTACATTTCATTGAGCTATAATTTAAAAAAACCTATTAAACATATACTTTTGAAATGCTCTATATTTGATGGAGGTATGTTTCAAATAAAAGATTCTATTCTGAACCTTATTTTAGAATAAGAACTAATCAATACCAGTAACTACAGTTCTCACTATTCAGTCATCTCGGTTGCTATTACACAATCCATTTTTACCCCCTCCAACTTTATTTGTAAATAGCGTTTGTTATGTACGTTGGCAACAGTGTTCTTATTGGTTTAATGGCCACTTTTACCACCTGTATGCAAATACCACAATGCCTGTTTTGCATGTACCTTGCTTCCCTGAACTTTTTGAGCTGGTTCGGACGCTCTTGGTTGCGCCGTCTGCGAAACCACCTCTGCACCTGTTGCTGGGAAAAGCCTGTCTGTTTACTTAAACTCTCCACCACACTCTGTACAGAGACACGGGAGAAACGGAGAATGGGGGGAAACAAACAAACACATGAAAATATCCTCAATAAAACCACACACCAGACTATTACACCTATTTATAGACGTGGTTGCTGAGTTCACAGTTCTTTTACTTCATAAGCAGCCGATTCTTTTTTAAAAACAAATGCTTCAATATGGGCAAAAGCAACAACTACTACAAGTTTAACAATTCTAAATCTAACCTGGGCTTTTGCTTTTTGAGGAATAAAACTAGAAAAGGAAAACTAATCAACGATGCGTTAATATGATGCTTTATTCCGCTTATGCCGTTCTCAATACTGGATTCTGATTGGCTGAAAGGTCTTTCGTAACGTCTTTTCAAAAATGTACTGTAATAGTTTTGCACGACTTTATCTCTGTGTACTGTATGATTTAGAGCATAAACAGTTTTGGACAGACACTGCATGGACAAAAGTATTGGGACACCTGAATTTCCCAGGAATATGAGATTCTTTGACTTTGTGGTAACAGTTTGAACGCCAGACAATTATATTTTATCTTAGGATGCGATTAAATGAAATTTTCCCTTCATTTGAACTTGGAGACCCAAAGACCTGTTTCTGAATGGCAATTAACTGGTGCACAAAGCCAGGAGTTGGAGAGGAAGATCTTGGAGCTCCGACCTCCACCCTATGAAACACCTTTAAGATAAATGTGAACGCTGGCTGCCAATTGGGGCTCATTGTGGAATGGGATATAAAAAAATAAAAAAAAAGCACATACTAATCTATTGGACAGGTGTCCACAAACTTTTGTCCACACAAGTTTTGCACTGCGAGCATCAATGACAGCGTCAGTAACTTGTCAATGCGGACTTATGTCCAGGTCATAAGCGGGATAATCAACAGGTCTGCGTTACATGATTTTGATGCGGTCCATCAGGTAGCTATTCACCCTGCATCGTGCATTAACATCGTGTAATAGGCACCTCGCTGTGGATTGTTCCTTACATATGCCACGGCAAACCATCAATGTTAGATGTAGGGGGTGTAACATACATGTAACGCGCATTATAAATGCAACATAAACCTTTTTAAACGTGTGGAACATGGTTCTAATCCAAGTGGCGGACCGCAAGTTTGTTCAGTCTCTGCCTTGCACTTTAAGTGCATTTTTAAAATGTATTATTACACTTGAAAACATACACAACAATGCCAAGGCGGTATAAAACAAAAACTAGAGTTAGCGCAGTGGATTCTTTAGCGTTTTTATGTCCGGGCTCAAGAATTTCTCTTAAAAGGAGAAAATCCTGATTCCACATATCGAGAGAGTGAACAAGTAAAGGATGGAAGAATTAACAGTTAAATAGATTATATTATAAATGTATTATATTTAGTGTTAAAAACACCCACACACACACACACACACACACACACACCTTTATCACCCAAATAAAGTCTAACAAATGCAAACTATTTAATAAAAATAAAAAAAACATTAATTTGATGTGCCAATTTTATTAGTTACTAAATGTAATTAACATAAGAGTATTGAATTAATTAACTTTCTTCTATTTTATTTATAAACAACATGCACACCACACTGCTATATGATGCACAATGGTATTTATACCTGTCCTGGATGTTTGCTCGAGGTGCAGAAGAACGACTCCAGTGTAGGATTGGGATCTGCCCGGACTCTCACCTTCTCCTTCACTCCCATCACCGAGGCCAGCCGAAGTGCCACAGTCCTACAAGGTGACTACAATTACTACATAAATCCATCTCTTGCTTTTTTCCAAGGTCATACATGGACTCATGTAGGAAGCAGAATCCATCATTCCTTTCACAGAGAAAACTTTTTTTAGATCTGAAAGTCCGCTACGCTGCGACCGATAATGAGATCTTCTCTGCCCGATACCGATGTTTAGAAATCGGGGCGATTAAAAGTACATGATGGCGATTTGTTTTGTCTGATATGTCTGCACAATTTTATATAGTCACAGTTCAAGTTCTTCAGGTTTCCCTGTTCCCACACAAACTACTTGGCAGACGGCTGTAGTCTGGCCGGTGTTCTAGTGCCACTTTTTTTTTTTTGCGAGGAGACGCCACATTCCTCAGAGCTACTCCTTTGAAATCGGTTTCATGTGTTCCCCACCTTAAGTCTTAGAAAGTTACCAGGTAGTTCTTTTCGAAAAGTTAGCAGGCAGAGGAGGACATCACCGGGTCACGCCCTGTTATGCCCTACCTAGTAACCGGCGTCATTGCAGCACAATTGGATGATGCTGTTTATAAAAAAAATGTCAAAAATCATCCCAATAGATTTTTTGACTTCTGGTCACAACAAGATGTTTTCTCAGACGTGTGTACATTTTTTAGGAGTATTGCTTCTCCAGCACAAGCTTAGCACTTGCATCATCTAACATGCAACTATTTCAATATGCTACAGTTGCAATTTGGCCGAATTCTTCTGAAATCGCACACTGTGGACTTTTACGCCAGTTTGAGACTGATGGATTTCTACTAGAGATCACTGGAGATATTTAGTTATATAATCATGAGTAGGTGTGCTATACTTTTATCAAGTAAAAAGTGACCAATAATTGAGACAGAGGCGTGTCCTGAGAGTCACATAGAATAAAGATTTACATGGCAGAGGTAGAGCTGCATCTTCCTGGAGACTGAACAGTAAAAAGTTTGCGAACGGGCTACGCTTTAAAATATCAGAAGGCCTTTAAGTGGATTTATGATCTGCTGTCTATCTGAACCAAAGAAATAAAAGCAGACTATCTCTACCACATTGAATTGTATAGCATCAGATTTCTTTCACTGCATCATATTGCGTTGAATCAAATCGCGTTGTTATGGGGTGAATCGTGTCACGACACATCGTTGGCTGCTTCATACACATCGTCCGTGCTCCGCAGGTGCACTGTGTGCTGCGTTTCTTCATTCGGCTTTCGGAAAATGTTCCGTTCTTATTACGCTGGTTTAAATGGCTTGTATTTTTAAGCTCAAGAGAAAATAGTGGGTGAGACACGGAATATAAAAAACATTCATAAATAAATAATAATAATTTCTACACTGATGTTTTACTGATGTAAAAGACGTTGATCTTCACAAACCTCTCGAATATCTGCCGTATGATCAGGAAGACCAGGGCTATTGGAAGAGTAACCCAGAGGTCAGAGCCTTTGGGGTAGATGCGGCCGTCACGATCCTGCAGGTCGGCCCATCCCAAACCCGCTGGAAACCACAGGCGCTCATTCCAGAACCACTGGCTCAGGCTGGACAACATAGTTCTGTAGAAACATAAATAAAATAAAAAATAACCTGAGTATTAGCACAGGACCAGGTAGGGATTATTATTTTATTATTATTTTTTTTTAAAAGCTCGATTTGCAGTTTTTCAGACATTTAGCTTCATCTTTACCGATGTTTCAATGGCCATGAGACAAGAAAGAAAAACTGCCCGTGCTCTTTACATAGGAAGGAAGACACGAGCCTTTAATAAGCAGATAATGATTTAGTCTGAACATGTTGTAATTTCCTGTGAGGCAACATGTGTTAAAAAAAAAAAAAAAAAAAAAAAGCATTTGGCTGACTTCAGGGTGAAGTCATGATGGGTCTAAGAAACCAGAACATCCACAAGGTATGTTTGTTTATTGCTTTTCAATGCCATGCCAACATTGTTATTTCCATAGCAGGATAAAGGAGGGTATGATGCGGCGTTAAGGAATTTTTGCAGGAGTTTTGGCAGAGGTCGGTAGTTATATGGAGTCCTTCTGTTTGTTTAATACATTTTGGAAGATTCCAACCCATGTACTTTGAGTAGAAAAGTAGTTTTTAAATGTATTGCAGTCCATTAATATATGTGTTTTAGGTAACATCCCACTGTAAGATTCGACCTAGACTGGCGTGACGCTATTTAGAAATTCTAAAATGACTTGAAATGAATGATGAGAGTATTGTGAGAAGTTAATGAGCAAACTGACATACTTTTACTACACGCTGATGATTTAACTGTTGGATGGCATAAGCTCAATAAGTGACGTACATTTCCTCATCCTGTTGCACAATACTGGATCGGAGGTTGAGAACGTCACATGCAGCCCGCCCATATGCTCTCGTGAAGGTGAACTACCATCATAGGCTTGTTTGGAATCCAAGAGTACACCACATAAGGAGAATTGTCAGCTGTTTACACGGATCTGAAGCAAAGCTGTTTTTTCTTTAATCCTTCAATTGAAACAAACCAGTTTGGGCTCAGAATAAATCTAAGCAGCTTAAAGTAAGAATAACAAATTATTAAAACATAAATAAAAAAAAAGCCTGACAAATGCTGATCACTGACTGGTGTGAAAACCTGCACATGATTCGTAGGCCGTGAAAATGCTTATGGTTCCTAAATTCCATTAACCTCGTAAGTGTAGCGCCCCCTACCCTCAAACTTCAATTGGGCAGAGCACTAAATTCTAACTTTCTTTTTACCCTCCTTTGAATGTAGTTACGTGACGGATAGCAGAGTTGAGTGAGGCGAGTTTACGCAAAATAACAATTTGATTTATTTATAAAGAACAAACGAAATCAACTGCTATAAAGGAATTGTTTAAATAAATGTAAAAAATAAATAAATAAAATAAATCAATAAAGACAGGATTTAATTGACCAAAATGTCCAGGGTTTAATTCCTTCTTGGGCACTAAAACTCAAATCAGAAGCAACCAAAATACATCAGGTCCCAAAATTTACCTCAGGTCCTTTTAACAACACAAACAATAGTATCAAGCACCAATCAAGGTCAATAGAACTCATAGGAGTTAATACAACAGCCAGTATACCAGCATGAGCCTACACTCATACACCAGTCACACCATTACCTGTTGCAGGCCTGAAATGTTGCTGGGGAGAGTGAGGACCGTGAAACAGCAAACGACCTCTTCACTCAAATGAGCCAAACAAAAATCCTCAGAACGGCTGAAATCCGCAATTTCCTCATAGAAAGCGGCTAAAACCTCCTGGTCCCCCGGCCAAACGCCATCACATTCCTCTCTCTCCGAGCCGACGATACTCCAAGCCCCGTGTTTTGCAGAGTCATGTCTGGTACCGGCTCCGCTCAGCCACGTCCAACAATAATTTAACTGCAGTGACCGATAAAGCGGTCCAAAAGAACTCTCTGGCTATCGGTCACGACAACGAATGAAGTGTAGCAGCCATCGCAGAAGACAGCAATCGCAAATCAACTCTTGTACAGAGTACTACATACATGCAGAACACTGCAGTGGTCACAAAACTTACTGCGCCCAAAAGTGTCCCTTTCAGCACCGTCTCCTTTTGTAGCCTCAAAAAAATCCCCAAAAAGTCCCAATTCTCCAATCAGCTTCGTCAATACACTCGCAGGGGCAGGAACATGCACAATTTCAGCCAATCACCGAAACAAAACACGCTGGGACGATACACGTTGTGAACCAACGCATTACTACCGAACGGTATAATTGCACTCTGAAAGGGGAAATACACCAGAATAGGATTTGGACACACAGACACTGTTATGATACGGTTTGCATCAAAATCCTTATAAAGGCGAAAAGGAAAAAAGAAAAAAAATTCGGAGGGTTAAACTTTTTTTTTCTCTCTCATGTTTGGAGTATAGTTATAACCTCATTTTTTCATCTCAGGAACATTGCAACACTCCACCCCATGTTATCTTTTTCAGTGATCTTTTGTTTTTTTCACACACTGATTACTGTAATGCTTTGCTTTTTGGTGTTTTGACTAAGGATTCTGACTAAGACCAGGTCTGGTGAGCATATTTCTCCAGGTTTGGAGTCATTCCATCAGTTCCCAGTCTGATTTCGGATTGATTTTCAAATCAAAACGCTGACCTATAAAAGACCCTACGTCTAAGAATGGCACCTCATTATTTGACACGGCTTTTAACTGTCTACACTCGAAAGGGTGATCGCCGTTCCTCTGATTCCGGTCTTTTGGTTGTACCTCCTTCTTGTTTTCGCTCTATAGGTGATCGGGCTTTTTCCTCGCAAGCTGTGGAATTCCCTCCCCGCTGAGATCAGACAGGTCGAGTCTTTTTGCTACTGTTTTAAATCTGCTCTTAAAACTCACTTAGCTTTTATGTGTTGGGGTTTTTTGTGTGTGTGATGTATTCTGTAAATTACTTATTTTATTAGTTTCATTATTATTACTATAATTTTTTTACTTTTTTCTTCTATGCTCAGAAAGCACTTAGAGATGCTACATTTACAGGTGCTATATAAAATTAATTATTATTATTAATATTATATTATAATACACCCCTGTAAACAGTGTGTAATAGTAACCCTAGCTGGGCTACATAAGTATAAATTAAGCTTAATGGTGTTTTTTGCTGAATCATTGAACCGATCTTCAACCATTTCATTCCGTTCTCCTTCGTATCTGACACGCGGAACAAGTTCACAGCGGGTCTCGGTGTCGGCTCACCGTCTCGCTCCTCTCTCAGTGCTTTTCGACGTGCCGCAAGTATAAATCAGCTCCTATGCCAACGAAACCAGTTCTTCGTCCTACCAATTTTTACGCCAGAAATAACTTGAACATGATAGAAGCTATTGAACAAAAAGCTCACTGTGACCTTCGGCCTGTCCGGATCAATTCCAAACACCAAATCGGTTCATCTGCTGGTTACAACGATAATTTCATACAAAAAATTTTGTCACGCTTGCAAAATCGTGCCAACGAGAAACTCACAGAGACTGATGCATAAATGGACACATGGACAAGACAAAATCCTACTATTTAAGACGGAATGACCCTTGACCCTGTTTGGATCAATTCCCAAAACTAATCAGTTTCATTGTTCACTGTTTATAATAATAATTCTGCATATACACTAATCTTTCTTTTGGCTTCTCCCTTTGGGGGTCGCCAAAGCGGATCATCCGCATGTTCGATTTGGCACGTTTTTATGCTGGATGCCCTTCCTAACGCAACCCTCCACATTTATCCGGGCTTGGGGCCGGCACTAAGGCTTGTGCAACCCTAATGGCTGGGGTTGGTTCCCTGATCGGGTATTGGTTCAGTCAGCGTTCCAATTCATCCCAAAAGTGTTCTATAGAGCTCTATAGCAGGTCACTGAAGATCTTCCTCTAAAAGCATGTAAACCAGATCTTCAAGGACTTTGTGCAATGCTGGAACAGGTTTAGGGTTTCCAAGTTCAAGTGAAAGCAAAATTGTAAACGTCCTGCACAATTGAGTGCCTCCAGCTTTGTGGTAACAGAGTGAAAAAGAACCAGCAGGAAAGGTCAGGTGGCCCAACACTTTTGGAAATATAGTGTAGATCCAACAAACATTTAAACACTTCTTCTTGAGATACTGAGCTATGGAGAATCTAAAGTGGATAAATGGACAGGAAGCCCAAAAGCCACAGAGTGGAGGCACTGTAATCTTTTCATAAAAAAAAAAAAAAAAACGTTGGATTGTCTACTTAAAATTACCATTAGATATTAATGAATGAGTGTGTGAATTATTGTCCTCGGTTTTGCCCTGACATGGGCCAACATCTATGGACAATCTAAAGTGGATAAATGGAAAGGAAGCCCAAAAGCTACAGAGTGGAGGCACTGTAATGTTTTCATAAAAAAAAAAAAAAGATAATCAGGTTATCGCAATCTCAGAAAAGTACAATGTGACATAATGTATTACCAATTAACTATGGTCTGACTGAATACTTAGCAGGGTGCTTTTTGAACATCCCATTCAACATTAGTGCCCATTTGCTCTTCCAATCACTTCCACTCTTCGGGGAAGATGTTCCACTAGATTTTAAAGTGCGCTTGTGAAAATTAAATCAGCCACAAGGGTGTTGATACAGTCAGGTACTGATGTGAGAGAGGTGAAGAGGCCTGGAGTGTAAAGTCAGCGTTCACATTCATCCCAAATGTGTCCCAAACTTGTGATCTTCCACTCCGACCCACAGCAACATGGAGCTGGCTTTGTGCACTTTGTGTCATGCTGGAGAAGGTTTGGGTCTCCAAATTTAAGTGAAGAAATTTCCATGTTACTGCATCCCAGAACCTCCTTCAGCTTTGTGGGAAATGTTTGATAAAACAACCACATACGGCTGAAAGTCAGGTGTCCCAATACTTTTGCTCATATTGCGCTGTAGATCACATGAGCTCTCTAAACACGGGCTGCGATCGACATCTGTGAGCATACCGATGTTTCCTCAAAAAGTGAGAAACGGAACAGGAAGTTAAAAGAAAAAAAGAAAAAAAAAAGAGAGATGACTTGCAAAAGATGCTAAACCAGCTTGAGCTAAAGTTTATACCCACACTGTGAGTAATGCATATTTAGGTGTAAGGTTAATAGTTGCACAAACATGCAACACTTCTATATTTCACAACGTTACACATAATCCGTTTTGATTTATCCAAAGTATTCTACACTTCCCTCGCTTTCAAAATGCTGTCACTGTAATTGTGTTCTTCTAATTGAGTATTAAAACTAAAACATTACAAATGTATTTGTATAGATTAATGTTAATACTAATTAAAGTTCAGTTCAATTTCATAAAAAAAGCAATTTGGCAGCTTTACATCAGAAATATCCACCTATACGTTTTCTCCATAATGATTCAGTCCCTGACACAGTATGAGGAGGAAACCTTGAAAGGACCCAGACTCAAATGGAAACCAGTCCTTCTGGGATCAATGTTGGGTTTAACAACTGATATTCACTAATGGAGACATGAATGCAAGCATTTTCAAGACCATTGGAACCCTAAATCAATCTAGCAAACTTTTTTCTCCAAATTTTTCCTCATAATATTAAAAAAAAAATCGTCATCACCATGACAACGACGTGCACATTTATTACAAATAAAATAAATTAAAATCGCATGTATATAAGTATTCAAACATTTTTGCTCAATACTTTGTTGAAGCTCCTTTAGCACCAATTACAGCCTCAAGTGTTTTTTTTTTTTTTGTAATGCTATAAGCTTGGTACAACCTCTCAAGCTCCATCAGTTGGATGGAGAATATAAATGCACAGCCATTTTCAGATCTCTCCAGAGATGTTCAATCTGGTTCCAATCAGGGCTCTGGCTGGGCCACTCAACGACATTCATAGAGTCGTCCCGAAGCCACTCCTTTGTTATCTTGACTGTGTGCTTAGGGTCGTTGTCCTGTTGGAAGATAAACCTTCGCCCCAGTCTGAAGTCCAGAGCGCTCTGGAGCAGGTTTTCATCAAGGATGTCTCCCTATATTGCTGCATTCATCTTTCCCTCAATCCCGACTAGTCTCCCAGTTCCTGTCTCTGAAAAACATCCCCACAGCATGATGCCGCCGCCACCACCATGCTTCACTGTATGGATGGTACTGGCCAGGTGATGAGAGGTGCCTGGTTTCCTCCAGAAATAACGCTTGGCATTCAGGCCAAAGTGTTAAATCTTTGTTCCTTGTGATCCTGAGTCCTTCAGGTGACTTTTGCCAAACTCCAGGCAGGTTGTCAAGTGCTTCTGTCTGGCCAGTAACAGGACTGATTGCTGGAGTGCTACAGAGATGGTTGTTGTTCTGGAAAGTGTTGCTCTCCCCACAGAGAAACGTTGGAGCGCTTTCAGAGTGAACATCTGGTTCTTGGTCACTTCTGTGACTAAGGCCCTTCTCCCTGATCGCTCAGTTTGGCCGGGTAGCCCTGCTCTTGGAAAAGTCCTGGTGGTTCCAAACTCCTTTCATTTTTGGATGATGGCCCCCATCTGTGCTTATTTAGATATTCAATGCTGCAGAAATGTTTCTGCTCCCTTCCCCAGATCTGTGCCTTGATACAATTCTGTCTCGGAGGTCTACAGACAATTCCTCTGGCTTCGTGGCTCGGTTTGTGCTCGGACATGTACTGTTAACTGTGGGAGCTCATATAGACAGGCGTCCGCCTTTCCAATCATGTCCAATCAACTGAATGTACCACAGGTGAACTCCAAGTTGTAGGAACATCTCACGACTTATGAGTGGAAAAAGGATGAAATTTTGAGTGTCATCGCAAAGGCTGTGAATACTTTTGCATGGATTTCAAACAAACATCTTTCACTTTGGCATTATGGAGTAATGTTTTTAGAATTTTGAGAAAAATAATGAATTGAACACATTTTGGAATAAAGCTGTAACAAAATGTGGAAAAAGTGAAGCACTGTATATAAAACTGTACACAAAACTCACGGTAAATCAATTTTGGTACAGTTAGGAGGAGGAAATGCAAAAGCTTGTAGAACCTTTTATCAATTTTAGGTACTAATCTGTCGCTATCATTGTGGAGGAATTTTGTCTCACTATTCTTTACAATGCTGTTTCAGCTTATTGAGGTTTGGGGACATTGATTTATGCACAGCTTTCCTGAGGTCCTGCCACAGCATTTCAGTTGGATTGAGGTGTGGACTTTGACTGGGCCGTTGCAACACCTTGATTCTGTTCTTTTTTAGCCATTCTGTATTTGTGAGTGTGCTGGAGATCATTGTCCTTTTGCATGACCACATTTCAGCCAGGCTTTATCTGTCAGACAGAAGGCCTTATGTTTGACGATATGATACTCTGGTAATCATTAGAGTTCATGGCCAACTCAATGAATACAAGTTGCCCAGGTGCAGAAAAGTATGCGCTGTAAATCGTCCTCACACTATGGCTACATCTACACTAATCTGGATATATTTGAAAACGCCGTATCCCCCTTAAAACGCTCTTAAACGTTCGTTTTCAATAATTTCTTATAAGTTGCTTGTTCACTCTAAAACTTCTGAAAAATGTCCCTGAACGCTCCAGCCTTTGGTATTTCTGCCCGCCGTTTAATCACTTTGTCGTTTATTTATCGTTTTCGAAAGCCTCCGTTTTCACAGTCCACACACGTTACGTGAAAACAACGTTTGTGCGTGAGCGGAGGGCGGAGCCAGATAGAAACACCTGCAGGTAATGAGACTAATCGGTTTCAATCTGGCGAGGCCAGTAAAAAGGAGAGAGACAGCAGCCTCACAGAGCGCCACCAAGTGGAGAAGAGCAGAATGATCAATGAACGGCCACTAAGCGCAAGCGGAGAGCGCCAGCCAGCAAATGCACTTAGGTGAATGCTAAGAAAAGCAATAAAACTCGTGCGGACGCTAGAAAGTGAAAGCGTGCTGATCCACAAGTGAAACAGGAGGACGCTGGAGGAAAGTGAGACGATCCACGAGTGGCAAGACGGACGTGAGCGTGTGCCCTGGAAGCGGAAAACGAATGGGTAAAAACAGAAGGAGAATAAAAGCTGTGTTCGGTGAACTCTTTTTTGTGTCTCTCTTTTTTCTTCCAGCACAAAACCAGTGGCACAAAACAACCGTTTTAAAAAAGTATCCACTTTGGAGAGCGTTTTCAAACAGCCAAGTTTTCGTTGACGTTGATGCTGCGTTTTTAAACTAAAACATAAGTGTAGACATACATCAGTATGTGAATCTACTTACACCCTAGTGGCTGGATGAGCACTAATCTCCACAAGCACAATCCAAAATCTAGTTCAGGGGTCCGAAACCACTGGGCTGCAAACATAACCCAGGCTGTAGATCATTTGGAACCAAAAAGAATAAAAATTTATTGGTGCATTTTCCCAGAAGAGTGAAGGTTATTAACAGCAAATGGAGACTAAATGTGTAATGGGAAAAGCAAATCGGTAAACATTTCCATTTGGAAAGATTTAATCCAGGTAAATCTATTAAAATATATTGCAATATCCTCAATAACGTGTATTGTGACATGACTGACCATATCAGTATCAGGAAATGATATATTGTTTTATTGTTTATAGCCCTGCGCTTTACTCGCCGGCTTTTCCATCATAAGGAAGTGTAATGTATTAATTGTCTCAATAATCTGAACAGAGCTGCTGTCTTTACCAGTGGTCATTAAAGTGGTGCTGCTTACAGCACTTCAGAGGCAATTTCATTTAGAAACTTATTTCCAGCGCTCCACAGGAAGCAATGGGAGTGAAGATAAAGCAGAGGGATGCTTTTTAAAGACAGCACTGATGTGATGTTCGACTCGGGACCGCCCACGATTACGAGGTGCACCAGAGGACGGCTTGATTTCCCGTCGTCCTCGTACTGGCAGCAGCACAGAACGAGTCAACAGGACACCAGCACTGTTACACGCCTCAACTCTCAATGGAGTCATTCTGTGAGTCACCATGACAGCATGGCTACTGTCTCTGACTACTGCGGCACAATACCACCACTGTTACCTGCAACCGGTGGCAGTGACGAGAAGGAGAGAGAGAGAGAGAGACAGTACAGCAGAGAGGGAGAGAATATCAGTGAATGAGAGTGAATGAGAGAGGCATAGGTAGGATAAGAAACAGTGCATGAGGTAGAAGAACGAGAGAGATAAAGAGAGAAAGACAGTCCAGCGCGGGGGGGGAGATATCAGTGAATGAGAGAGGCACAGGTAGAAAGAGAGTCATTGCATGAGGGAGAGAAAGAGGCAGTGAGGTAGAGAGAGTAGTAAGGCAGTAGGGCAGAGGAGAGAGAGAGAGAGAGAGAGAGAGAGAGATGGAGACAGTAAAGCAGAAAGAATGGCAGTGGGAAGGGGAAGAGAGAGAAAGAGCAAGAGAGAATCACTGAATGAGAGACAAAGAAAGAGACACCCATACAGAAAGAAAAAGTGAAAGTGTGAGAGAGATAGAATCAGTGAATGAGAGACACAGAGACACCCATACAGAGAGAAAAAGTGAAAATGTGTGTGTGAGAGAGAGAGAGAGAGAGAGAAAGAGTGTGTGTGAGAGACTGTGAGTGTGTGTGTCACTGATTGTGACACCGAGACGAACAAATACACAGAAGATGGTCAGTGAAACGTGAGTTTTATCCCCTTGGTCTTTACACATTACATTCGGTTCCTGCTCGGACGCAGCGGTCCGGTTAATGAGCTGCTCATTCTGGTCAGCCGTGTTCTAAATTCTAATTCCGAGTCAAAATCCAAAACCTACGACTGCAAACATGTGACCCAAAACTCCTCTCGCGTACAGAGTTCTGACACTAAACACACACCTTCCTTCTGTTTATCTCTAAAGATAAGAGAACCGACTCCTTCACAGAGCAGCCCGAGTGAACTTTGATCGCTCGAACAGATGTATTTGCTTGTGCAAACTAGCTCACCAGATTCAGGGACCAGATAAAAAACAGGCTAGATCTCCAGAACTATTTCATGCGCGAGGTTATAGAGGTGTTTATGAGGTACAAAGACTGAAGGCTGCTCGCGTTCATGAAGCGCAATCGTTTTCGGAGATAACGCTAATCAGGATATTGCAATAAATGATAATGCCGAACATTGTTGTTCGTTTTTCGTGGAAGTATTTACACAAGATATCTGACATGCATGAAAATCCAATTAGCGCCGGAGATAAGTCCTGAGAAGACAAGATTTACATACAGCATGACTCGCTAATGTGAAGGTTGATTGAGCGACTTCAAATGGCACAAAACGTAAAAAAAAAAGAATAAACTGAGCTGTTTTAAAGTAAATAAATAAAAACAACTTACTTTACCCGCTGCACCATTTTATAAAAGGGTCATGTGACTAACAGCTAGATCCTATTATCTTCAATCTCCTGTTCGAAAGTAAAAAATCATAAACCGTAATCAGGAAATAGATTCGAGTTAACCCCAAATATGGGTCAGAAGTTTCTGAAGGGTTTTCTCGACATCGGTTTGGTTTCATCCGACGACCGAAGCTTAAAGAAAAGACAAGAACAACATTTGTCAGAGAGGCTACCAGGAGACCAACAGCAACCTAATTGGAGCTGCAGAAACACTTGGGAAGTACCAGAACTTTTATCAAATAAATAAAAACTGACTGTCTGACTGCGCCTCACCGAAAGATAAGCCCATGGTGAAGCGCGGTGGTGGTGGTACGGTTCTGATATTCTTCAGTTAAAATGCAACCACAAAACAAGGTTCTATTCTGGTCCAAAACCTGAAGGTCCCTGATAAAAAAAATTTAAAAAAAACACCATTTTCGAATTCTAGCACAATAGCGCAAACACAAATCAAAGATTAGTGAAATGAAGGGAAATCAGTCTCGTCACACATTTCACTTCAGGATGATGAGAGGAGGAAAAAAACCCGAAGATGATCTATACACTTGCAATGTATAGACTCTTTTTTACCATCTATGCAACTTGAAGTCATTCTGCAGAAATGTGGAACACACATTAAAAAAATTTAATTAAAAAAAAGGTCCAAAACGCAAAATAAATTCATACGATGGCATACGACAATATGGGAATTGAAAAAAAGAACTGCAACTTAGAATTTTCTGGTTTGTAAGTCGAAATTTTCAAGTTTAAAAGTCAGAATATTGGAAGAAAACAACAGAAATTTACATGAAAAAAATTTGAATATTCCAGTTTTAAATGCGGAAATTTCCAGTATGATGATCTGGTGATTCAGGACATTTCCTTAATTCAAGGGAAAATGCAAGGCGTAATGCAAAACAAGTGACGTCTGCCCAACGATGCAAAGTGTATATGTGGCTTTCGTCCTTGATAGAAATTAACACTTTTTTTTTTTTTAACCCACACATTTTTGCTCATATCCCATAATGGCCCTGATATCGCATCAAAAGCAATATATGAAACCATTTAAAATCTTAAAAAAAAAAAATATGTATGCCTGTATTAAAAATACAGTAAAAATGGGGGGGGATTCTAAATTCTGGCTTTGGTGGTTCCTCAACCTCAGACACATCACTCGAAATGATATGAAGTGAGTCTGAGATGTAAAATGTGGTTACATCTCAAACCCTTTTTGTCCACTGTTTTTTTTTCTAAATCTAGCGCCGTCCTAACCGAAATGCATGTGTGATGCTGGGAGAAGTGAGGATGAAGGACAGCCCGATATCCTGTTGTAACTCGGCTCCGCATCCGCTTTTAGACAGTGATCGATCCTGCAGCAAGGACAAGACTACCGGCAAAATGTCCAGGTGCAAGACAAAGAAAGAAAAATAACAAATTTAAACATCGGTGCTGTTTTTAAAGAATATGACTGGACAGAGTGGTGAACATTTTGTCCTATTTATAAACAGTTTGGGTTTTAGGGCTGCATACGCACTCATGCGACTCTTTTGTTCATCGTTCAGTGATACGGCAATGGAAATAAGCGAACAAACGTTTGGCAAGTGTGTGCTTGAAACCATGGAAACCAGCCTAAGCATGGGGAACTCTGGGGCAGTAATCTGTCCATCTCTCTTTTCAAGCCAATAGGTGCTTTTTCCACAAACTGTAACCACAAACTTTGATGCACACAACTGTATAGGATGTCGTTGAATGCGGTAGCGTTACATTTTCCCTTTAGTTGAACTATGAGACTCACTCTGGTTATATATATATGTGTGTGTGTGTGTGTGTGTGTGTGTGTGTGTGTGTGTGTGTTTAGTGTCTGACTCCACATAGGACTACCACTTTTCTCCCAATAAGTTATTATACAGCCCCAGTATGATAATGCGGTAAATCAAAATGTGAAAAAACGTTTTTTTTAATAAATATGTATGAACATCTCCCACCACCGCTGTGACAAATCTTTGTTTTACTTTCCGCCACCGACTTGAGCAATGATTCTGTAAAGGTATATATTGGGTTCTGATTTAATCTTGTAAATTAATGTTTAATTGTGTATCGACGCATCGATGTTGCGCTGTACTTAGAGAGAGCGCGCGCTCGCACCGTCAATTTAATCGATTTAAATGGATTTGCAGGCGCGTCAAATGCAAATCCCGGCGGCGGCGCGGCCTTTCTGCATTTGTTTGATCATACAAAGCGTTTTTTTATACGTTTCCATCTGTATCTTCTCGTGACGTTCTGTGCCTCCTGACTTTAACATGTTGTGGGGATTAGGTTGTTGTTTTTTTTGCGGAATGTTTAACCACGTTGCCTTTCATTTTTTTCTTTAAAAAGATAAAAAGTCAGAATTGTCTTTCAACTTGACAGGCAGTTTTGTACGACAGTGTAAATCCTTAGATATTAGAGGTATCGACGATAGATAGATAGATAGATAGATAGATAGATAGATAGATAGATAGATAGATAGAGGTATTCTCAACTAAGTATTTGCATAGTCAAATCACGTCTGGCCTATTGTCAACTGATAGTTGAATCTTGTGGAAAAAAAAGAAAAAAAAAACTGAACTGTTTTTCTCAGTAAATATATTTCTAAAGGTGCTACTGACGTGAAATTTGTACCAGATGTTGGCAACAACTCATGCAACCCACACATTAAGGTATGTGTAATAAATGTGAAATGACAGGGGAAAAGTATTAACCACAATGTATTTAATACTTGGTACAAAAGCCTTTGTCGGTAATAACAGCTTCAAGACGCCTCCTGTATGGAGAATCTAGTTTTCTAGCATTGCTCAGGTGTGATTTTGGCTCATTCTTCTACGAAAACCGATCTGTGGCCTCTTCTATGAACTCTGATCTTTAGTTCTTTCCATAGATTTTTAATGGGATTCAAGTCAGGTGATTAGCTGGACCATTCGAGCAGCTTTATTTTCGTTCTCTGAAACCAAGTAAGAGCTGTGTGTTTGGGATCATTGTCACGCTGAAATGTTCACTCTAGTTTCATCTTCATCATCCTGGTAGATGGCAGCAGATCTTTATCAGGAATGTCTCGGTACATTTTTCCATTCATACTTCCTTCAAATTATATGAAGTTTGCCAGTACTGTATTCTGAAAAACAGTCCCACATTATAATGTTCCCACCTCCAAACTTCACTGTTGGTATGGTGGTGTTGAGGTAATGCGCAGTGCCATTTGTCCTCCGAAACATGGTGTGTATTATGGCATCCAAAAAGTTTAATTTTGGTCTCATCTGACCAGACTATATACTCCCAATATTTCAGGAGGCTTGTCCGAATGTTGTACGAGCTTCACCGTGCTTGTTCTTCAGAAGTGGAGTCTTGCGTGGTGAGCGTGCACATGCTGGTTGAGTGCATTACTTATTGTTTTCTTTGAAACAATTGTACCTACTAATACAAGGTCTTTCTGAAGCTCTCCATATGTGGTCCTTGGATCTTGGACAACTCCTTTGATATTCTTTTTACTCCTCTGTCAGAAATTTTGCGAGGAGCTCCTGGTCGTGGCCGGTTTTATGGTGTAATGATGTTCTTTCCACTTCTGGATTATGGACCCAACAGTGCTCACTGAAACATACAGAAGTTTAGAAATCCTTCTGTAACCAATGGCATCAGTATGTTTCACAACAATAAGGTTGCGACGCTCTTGAGAGCGCTCTTTGCTTTTGCCCATCATGAGATGTTTCTTGTGTGACACCTTGGTAATGGGACACCTTTATACAGGCCATTAGTTGGGACTGAATATTCATTTGCACTGTCAAGGGGCAGGATTGTTATCTAATTACTGATTGATTTCAGCTGGTGTCTTGGTTTTCCATGCCCTTGTTTCACCTCCCTTTCTTCATGAGTTCAATACCTTTTTACCCTCTGTTACATTTCACATTATTACACATAAACACACAGCTTCTGATGCAAAAGACATTATTAAACCGTTGTTCAGGTTCTGGTGTTATAGAAGGAAAGAAAATCCCTACAATTAAAAGATTTTAGACAGTTCTTTTCTTTGCTCGCTGCAATAAGAGCAAAAAAAACTGGTCACACACTGATCCAAAGTCCAACACAAAAGTCACTCAGATTGTTGAAATATTATTGGAGCATATCAACTGCCATTTGGAAGGCAAAAAGTCAATTACATGAGAAAGTAAATGGATTTAGGTGTACGATTTCGATTTCTCGATGTTCATTCCTATTGCATCGGATGAGAGCTTTTGCAAAATTGACTGAAAGGTTCTCTGAAGCATCGTAACGATCACACGTACGGCTGTTCCTTTAAGATTTCTGACATAAGGGAAGTCATCAACTGGGAGAACTTTGCACTTTGAGCTTCATCGGCAACAATGTTTTCTGTCTTGCTGCGTGTTATTTTTTACTCCTCTTTATATCTGCTACTACATGTGACAATTTAAAGGATGTGTGACAGAGTAACGCTGAAGATGTTGGCCATTTGCTAATTATTATACCGTAGTCAGTCTCAATACTCGATTCTGATTGGCTGGAAGACGTTCAAACTAATCAATGAGCTAAATAAATTATTTTCATAGACAGACAGACAGACAGATGTAAGTAAAGTCAGGTACTGATGTAGGCAAGAAGGTGAGGAGTCTTGAGGGTGCGTTTAACGTTCACATTCGTCCCAGAGGTGTTCAATAGTTGTGAGGTCAGAGCTCTATAGCAGGCCACTCGAGATCTTCCATTGAAACTATATCTTTATGGAGCTCACGTTGTGCACAGAAACATAGTCATGGAATAGGTTCGAGTCTCCTGGTTGAAAGTGAAGGGAAAATTAAATGCTGCTGCATCTATGGATGGCAAAGCTGAATACATAATTGGGTACAAATTGGAGACCGTGAGGGACGACAGGTCACTGAACAAACTCGTATCAAATCGGGGAAAATCCATCGCACTCGCCCATGGAGATGCAGCGGAGATCATTCTCCAACAGACTGATTCACCAAGGAGCGGTTCAGGAAATCATTCCTACCGTATGCCATTGCGCTGGACAATGACTCACCTTTACGTAACAGATGATAATAGCAACTTACACACACTGACAATTTGTTTGGGTAAGAACCGCGTACGGTCGGAAAAGTCCGAACGCTTTTCCCTATTTACAGTATTCGTCCTCTCGTTCTTGAACTGATGCATTACATCATCAGCGCATGCTAGTGAGCGGGAGATCACGTAAGCGCTGCATTCTCAGTCATGATGATATCTATACACAGGTTCAGCAGGAAACAGAGAGAGCTTTTACTGTGCAGACGCAAAAAAAAAAACTGCTTTTTTTTTACTTCAGCGACGACGTCAGCGAGCTCGCGTTACTCTTCACCCAACACTGGTATTTAAGTGGCGAGTTAAGATTAGCACCCTGAACTGCTCTGTGATGCAAAACTAGCCTTTGAATTGGATCCAATGTTTTTTCATTACTTTATACACACATTCATGCTGGGTGAAGTCTGTTTGTTGTCTCATTGTGTTCCGCTGTTTGCACACATGCACTATTCGCAGTACCGGGTATTGGTCTGTTTGCTCGAGTGAATTTCGCTGTTTAGTTTCACTGAGTACTGCACATTCCGAGATCAAAAAAAATAAAAAAAGCCACTTGACTCAACCTGTTATTGTTATTGCTCAAGGGCCGATCAGTGTCAGTTTGGCGGTGCTGGAATTTGAACTCACAACCTTCCCTATCGGAAGAAAAACATTTTAACCACTTCCCCAATCATATGGCCACTCAGAGCACAACAGTGTAAACAGCTGCACCTTTAAAATAGGTGATGTACGTATGTACACACACACACACACACACACACACACACACACACACACGCCCACTTCGATTCAGAACCTGGGGCTCTTTTGTTCAGGTAATTAAAATGAAGTATGAAAGAAATTTGAGACAAACAGGTGCTATTCTGACCACGTGCTTTACCACGTGCTTTACCACGTCTGCGATTCCATCATTAACATCACCAGAAGATCAGAAAGACCTTCAACGAACTTCCGGAAATGTCGAAACCATTCGCCAACTCGTGCACTCTCGCCCTCTTCCCGATGATGCCCCTGGATTTGAGTCAATCAACATGCTTCAAGGTACGGCTTTGCATTCCCAAGTTACATAGGACTGAGCAATAAATCACGGACTGCTGTCTTTCCAAACTAGGCAGCGAACGCAGGGTTGGAGCGGTCACAGCCGGTGCTGTTTGCTAGATATTAGCGAAGGAACAGATACAAGGGTCTACCTCATAGGTAGAAGTTTTGGTCAGAGAGTCCACTCGGGGAAGGAAGTGTTGATGCCTCGCAGTGCCAGAGTTGCAGGTTCCATCCTGAGCTTCTGGGTGGTCAAAATCTGTGCATATGTTCAGCCTGATTAGGTTTCCTCCAGATTTTTTTTATTTTCCTCCCACCGTCCAAGCAAGGCTCACTGTGTAAAGCTAGACACAAACACATTTTGAAAATCCTATACAATTCCTATAATCTTAGGCTAAAATCTGTAGGCTTTGATCGCTGGTTTTGACGTGTTGACCGAAATTCTGGCAGTTGAGAAGTTTTCCAAACAGTGTGACTGCTCCTACAATGCCGTAAACAAACCAAGAACCAACAGGAGCGCCGAACAAGACGACCCAATTAGTGAGCCAACTTCAAACCAGCTGAGGGAAAATGTGGAAACGAGTCTGATGGACACACAACGGCACGAAGAAAGACGTATGGAGTTATGGAGGGAAAAACAATGTTGGTATGATGAGTCTGCCAAGCAACAATCGAAAAGGACTATCGCTCAGTGCGCACCAAACTCTTCAAGACTGACCGCAAACATCCACAATACATACACAATTGTTGATGCTGCAATCGTCCAAAATCTTGTAACCCTTGATTCAGAATTCCTACCTGTACACCAGGACAATCGTTTCAATCCCAAGTTCAGCGAGTGACCTCAAACCAGTATGGACGCTCAAACCACAAACAGGAGGTTTTCTCCAGATTCTCTGGTTTCATCCTACTTTCCACCACATCATTCAAAGTGAACATGTAATTTGGGTGTGTGATTGGTTCCCTGAGACCAATAGGATGTGTACGCCTGGTGTTCCTCTTCCACATCCCTGAACACATACTCAAAGTGCCCCATTTACAACCACCCCCCCAACACACACACACACACACACACACACACACACACACACAGCTGGGCAACATGATGCAAAATCAGGGGTTATACCACGTGTTTCCCTCTCCAGGGTGAGTCAAGGCAACAGTCAATTCAGAACCGGAAGTGTCCCGCTTTGAGGCAGGGCCTGAACAAGAGAGCGCGAGTGCGCATGCGCAATAACAAGAATTACTATCTGTGTAGCTGTCGTGTGTGTGTTGCGCAAAACACGTCCTTAGGCAGGTTGTAAAGTAGTTCAGAAAAGGAGACAGCTGCTCCGTGTGTGTGTGTGTGTTTGCCATAACGGTACTTACTTCCGCCCAAAGCAGGTACGAAGCGCAAAAAAGGGTGTGAACTCGCCACCAAAAACTCTTCCCCACTTTCCAAAAAAAAACTAGTTCTATATAAAATAAACCCAAAAGTCCAGAGTTGTTTAAGGACAGTCTGGGACTATAGTCCGTGCTCCGTAATTCACAGTCATTTTTTTTACTCCTGAAATTTCCGTAGAAAACTTTTATAATGTCCGGAGATGCGGCTCCTCCACGTCGGCTTCAGGCTGCTTGAATTTCATTCGGCAGCGTTCCCCAAGCGACCGGCCTTCTTCTTCTTCTAATAAAAAAAAATAGGAAGGAAAAAAAACCGCCGATTATAGTAATCTTAAGGAAGTAAAACAACCCTCGGTGCCGTTTCGGAGGTTATTAGTCGGTGCTGGGGTTCTGGTTTCCACCGTGTTTCTTGGCTGAAAATCCCCGCGGCTGATTCGCTTTGTGGAGCCTGAAGCCTGTCAGCAGACTCCCTCGCAATATCAAAGAGGGGGCGGGGCTAAACACAAGTGGGCGGGGATAACGTCGGCGATGACGTTTCTTAAAATGGCGCTATTTTTTTTTTATTTTCGACCTGCAAAGTGGAGGCTAATCATAATAATAATAAT